>CM026395.1:22148734-22234844 GCA_014843695.1 Archivesica marissinica | reverse complement strand
ACCTGATAAGCAGACATGTCGGGATTTATAGCGTAATAAATATTTCGTTCTCATTTTTGACATTTCATTTTCCAGTCATTCCGTCTGCTATTCCTGTTGCAATTAATCCTATATGCGTATAAATTAGATGGGAGCTACGACATTTTTAGTTCTTATCAGATATATTGATAAGGTGCGCATGATTTTTTAGAATAAAAGGTTCGGACAGACAGACAGACAGACAGACGGACGGACGGACGGACGGACGGACGGACTCGGGCGGACGGATAGGCGGACAGACGGACGGACGGACAGACAGACAGACAGACAGACAGACAGACAGACAGACAGACAGACAGACAGACAGACAGACAGACAGACGACAGACAGACAGACAGACAGACAGACAGACAGACAGACAGACAGACAACAGACAGACAGACAGACAGACAGACAGACAGACAGACAGACAGACAGACAGACAGACCGACAGACAGACAGACAGACAGACAGACAGACAGACAGACAGACAGACAGACAGACAGACAGACAGACAGACCGACAGACAGACAGACAGACAGCAGCAGACATACAGACTAGACAGACAGACAACGAACAGACAGACAACAGCTACAGACAGACATACAGACAGACAGAACAGACAGACAGACAGACAGACAGACGACAGACAACATACAGACACACAGACACACAGACACACAGACAGACACACAGACAGACAGACAGACACACATACACAGAACAGACACACAGACAGACACACATACACAGAACAGACAGACAGAACAGACAGACAGACAGACAGACAGACAGACAGACAGACAGACAGACAGACAGACAGACAGACAGACAGACAGACAGACAGACGGACAGACATACGGACATACAGACAGACAGACAGACAGACAGACGGACAGACGGACGGCCAGACGGATGGACAGACGGACAGACGGACGGACGGACGGACGGACGGACGGACGGTCGGACGGACGGACATACAGACGGGCGTGTGGTAAAGTAAATAGATATACATTATTTAAAATAACCGCAAACAACATACAACCTGATAGAGGGAATCAGTAACTTGCCAAATATTACATTGTTATCACACACCCACGCACGCGAACGCACGCGCGCACGCGCGCACTCACGCACTCACGCACGCACGCACGCACGCACGCGCACACACGCACACACATACACACACGCACGCGCACAGACACACACACGCGCACGCAGGCACACACTCACGCACACACGCACACACATACACACACGCACGCGCACAGACACACACACGCGCACGCAGGCACGCACGCACGCACACACGCACACACACTAACGTAATATTTTATGAACGCTTGGATTATTTTATTGAACCGGTGATGAAATTACAAATTTATGTTAGCTAGATAGCGAAAAGAGTGTTTGACATTTAACAAAATCGACCTCCCGCTGAGATACAGCGTGGGGTTTGATGTCAAATAAATCAAACTTGAAACGAGAAAATAATGTTCCATGGAAAATACCTTCGAGTTGATAAGCATACGGAAATAAATATTTCGTTCTCATTGAGGCTATACAAGCCGCTACATCGCATCAATTAAGACCAATTAGCCTATGATTAAGTTATAGTTGTTTACGACCTGTTCAATTTGGAACACTTCAGTTGTCATGTGAGAGCAACCTCTGTATGTAAACGTATTAATTACTTCGATGTCATGTTGTGTACCTACTGCGCTGGTGATTTTTCTCGCATTTCCCAGATAAGGTTATTTAGGGTCAACATAGAAACATGCTAGCAGACAGGATATCCCATTCATTCCGATGTATCGAGCAGACGCGATAGTATGCGTCATACTAACCGATATGATTTATTCGGATATATACGCGTTATTTATATGACTAACCTCTATTGCCACCAGCCATACGTTCGCGCAGACGGGTTTTATAATTTGAACATTTATATTAATCGTTGCGTCCAGCGTCTCATATAGAATGGATAATATTATTTTATTACAAAATTGCTAGATCGCGAAACAAGTTGTTACGACTTATCGCTCCGTATATCTCATTCCTGATGGAATCCCTGTAAAACGTACATTACGGATTATTAATAATTTATCGCGTTTTTATGGAAGTTAACGTAACGATGTAAGATATATATTATTCATTTTCGTACATAGGTTAAGTTTGTATATAGCGTGTAATTATGATTTCTTACTCGATAAAAACGTACGCCTAGCTCGAATAATATAATGAACTTATCCGTATATTCGTTGAAGCTCGTGAAGCCGCTTGAGGACTGAGACCGTTCTAATCGGTCTATATTTATATAGAAGCGTTCGTAATGGTTATTTATGGATCGGTTCGTAGTCTATATTTATAGAATGGTACGAGATCGCTATTTATAAAGCTATTACCAATAGGCTATATAGTGACGCGTATACCAAAAAAAGCAAAGAGCTCGGTAGTTGAGCGCTACGTCATCAATAGGCTCTATAGTGACGCGCACGCGCGTGACCTACTTTATATTCCCTTATATGCAAATGAGTTACTATAAAGCGTATTCAAAATGGCGCCCGTTTGTTTACCATTCAAAGAGCTGCATGTACTCTTCAAGTGGCATGCATAGTCACAAGAGAGCCACTGACCACTGGAAGCCGGGCGAACGAAATAATGCGCAAATAGACACGTGTCGCGTATTCTGTGATGACCGGTGCGGCAGAAGTTTCAAAACTGCAGGCGCCTTAGCGGATCATAGACGAGACATCGCCGCAAATTTAGGCATTTCTGATAAAGCATGCCGCATATGCGATACATCATTGCCATGCAAGGATCGCCTTGACCAGCACCAAAAGGATACTGGACACAGCTCAAAAACAAGCTCGAGACAAAAAGAGTATATAGATAGATTTTATAAATCCAAGATTGCCATCAGTAAAGATGACAAGAAGGCATCGGTAGAAATAGTTGAAGATACGCTTAAGCTGATAATGGGGCATGTCACAAAGGCTGACGGTGGTCACATATATTGCCGAAATGTAGTCAAAGCTGGGAGTTTCCCAGTGAAAACTAAAATAGGAAAGGCGGATGAATTCGACACGAACATTAGGTGTAACATAAACCCAACAGATGTACGCACCCGTGGACAAATCAATTACGGATATGAACCGTTAGACAAAAAGGTAACACGTTTATACAATCTATCTGTTTTAATGTTTAGCCTTTTGAAGTTTACATTCGCATTTCGTAGCTACACACCCGGGTGGGTTAGTTCATACAAATTTATTTTAGCTCGATTGCGAAACAAGTTCTTTCAACTTATATTAATCACTCTCGAGACCTCATTCCTGATGGAATACATCCCCACGAGGGAGAGAGAAGAGGCAATGTGGACTTTAAATGCCTTGTCTAAGGGCACAATCGTAACGGCTCCAGCTGGGCTCGAACTCCGGACCTGAAGCGGGCGCGTATCCACTGCGCTATCACGACTTCCCGGATTGGTTGACTCCACATGCTCTCAGCCTCTTACACCCGTCTAACCACACATACACACGCACGTTCATTTGTAGCCGTTGCGATGATGCCCGTAGGAAAGGCACTTAAATTCCACTTTGTCGCTTAGTTTAAACAATATTGTATTCAAGAATGGTACATAACAATGGAATAGTTGCAACAGCACAGTTAGGATTGGGAAAAGTTATATAGTAACTTATTCGAATCCCTTTCCCTTTGTCGCTCCTCTCTCCTTCATGGCGATGGAATGATTCCACCAAGAATGCTGTCTCGGGAGAGATTTAACTAATGTTGCAAGAAACATGTTTCGCAATCTAGCTAAATAAATTTGGATAAACTACTACATTACACAATGCGATCTCTGCTCTACCTGGGTGATCCAACATCATGCAACATCATGATCCAACATCTTGCTTTTCTAATGAGTATTCTAATGATTTCTTATACATTTCACATCTAGGTCTTGGAATATAGAGATCCATATTTGAAACATTTCTCAATGTCATATCTGAAGTAACTGAATTGCAATGTCTTAATTAGTTTAATCATATTTTATTGCATTCTATATATACAATGTACAATACAAAACAAATGAACAAACTTGTATAACTATCCATAATGCATGATTCGTGGCATTGTTTGCTCAAGGATTGTCATTATATGTTGAAGCAAATGGGTTGGGCCACATTTTTAACAACATTAGTTACGGCCCTCCCCATAAGACTAGATTGTAATTAACAAAGAGACTGAATACAAGAGTTGTGCTAGTAGTTTACTAAATGTAATGATACTAATAGAAAAAGGGTAAAATGATTAAGAGAATAAGCAACATTTTAGATAATAAGAATTTAGAAACAAAAAACAACAATAAACAAAACAACAACAAAAGTTTAGGAAATGTAACTGTCTTAATTGAAAATGAAATCCAACATCATGCAACATCATGATCCAACATCTTGCTTTTGACTTCATATGATAAAGTACTACTAACCATAACATGATAACACAAAATGATCTTATCCGGGATATACATGTATGTTATTTTTCGAAAATAAAATATCAGTAAACCATTGAACATTAAAAGCGAAAGTAGGACGTTTTACTCGATATTTGTTGCGTATCACATTCGGAAAATGACATGCATATGAAGGCGGGAGCGTAGAGGTGGGATGTGTTCATGTGAGAGGTGCTCATGTGGGAGGTGCTCATGTGAGACATGTGGGCGGTGTTCATGTGAGAGGTGCTCATGTGGGAGGTGCTCGTGTGAGAGGTGCTCATGTGGGAGGTGCTCGTGTGAGAGGTGCTCATGTGGGAGGTGTTCATGTGGGAGGTGTTCATGTGGGAGGTGTTTATGTGGGAGGTGCTCGTGTGAGAGGTGCTCATGTGGGAGGTGCTCGTGTGAGAGGTGCTCATGTGGGAGGTGTTCATGTGGGAGGTGTTCATGTGGGTTGAATGTGTTCATGTGAGAGGTGTGTTCACGTGGGAGGTGCTCATATGGGTGGTGCTCATGTGGGAGGTGCTCATGTGGGAGGTGTTCATGTGGGTGGGTGGTGTTCATGTGGGAGGTGTTCATGTGGGAGGTGTTCATGTGGGAGGTGCTCATGTGGGATGTGCTCATGTGGGAGGTGCTTATGTGGGAGGTGTTCATGTGGTAGGTGTTCATGTGGGAGGTGCTCATGTGGGAGGTGTTCACGTGGGAGGTGCTCATGTGGGAGGTGCTCATGTGGGAGGTGCTCATGTGGGGGTGTTCACGTGGGAGGTGCTCATGTGGGAGGTGTTCATGTGAGAGGTGTTCATGTGGAGGTGTTCATGTGGGAGGTGTTCATGTGAGAGATGTTCATGTGGGAGGTTTCGTGTGGGAGGTGCTCATGTGGGAGGTGTTCATGTGGGAGGTGTTCATGTGGGAGGTGTTCATGTGAGAGGTGTGTTCACGTGGGAGGTGTTCATGTGGGAGGTGCTCATGTGAGAGGTGTTCATGTTGGAGGTGTTCATGTGAGAGGTGCTCATGTGAGAGGTGTGTTCACGTGGGAGGTGTTCATGTGGGAGGTGTTCATGTGGGAGGTGTTCATGTGGGAGGTGCTCATGTGGGAGGTGTTCATGTGGGAGGTGTTCATGTGAGAGGTGTTCATGTGGGAGGTGTTCGTGTGGGAGGTGCTCATGTGGGAGGTGTTCATGTGGGAGGTGCTCATGTGGGAGGTGTTCATTGGGAGGTGTTCATGTGAAAGGTGTGTTCACGTGGAGGTTGTTCATGTGGAGGTGCTCATGTGGGAGGTGTTCATGTGGGAGGTGTTCATGTGGGAGGTGCTCATGTGGGAGGTGTTCATGTGGGAGGTGTTCATGTGAGAGGTGTTCATGTGGGAGGTGTTCGTGTGGGAGGTGCTCATGTGGGAGGTGTTCATGTGGGAGGTGCTCATGTGGGAGGTGTTCATGTGGGAGGTGTTCATGTGAAAGGTGTGTTCACGTGGAGGTGTTCATGTGGGAGGTGCTCATGTGGGAGGTGTTCATGTGGGAGGTGTCCATGTGAGATTTTGTCATGTGGGAGGTGCTCATGTGGGAGGTGTTCATGTGGGAGGTGCTCATGTGGGAGGTGTTCATGTGGGAGGTGCTCATGTGAGAGGTGTTCATATGGGAGGTGTTCATGTGAGAGGTGTTCATGTGAGAGATGCTCATGTGAGGTGCTCATGTGAGAGGTGCTCATGTGAGAGGTGTTCATGTGGGAGGTGCTCATGTGGGAGGTGCTCGTGTGGGATGTGGGAGGTGCTCATGTGGGAGGTGTTCATGTGGGAGGTACTCATGTGGGAGGTGCTCATGTGGGAGGTGCTCATGTGGGAGGTGCTCATGTGGGATGTGGTCATGTGGGAGGTGATCACGTGGGAGGTGTTCATGTGAGAGGTGTTCATGTGGGAGGTGTTCATGTGGGAGGTGTTCGTGTGGGAGGTGCTTATGTGGGAGGTTCTCATGTGAGAGGTGCTCATGTGGGAGATGTGTTCATGTGGGACATGTTCATGTGGGAGGTGCTCATGTGGGAGGTGTTCATGTGGGAGGTGGTCACGTGGGAGGTGTTCATGTGGGAGGGGTTCATATGGGAGGTGTTCATGTGGGAGGTGTTCGTGTGGGAGGTGTTCATGTGGGAGGTGTTCATGTGGGAAGTGTTCGTGTGGGAGGTGCTTATGTGGGAGATGCTCATGTGGGAGGTGTTCGTGTGGGAGATGTGTTCATGTGGGAGATGTGTTCATGTGGGAGGTGTTCACGTGGGAGGTGTTCATGTGGGAGGTGCTCACGTGGGAGGTGCTCATGTGGGAGGTGTTCGTGTCGGAGGTGTTCGTGTGAGACATGTGGGCGGTGTTCATGTGAGAGGTGCTCATGTGGGAGTGCTCGTGTGAGAGGTGCTCATGTGGGAGGTGCTCGTGTGAGAGGTGCTCATGTGGGAGGTGCTCGTGTGAGAGGTGCTCATGTGGGAGGTGTTCATGTGGGAGGTGTTCATGTGGGAGGTGTTTATGTGGGAGGTGCTCGTGTGAGAGGTGCTCATGTGGGAGGTGCTCGTGTGAGAGGTGCTCATGTGGGAGGTGTTCATGTGGGAGGTGTTCATGTGGGTTGAATGTGTTCATGTGAGAGGTGTGTTCACGTGGGAGGTGCTCATATGGGTGGTGCTCATGTGGGAGGTGCTCATGTGGGAGGTGTTCATGTGGGTGGGTGGTGTTCATGTGGGAGGTGTTCATGTGGGAGGTGTTCATGTGGGAGGTGCTCATGTGGGATGTGCTCATGTGGGAGGTGCTTATGTGGGAGGTGTTCATGTGGTAGGTGTTCATGTGGGAGGTGCTCATGTGGGAGGTGTTCACGTGGGAGGTGCTCATGTGGGAGGTGCTCATGTGGGTGGGAGGTGGTCATGTGTGCTGTTCCTTTTATTGCAATGTGTGCTATTCTGCTGTTGAGTTGTCCTAGTGTAAGATCAGATCACTTTTATTTTGATTCGGCAAGATAGCAACAGTACAACACAAGCTCTGCGTGAGCTTTTGAACCGACATGGTGAGAAAAATGTGCAGCCAACCCGGGACTCGAACCTTGAACCGACTTAGCTAGCCGGGCCGCTTACATATAATATCCACAATCGTGACTAAGTCCGTAAATCGACAACTACTCAAACCAAAATTCCCCATAGGTCAACAATCACTATTATTTACTATTCGCCTCAGAGATAATATTGACCTGTCAATAGTTTCGATAATATTGAATACTTTTGGCTACAAGCCTGAATCACAGCTCATTGGGATATTGCTAAAAGATAAAGCGCCTCTTAATAATCGACGCTTATTAAACTGCATATATAAAAGCTTCGAGATACTTACGTTACATACAGCTTATATAAATATACTTACTGAGGTATGTCAGCTCAATGCTTGACTGTAACCAAATACGTGTACCAGGGTTTAATAGTACAAAACAAATATTGCATTTCTCAGTGTGCAATCCAGGGATCGCAGGTTCGACCCCCCGTCTGACCCTAATAAAATTAACAGTCTTTCAGATGGGACGTTAAACCGAGGTCTCGTGTCGGTGCTTTACATCGTGCACGTAAAAGAACCAGAGGAGACTGGAATGGGTATCTGTCTGTATCATTGCACTATCCTCCAAAAATCTAAAATAACTAATCTCTTCAGGAGGCGTCGCTCGTGTGGGCAACCGGTAGCGACGATAAAAAAAACGTAAACACACACTCAGTGGGCAATGTGAAAAAATATCACCCATCGAAACATGTATATTAACCGAGGTGTCAGCGATATGACTATATGAAATACCACTACAGTCACCAATAATTCTTGCGATAATACACATGTATGCTGTTGCAGAAATGTATTACTATGCCCTACTAGAGTACCCTATTCTGTTAGCATTGTGTCCCCCCACCCACCCCAGAGTGCCTAGCATGGGTTCCAGTCTGTCGATTGTTCACTAATTTACTTCTTGCAAAATGACATTATCAGAAACTCAATACGGCCCAATTAATGGTATCGGTGTTAAGATATATTTATATGACTGGCCAGGCAAAATATATCAACGCCTGTTCCCGGGCTACAAAGTACCATATGTGATGTTGACATTTTCTGGGGAAACCCCCCTGTCTTCAGACAGCCATTCATTTTGTCCCTAGAGTGGCCATATTTTGTCACTATCTGTCTGTAAAATCGGATACCCAGATCACCCCTCCCCCCACGAGTATCACTTGCACTGTAAAATGTATTTTTTCTTGCTAAAGCGACAATACATCAATGAAAATGCAAATTTCTTCAGAATGTAATTTCCTATTATATGGTATAATTTTATTCCAAATATTTGCCTCAAAAACTGAGTATTTCAAATAATAAACAAACGTCGTATATGCGGTTTGTTTACATAACAAAATAATGTAAATAGCGTCGACACCCATGCGTAATACACCGCGTGTATCCTGAATAACACGCTACATGGTACATATTTATCGCTATATGAAATCCTACTTTCAATTTTGAAAGTTTGTAGATCACAAAAACACTGTTTATTGATTCAATGTTAGTGTTCGAAAGTATTCGGAAGAATTTGTAGTAGCAATGCATTTATACGTGAAAAAATGCGTTGTATGTGCTTTTTGCGATGTAATGTCGCTTTAAGATTATTGGCTATATTGTTTATTGTAATATATTACAGATGGGAACAAATAATAACATGAATGTTTCGATGAATCTGAAAAATGAGCCAAATGGAAAGATAATTCCAATTGGATACGCTGCCGTAGGAGGGACCGGAAACTCTGTTCCAAAAAGCCTCATCCACAATGGTGATCTTATCCCAAGGGAAATGAAAAAGGACCTTCATGGTAAAATCAAAACTGCCATAACGGAGCTGGGCTTGAAAAGTAAGTACAACATTATTATGTGTTATCTGGAATGTAAAATATTTTGTTGTTGGGTTATATGTATTTCTGGCACGGCATTTACAAAGGTTAATTAAATTTGTGCGTAATGGAAGCTGAGAATATTTATTCGGACCCGTTTGAAATATAATCTGGAACCAGAATGTACGGAAAGCGAATGAATTAACCCTTTCAACACCACAGACCTCTAAATTGGCTTACAAAAAAGTGTAGATCCAGATGAGCCGGCTCGTGACGAGCCGTCTCATCAGGATCTGCACTTTTTTCAAGTAATATTTTTTTTTTTTGAATTTCGATGTATTTTTATTCAAACAATTGTACATATTACATAGGTATATACACAAATAACAATTGTACACAATGGTATAATACAAAAGTTTGCTTTTTAATAAATAAGCTTGAGACTAGCTATTCCATCAATAAAGCGTTGTTCAACGACACTGTATTTGGATTATAACAATTGTCAAATGAATTTTATTTTTTTGCACCTGGATAGAAACGTCGAGATGTATCAAGCCAGATGGATGACTTCAGCACGTGCAGGAATACAACATTCCAGTTGGATTCACACGCATTTGAACTAGTCCAGAGATAGTATTACTAAATTACAGTATGACTAAATTAGGCCCTTGTAAATATTGTTGTAATTTTATACAAGTGACTCTGGGATTGTAAATACCAAACGTATAGTTGAATATATTTCTGGAAAATAGTTAGTTTTCCACATTACACAAGAGCCTGTAATTCAATTAATACATACTATTATAGAACATCGTAGCAAATCATGATAAATAAACATATAGCAATACACATTTCTCAATCACTCAATCAGTGGAAGTCGTGATAGCGCAGTGGTAGCGCGTTCGCTTCATGTGCGAAAGGTCTGGAGTTCGAGCCCCGCTGGAGCCGTTACGATTGTGCCCTTAGGCAAGGCATTTAAATTCCACATTGCCTCTTCTCTCTCCTTCATGGCGATGGATTCCATCAGGAATGAGGTCACGAGAGTGATTAATATATGTTGAAAGAACTTGTTTCGCAATCGAGCTAAAATAAATGTGTATAAACTAAACTATAAAAAATCTCAATCACGTTCTTTCAACTTAAGCTAGATAATAACACTCGGAGAGATACCGCCCCCCCCCCACATGCTCCCCCACGCTGGTTGGTAGCCTACTTGAGACAAGAACAAATACATGCTTGATTTCATATGACCTTGATTTGATATTGAAAGGTCAACAACAATGTCCCCATGCTCCCCCACGCTGGTTGGTACTTGAGACAAGAACAAACAAATGCTTGATTTCATATGACCTTGATTTGATATTGAAAGGTCAACAACAATGTCCCCATGCTCCCCCACGCTGGTTGGTACTTGAGACAAGAACAAACAAATGCTTGATTTCATATGACCTTGATTTGATATTGAAAGGTCAACAACAATGTCCCCATGCTCCCCCACTTGAGACAAGAACAAATACATGCTTGATTTCATATCACCTTGATTTGATATTGAAAGGTCAACAACAATGTCCCCATGCTCCCCCACGCTGGTTGGTACTTGAGACAAGAACAAACAAATGCTTGATTTCATATGACCTTGATTTGATATTGAAAGGTCAACAACAATGTCCCCATGCTCCCCCACGCTGGTTGGTACTTGAGACAAGAACAAACAAATGCTTGATTTCATATGACCTTGATTTGATATTGAAAGGTCAACAACAATGTCACGGTTTATTTGAAGGGCCATATATAGGTGATCCATTAAAACTAAGCTTATATCTTCCTTCGTTTTCGAGTTACAAACACGCAAGAATGGACATCACGGTCTTGATCAGTTTCTCCAAACATTGAATCACCTCCACCTGGAGCAATTCTCTATATATCCACAAAATTACTTCAATATCCACTAACAAATGTTTGACAGACAGGCATACAGACAGAATGACTCACCGTTACAAGTGATATGTTGTGGCCCTGTACACACATACAACAAAGCGGGCTAATTAGCCAAAGCCAGGGCTACATGGTACCAGGATTGGAGCGTTCTCTGTTATAGGCGTTTTTACTGTTTTCACGCAAATCTCGGAAACTGCTTCATGAATGTTGATTATCCTTGTCAGGAATTATTAACCCTTTCAACACCACATACCTCTAAATAGGCTTACAAAAAGTGTAGATCCAGATGAGCCTGCTCGTGACGAGCCGGGTCACGAGCCGGCTCGTGACGAGCCGTCTCATCAGGATCTGCACTTTTTGCCAGTGATATGACTATTTTTAGACATAATTACCCATTTTGATAAATGAACTTGTCCAAATGTGATTTTCTGATTCATTTATTGGTTTATGAATATCATGGACCAGTCCACGTGAGTTACTTGGTGTTGAATGGGTTAAAGCGACACTACATTCGTGAAAACGCAAATCTCTACATAATGTATTTTCCTATTATATGATGTAATTTCCCCTCAAATATTTGCCTCAAATACTGAGTATTTCATCTAGTAAGCAGACGTCGTATACGCGTTTTGTTGACATAACAAAATAATGTAAATTGTATAGGCTTACATTGAAGTGTAATACAACTCGTGTATCGTTACCAACACGATTTATGGTACAGATTTATAGTTATATCTCACATGTGTGCCTGTGCATATGTATTTATAGACTGGTTTTAGTTAAATTATCTTTAAACGACATTATCTCGCGCTTAGTATTGACTCCGACGACAAACAAACGTCAATTCAGGAACGTGGATAATCGTTATATGAAATCCTACTTTCAATTTTGAAAGTTTGTAGATCACAAACACACTATTTATTGAGTCAATGTTAGTGTTCGAATGTATCCGGATGAATTTGTAGTAGCAACGCATTTATACGTGAAAAAATGCATTGCATTTGCTTTTTGCGATGTAGTGTCGCTTTAAGCCTTACACACATCCATACATGAAACACCTTCAAGAATAGTCGCTGTTATTAGTTGTAAACGTATGTTTCCAGATGTTGATCTAAACAGAAATGCACACGGACCGGCGTTGACGATGACCATCCACCCAGGAGACGGCCGCCACGATATAAGTGTTGACACGACACCTTCTGTTCCGTGCAATGTGTCTATCACAGACAACGGCTGGCCACGCCCAGATACACGTAGAGCCTACAAGGACAGTGTCATTGATAACGTTCGCGCGGCTGGCATGCATTTAGTACCAAAGGGCAATGAGATGTGGGCAGTATCGGCCTCCAACGCCGAAAAGGCATTGCTTTCCAAAATTGATGATGGGAACTGCTGTCGAAGGGAAGTGAACAAAATTATTAAGAAACATGTGAATATATGTTCTTCTCGTTCCGGTGACGGGCTACCAGGCGTTTCGTCACATGTTATAAAGGTGAATTGGTGACTTTTATTTGTGAAAGCAAAGCATGCGACTATAATACGCAAATATAACACTGCAACATTTTTTGTTTTCATTTCTTAAACTTTTTTAGCCAATTCTGCAATCAAGCACATACAATTATGTCTTCTATAAAACACATTTTTCTAATTTATTTATACTATCGGAGAACGGATGTATGTTTCATTAATGTCAAACCCTTTGCTGGGATCTAGATATGTTTCCCGGGCAGTCTTAGCCGACTTAAGGGGCTAACTAGTACTGAGCAATGTGTGTTAGGTGCCTTGCTCAATAACTACATACGTGGCCTAGTCGAGTATCGAACTCGGACACGTTCGATCCCAAATGCGGCGCTCTACCACTGGGCCACGGATGCCGACACACTGTTGCCTATGCATGTGGTCTCAGCAAGTTGAAGTTTCATCAATTCTATATCGTTTGTTTTTAACATGTCCAGATATAGATTCTGAACAATTTGCGTTAACTTGAGATTGTGGTGGCTGGTTGGGTATGGAAAGAACCATGCATTACTTAAATGAACTACAATTCTAAGAGTAGGATCAAATACTTGCTTGGCTGTCCGATTAGCGCACCCTCGCTTCTCACAAATACAGCCCTGGTTCGATCCTCGGACCAGGAAGTATGTGAGATGGTACGGTGGTCGCCTGATCGAGCAGGTGGGTTTTCTCCAGGTACTCCGGTTTCCTCACACACAAAATGACCACATATACGCTTTCATCCGAACCAACGAGAGTGATTAATATAAGTTGTTAAAACTTGCTTCGCAATCGTTGTAAAATAAACAAAAGTTTAAACTAAATTATTGTAAGAACGTGTATTTGACTTTTACCGCTAGATATTTACAGTAGTGTTGCAAAATCTGCATTCTAAATGTCAGATCGGTTTACATTGCAGCACCAGCTACTTTGGTCGTCCGAGAAACATGCGGACCCTAACTACTGGCACCAAGATAACATAGGGAACTGTCTTGTTGATACGATGGGTGATTTCGCTACTGCTCTCGGAAATGGAAAACTGCCGAACTACTTTAGCACATCAGAGAATATTCTACGAGCGATTGATCGTGAAGTTAGGAGTGAATTGGCAGATTATGTGAAGGATGAGAGGAGAAAATTATTACATATGTGACAGCTACTTTAAAAAGTTGTGTTGCTGACGTAAATGCATAGGCGTCGGAGCACAGGGGTCGCAGTATTTTGGCCAGGCAGGCGGACATTTTATTTTATACTTGTGGAAGTTACATGTACGTCCGCGGCCCCAATAATTTGGCAAGCCGGGTGTATTTTTATTTTATACTTCTTGAATATATGCGCCACATTGCAAGTGGCGGATATGTATATATACTCTGGGTTCCTACGCACTGTACGCAGTGTTGGTAACATGTACCGGGTACTCGTTTATAGAACGTATATTTATGTTTGTTATTAACCATCGTCATCGACAAGACGTCATCGCCAATTGGCATTGACGTGACTAGAACATAATTATATTTTTGTAAAATAATGTTATAAAATACCAACATGTATTATAAAAAATAAGTTTACTTTTTATGTCAAGTATCAACATCTCAAAATTGTCCAGGGGAGCTTGCCCTCGGACTCCTATAGCAGACTCGGGCCACTTCGTGGCCCTCAAAATCCGCAGCCTCAATGCCAGCTGGCTTCCGACGCGCCTGAAATGGTGTCGTGTACTGCGCCTCATATATACAATTCTAAGTATGAATGAACGCCAGAATGACATGCTGTAATGTCTAAATATTACTCGTAAATTAAATTCCGACTTTCATGAGTACAGTATATATATACGCACAGGAACTAAATTAAAGAAGGAATTTAAAAAAAAGATATATCTTTAATAGAGGGGGGTGTCCTAGGATAGAGGTACGAAACGTTTGGTGGCTTATGGATAACATTTCAAGTTCCTGTGATATAATACTTATGAATGTTTTCCTCGTGCTACATGATAAACTCACTTGTAACTGTTCTGATGGGCTATAATATTTGCAGTGTATATTTTGAGGCCCCCGACAGATTCATTTTATAACATAACTGTATGGGGGTTTATAAATACCATAACGATTTAAACATTATTTATTTCAGTATTTTTTTTTTTTACATGTAATCAAGAAATGAACATTTTACATATAATTTAACAGCAGTAGACTGAACGGGTTTAGAACGAAAGAAAGCGTATATAGTTCTTCTCCCTATCAATTGATTGATATGCAATAGGCAGGAGAATGATATTAACAATTTATTGATTATCGATAACCCTGCCTGTGCCTCAATTGGCCGGTAAAACCCATGCATTGCTGTAAGTTCACTTGCCAGACTTGTCTGTAATATAGGTCGGTCCAATGTCTTTAAAGCGACACTACATCGGTGAAAACGCAAATGTCTGCAGAATGTAATTCTATTATATGGTATAATTTTATTCCAAATATTTGCATCAAAAACTGAGTATTTCAACAAATAAACAAGCGTCGTATACGCGGGTTGTTGACATAACAAAATAATGGGGTCAACATGTGTAATACAATGCGTGTTTCCTGAATAACACGATATTTCGTACAGATTTACCGTTATATCTCTCATATGTGCCTATGCATATTTATTTGTAGACTAATCTTAGTTAAATTATCTCTAAACGAAATATCGTGCGTTTAGTATTGACTCCAATGACACACAAACGTCATTTCAGGAGCGTGGATGACCGTTATATGAAATCCTACTTTCACTTTTGAAAGTTTGTAGACAACAAAAACACTGTTTATTGATTCAATGTTAGTGTTCGATTGTATTCGGAAGAATGTGTAGTAGCAATGCATTTATACGTGAACAAATACATTTATTTAGCTTTTTGCGATGTAGTGTCGCTTTAAATGGACACATAAATGATTAAGGAATACCAAGAAAAAAACTGAGCTATCTTAGTCAATTGCATCGTAAGTTACATACCTTTCTATGTAAATAACATTTGTAATGATATGTACTTGACGCGTATTATATCTATGCGTTGTATAAAAATTAGTGTCAATGTATTAGATTGTGTTATTTGTAAATTAGATGTCTATGTTTATATTGTATGTTGCTCTCCCTGCAGTGGAGGTAATAAAACTATATTTACGGTATTTACGACATATACCAAATTTGGTCCTGCGACGTATACATCCAGATCCAGGTAAGCAGTATTTCTTTTCCCAATCAAATTCATATAGATACAGTATTCAATATGTTTTAACACTCTGTTATATACATTACCTTATTAGCAATGCTGTACATGATGAAGTCCGCCTCCGTGGTCTAGTGGTTATGGTCGCTGACTTGTATACCACTGTAACCTATCATCACTGATGGTCACGGGTTCGAGCCCCGCTCAGACCGTGGTTCATTTATATGAAAAAGTTGGCAGTTTCTTGCGGAGGTTGGTGCACCCAAGTACTGGTTAACCGCTGGAGCCTGCCCAGTAAAGGTGTTGTTAGGTAAACTGCTCGCCGGCAATATAGCCCAAAAATGTGCTGATGCAGGCGTAGAACCCGAAATATAACATAATAAATAACATGATGAAAATCTATTAATTCTCCATGTCAACAATAATAGTATTATAAATGTTTATTATTTGCAGTGTTATTGTTATTATTATTATTTGGTCCTTCTTCCAACCTCTAAACATGAGTTCGTCGCCCCCTGGTTTATCGGGGCGATGTCTCCAGAAGCATAGTATACAGGGCTGGAGCTATTTTGATGATACGCACGGCAAAATATGCTTGTTTGTCGAGTGAGCATAGCGAGCGAGTACGCTAGGGGGGTCCGGATTTTTTTTAATGAAGCAATTTCCTGCATTTCAATGCATTTTGTAACATACAATTGCAGGACTAAAGTTCTTACGACAATCCGTATAAAGGTATACATAAGGCTTGATGTATAATATACATGATCTATCGTCCTTATCAATTAAACAAGCACGTAAAATAGCACAAACTAAATTTCGAGATGCACCATATTTGCAATGGGCTCAATTATTCCACCACTCCACACATCACGGCGCCTATGTATCCCTACTACCCCCCCCCCCGGGGGGGTTTTAATGCATTTTTGGAGTTTTCATTTTTTTTTCATTTCTGAGACCAATGATACGCACGTGCGTACTTGCGTATGCCCAGCGACGGGCCTGTAGTATATGTACGTTACTTTATGTTATGTATGTGGAATAGTTCCGTTACAAACCCGAGACCGCAGTTTATAGTCCCGGCAAAATGACTGGTAATATTGTTAGGGTCAAATTGGGATCAAACCTATCCCTGAAATCGCAATCCAACCATTGGACCACTGGCCCCTTTTTATTTCATATATTGTTAAAAAGGATTCATATTTTATACCTAGATCTAGCCATATCTGATTATGTCCCCAGGCTCGCATGAGACGTTAATGTCTATAATATTATGTCTGAGTATTTGTTCACACACTAGAAGACGTTCAGAATTAAATGCATCAAAAACCAACAATGTTGTACCGTAAAAACAGTAATCGCGTGATAATCGCATTTGTGACCCAAGCTTTAATTCGGTTAAATATTGACTAAATATAACTTACTTCCTCTGTCGTCTGTGACCTCACATTTTAATATAGTAGGGCCCCTATTTTATAAGTCCCACTCATCCATACGTGACTCCAATACAGACGAATTAATTATTTCACGCGGTTAGATTAGAAATAGCGAGACATGTTTGTCTATCCGCGGAACGCATTGCAAAGGGTGATTATGAAGTATGTGTGGCGTCCGTGGTCCAATGGTAGAGCGTCGGATTTGGAATCGAACGGTCCGGGTTCGATACTCAGTCAGGCCACGTATGTAGTGTCATTGAGCAAGGCACCTCACACACATTACTTAGTACTGGTTAACCGCTATGGTCGGCTAAGCATGCCCAGGAAAACATGTCTAGGTCCCCGCAAGGGGTTTGACATTAATGGTACATACATACATACATACATACATGAATATTGGTCAGGTGCAGCGATGCGTAAATATACGCGTACGTGTAAGGGATATGTGTTGTAACTGGTCATTCTACCAGACGACTTCGCACAGTACACGTCTTGTTTACTTTATTCTCAAATTATTTTATATACATACATATTCACAATACGTCTACGCAGATAAAATGAGGTCCGACATTGGGCGATCTGACACCAACATGACAAATGAACACAGGTTTCTCAGAGCAAATACATTTTTAAAAAACTTGACTGGGCGAGTCGGTTCGCATGTGCGTGCTTAGATTGGTATTCTGTAAAATAAGTTGCACTTATTAACTTGCATACCGGGCAAGAGACGTATGCTATTATTTTAGTGTGACCAAAATATTTCATTTCGGTGCATTTTGCATCCAGTTGTACATGTATATTGTGCGGCTGCAAATAGTTCACGCTTCTAATAAGCACCCCCGTCTGGTCATGCATATGGTGTTTGTGTTTCTTATTTGAGTAGAGCAAAGACATGTAGTCCAGTGTGTTACTTATAGTCCAGTGGTAACTACTGGTAATCCAGGGAACGCAGGCTCGATCCGCTGTCTGACACTAATAAAATTAACAGTCTTTCAGATGGGACATTAATCCGAGGTCTCGTGTCAGTGCTTTACACCGTGCACGTAAAAGAACCAGAGGAGATACTGGAATGCATCTCTGTCTGTATCATTGCACTATCCTCCAAACATCTAAAATGACTAATCTCTTCAGGAGGCGTCGCTCATATGGGCAACCGGTAACGACGATAAATAAACGTAAAACACACACACGTGACTCCATATATTTAGCGGCCCCGACCTCACATTACGCTGTCGTCAGACCTGATTCACAATATAATAATAGCTAAACGGATTTACCCCCAGACTGAATGAAAGCGAAAGTAGAATTTCATAGGTTATAGCACGTGACATAAGTTCATATATTACCTGCATATTTTCAGAAAATAGTTCGTGACTCAAATACAGACGGATCTGTAGTCCAACTGGACTGGTAATCCAGGGATCGCAGGTTCGATCCGCTGTCTGACACTAATAAAATTAACAGTCTTTCAGATGGGACATTACACCGAGGTCTCGTGTCAGTGCTTTACACCGTGCACGTAAAGGAACCAGAGGAGATACTGGAATGCGTCTCTGTCTGTATCATTGCACTATCTTCCAAATATCTAAAATGACTAATCTCTCCAGGAGGTGTCGCTCATATGGGCAACCGGTAACGACGATAAATAAACGTAAAACACACACACGTGACTCCATATATTTAGCGACCCCCGACCTCACATTACGCTGTCGTCAGACCTGATTCACAATATAATAATAGCTAAACGGTTTTACCCCAGACTGAATGAAAGCGAAAGTAGAATTTCATAGGTTAGAACACGTGACATAACAAGTTCATATATTACCTGCATATTTTCAGAAAATAGTTCGTGACTCCAATACAGACGGATCTGTAGTCCAACTGGACTGGTAATCCAGGGATCGCAGGTTCGATCCGCTGTCTGACACTAATAAAAGTAACAGTCTTTCAGATGGGACATTAAACCGAGGTCTCGTGTCAGTGCTTTACACCGTGCACGTAAAAGAACCAGAGGAGATACTGGAATGCATCTCTGTCTGTATCATTGCACTATCCTCCAAAAATCTAAAATGACTAATCTCTTCAGGAGGCGTCGCTCATATGGGCAACCGGTAACGACGATAAATAAACGTAAACACACACCATACATCACAACTCCACATACCATACCACACCAAACACACCACACCACACCAAACACCACACACACACACACACGCACACGCACAACGCACACGCACACGCACACACATCACACACCACACCAAACACACACACGCACACACACACACACGTGAGTGAGTGAGTGAGTGACGTGACTCCATATATTTAGCGGCCTCCGACCTCACATACCCTGTCGTCAGACTTGAGTCACCGGTTTTACCCTATGAAAGCGGAAGTTGAATTTCATATGTTAGAACACGTGACTGATAACAAGGTCATATATTATCTGCATATTTTCAGTAGCATAATCAACACCGGGTTGCTGCAGTTGTTATAGCTAGTTAGCAGTGTGCTATTGGATTATTCTGTAGATGTTCAGGGCCCATAGGTAGGTTTATTTCTTTTTCGATGTACATGTAAGCGAGGCGTGCATACGAAATATTTACAAGTTATTGGAATGTTGAAATCTTACATGTAATAGGCCCTATGCCTTCATTATAGGTTAGTGCATATTTATCAGGTTGTTGGAAACATTACTTAGATCTAATTAGAAAGGGCACCGTAAATCCCTTTGCTACTCTACAATGTCAACATGACCCATAATATAGAATCCGTGGGTAACCCTCCAACCCTCGATATGACTGACCCGGATGTACTGACACAGCTGATCTTAGACCCGTCCATATCCTTACTGACGTCACCCGATCAGACGAGCAAGGCCGAGTCTATCACCAGGAACCTCTGCTATGCCCTGCACGTTCATCGATCCCACATCATCGAAACCCTTAATATTGACGCGAGCGGGGAAATACCTGTGCCAATGTGTGCTGAGCCCTAATCTCAGTGTTTATAGACAGCGGATGCAGTAGCTGTGATACTGCAGTTCTCCTAGGAAAGGAGGAATTTACTACAACAAGCAAGCGGATGGGAACCAGGTTATTCGGAAGCCATTTATGTGAATTATATTTTGAAAACAAACTTACAATTAGCGCTATTTATGGAGCTTCTTTTATGAAATTTAGCATGGAAGGGTGATAATTGCCGTATTTGTTTGTTTTTTTATCCAATTGAAATGCGTAATTTATCAGATGTTTTGACTTTGATGTATTGAAAACATAAATCGTTAAATGTAGACAATTGTCTAGATTTGCATAATCTGAGGGATTTTAACACATTGTGTCCTCAGCTGGACCTCATTAATTTTCTATTGAGCAAGCAATTAAGTCGTGAAGACATAAATTGTTGCAAAATGTGTGTTGTTTCATAATATCAGTTGAATTTTCAATGCTTTGAGTCAGTTTTAGAATTTTAGATTTATTTTGAATATTTACCATAACTACAATTGTACATATGACCACATTATGTATACTCTATATTCAAATCAGTATGAGCTACCGACTATAAACTGACTATTCGCGCATTTCCAGACTTCAAAAAGTTGAACCTCCCTAGAACAACAACCTCTCTACAACAACCAATCTCGATGTATCCGGATGGTGTTTGCTCTAGAGAGGTTGGACTGTACAGTATATTGTTCAGTATAATTATATGTTTAATAATTTTATACTTTCAGAACTATATAAGTACAATATCACACACACTATTACCCAAAATGTTGGATTGTAATTTTTGTGGGAAACACTTTCTGAGCCCTCAAATACGACGACGTCACCGACGAAAGACTCATGCCACGCTACCGTGTGTGTGCAGACGGCTGTTTGTACTTCCAGATGATATGGAAATGCACAAACGAGATATGCTATCTAACGCTAAGCTTTACCAATGTCCAGTTTGTTGTCTTTCTTTTAACACGCAAGATCGTCTTCAGCATCATACACTACTCTTCGGTCACGATATGAATGCATCCAGTAGAGCTTCTACTTCTACTTCAGTACTGCCCAGGGCTAATGCATCACGGGCAAGTGAAAGAGCTACTAGAAAGGCTGCTATTGATGAACTTTATAATAACAAAGTAGCTCTCGACAACAAAGACTCGGCGTCTTCTGTAAAACTTGTGGATGAAACACTCTTCAAAATAATGTCGTCCGTAACAAAACAAAAAGATGGCAAGCTGTACTGCCTAAATCACGTGAAGACCGGAAGTTATCCAGTAAACACAAAGATTGGAAAGGCGGACGAATTTGATACGAATATAATTCTGACAATTGCATCGAAAGAAGTCACTGTTAGCAAAGGGAAGATAAATTACTGTTACCCTTCTGTAAGTTACCAGTGTATTGTATTCATTGCTTTGATATTACATAGAACATAATAGTTGGTAGTTTATGTACAAATACACTGCTTAAATTAATTAAAGGAGCTGCAAAATATGATAACATATGGTAACGGTAACTATAGTAGAGGACATAGAAAACGCACACCTTCAGTATATACTAGAGGACATAGAAAACGCACACCTTCAGTATATACTAGAGGACATAGAAAACGCACACCTACATTATATACTAGAGGACATAGAAAACGCACACCTACATTATATACTAGAGGACATAGAAAACGCACACCTACATTATATACTAGAGGACATAGAAAACGCACACCTACATTATATACTAGAGGACATAGAAAACGCACACCTACATTATATACTAGAGGACATAGAAAACGCACACCTACATTATATACTAGAGGACATAGAAAACGCACACCTACATTATATACTAGAGGACATAGAAAACGCACACCTACATTATATACTAGAGGACATAGAAAACGCACACCTACATTATATACTAGAGGACATAGAAAACGCACACCTACATTATATACTAGAGGACATAGAAAACGCACACCTACATTATATACTAGAGGACATAGAAAACGCACACCTACATTATATACTAGAGGACATAGAAAACGCACACCTACATTATATACTAGAGGACATAGAAAACGCACACCTACATTATATACTAGAGGACATAGAAAACGCACACCTACATTATATACTAGAGGACATAGAAAACGCACACCTACATTATATACTAGAGGACATAGAAAACGCACACCTACATTATATACTAGTGGACATAGAAAACGCACACCTTCAGTATATACTAGAGGACATAGAAAACGCACACCTACATTATATACTAGAGGACATAGAAAACGCACACCTACATTATATACTAGAGGACATAGAAAACGCACACCTACATTATATACTAGAGGACATAGAAAACGCACACCTTCATTATATACTAGAGGACATAGAAAACGCACACCTACACTATATACTAGAGGAATGAAAAACATAATTTTTTTGTTTGTTTTGTGAAACACACACGAGAAAACGCACGCACGCCCACGCAACACACACACACACACACGCACACACACACACACACACTTCCTAATCGGTCACATGGTGTTTTGTAATATTTGGAGCTAACTCAAGTCAAGTCAAGTAATGGTTTAAGCATATTTATTCCACTATATACATTCACAAAACAATACATGCATACAAAATCAAAGAATAGGAAAGGATCAAAACGGAAGCAGAGCTTATATAGTTTCTCTCCTTATAAGTCAAGTAATAATAAACTTAATAACTAAATAATATAATCGTACAATATAATAAAATATATTTTATTCCAGATGATTATACAACAATTCATCTGTAATAAAATGTATCATATAAGAAGATATGAATGTTTATATTATATTCGTTATAAGTTTGCTCCAAATACTGTAAAACAACAGGTGACCGATTAGTAATTTTGTTGAGTGTAGGCCGATTTCTAATGTTGGTTATAACGTATGGCTACGTTTTGCTACGTTGCATAAATGTATATACCGGTATGTGTCTTATAATGTGTTATCTATTCCCTCATTGATCCATACATGCATGTATGTACATTTGTATTATTGTCTAATGGATTACATATGTAATAACTTATTTAAAGATATGGTTATACGCTTTCATCCGCGCCAACGAGAGTGATTAATATAAGTTGTTAAAACTTGCTTCGCAATCGTTGTAAAATAAATAACATTTAAAGCAGCATTACATCGTAATAAAGGATGTTTTGGGTAAAATATAAATACTAATGTGTGTGTGTTTACAAAAATCGAAATAGTCGCTCAGAAACGATAAAATTCCAATAAATATAAACCGTCGTATACGCGAATTTGTTTATCAATACACGAAATGTAAACATGCACAGCGCGCGTGCGTGAAACAACAGAGGATGTACAAAACAATGTATATATTTTGAACATGAAAGACTATCTATCTATCTTCCTCTAATGTCCCTAAAAGACTTAGATAACAAAGGTATGAATCAACATCTCAAGTAATTTAATTAAAAAAGACAATGTGGGACAAATGGGGACGATGCATTCCGAATGTAAACATGTGCGGACGATGCGTTCTGGTTGTAAACAAAGGTGTGACCGATCGACTTGGAAAGTCCTACTTTCGGTTTCGAGTTTGTTTTATCGCAAAAAAAACATTGTTTACCAATTGAACATAAGTATATAAAGTATAATGTTAGAATGTGTAGCAGCATTGCTACCCATACGTAAAATTTGAATTTTTCAAATATATTTTATTTCATACGATGTAATGCTGCTTTAACCTTTTGCATCGATTTTGCCAACCTGTTTCAATTTGCAATATCAATGTACACTTTCTTCTAATCAATTCATAGTATACAAGTTTTCAATGGTATACGTGCATTTGTACGTCTTAACAGCGACGTCCACTATTGTCGTCACGTACTGTATTAGTACCAACGAATTGGTACACGTTTTACAATGAAATAGTAAAAGCTGTCGTTTCAGAACTCTACAAACATGAATGCCCAGGAGAAATTGGAGAAGGCAGATTCATTCAAAACGCCTCCATCCGGTTACGTCGTTGCAGTTGTTGCTAATGACAACATACCCCAACAACTCACTTATGAAGGTCAACTTGTCCCACGAGAAGTCAAATACGATCTGTATGATAAGATGAAAACGGCGGTTAATGAGTTGAAATTGAATCGTAAGATTGATTTTATAGTCAACCCTGTGTTAGTGGTCACCTCTATTAAGCAGCCAACATGTATTAAGCAGTCAGTTTACATATTCCCAATCGGTTGTTTTATTATATATTTGACCTCTATTAAGTAGCCACCTGTGCAAAGCAGCCACTTTCTCTGACTCCCTTGTCTGGCTGCTTAAGACAGGTTTGACTGTATATACTACTACTAATACCAGTTTAGTTTAATACGTATATTATTTTCCCTACGTTGTGAGTTCTTTAATAAACAAATATACCATCTGTTACATTTTTGTTTTGTACATATATCAGATTATATATGAAATAATGATTGTGTGTGTTTTACGTTTATTTATCGTCGCTTCCGGTTGCACATATCAGGGGCGTACCCAGGATTTTCTGAGGGGGGTGCCGAGATTGGCTGGCCAAGCTAAAACAGCGTGGGTGTACACATTACTAGAAATGACCAGTTAAACTTTATTTTGATATACATGTATTGTAATTTTTGTTTAAAATCTATTACACATAAAATACTCTAATTTTACTTAAGTTAACTATCACAAGAGATATCAAGTATGTCTTGCACTATAATATTATGTCTAGTATAGAGACTCTAGACACTATTCCGGTTTAGCACAACTTTGCATAAAGTTCACACAGGTCCACAAGGTTGTATTTAGTCTCTTAGCACTCAGTCAGGATGTTCTTCAGCTCTAGTTTCCTGGGGTGTCTCCTAGCAAACTCAGAGATGACCTTCTCTGGGTCAACCTCAATGTCTCTGTGCACAGACATCAGCATTAACCCAGTGAGTCTGTCATTTTCCATGGTTGACCTCAGGCTGTTCTTCACCAACTTGAGCGTGCTGTTTGATCGTTCTGATGAGCAGGTGGTCACAGGCAGGGTGCAGAGAATAGTGATCAGTGTTCTCACATTTGGGAACAGGTGTTTGCTGGCATATGCAAGGGCTGCAGAGGGCGTCTTGGGGAGGTTGTCAGGCCCAGCAACATCCAGTTCAGCCTTCCACTTGACTTGCCAGCAGTGTACTTCACTCTTCACACTGCCTGGTGATGGTAGATCATCCTTGTACAAGTTGATCAGTGATGTCAGCTTCTCTTGGGCTTCATCTGGAGTGAGGGAGACAAGAGCAGCTGGCACAAGACACAGTCTCTGGATAGCCTGGACTTGATGGGTGGCAAACCTGGAGTTGAGCTGACTGAGAACATGGTCAAGCAGGGGAATGGTGAGGATGCGCTTGTAGTATTCACTTGCTGTTTGGGCTGGAGTGTTAGCACGGTTGCGCTGCTTGCTGCATCGCCTAGGTATAGAAGGCTCTGTTCCAACCTCTCTGCACATCTTCTCCACATCACTAAACCAGTCTCTGTGGTGATCATCAACATTGTCCCTTACACTCTGCAAGCCATCTCTCAAAATGTTTATATCATCAACTGCCTCCATGATATCTCTGGACTCTGCTTGCAGACTGCGGGTAATACTTGTAATGTAGCTGAGGATATGCTGGGTAATCACCAAAGAAGCAACACACTCTGGACAGGCCTCGACAAATGTTTAATTTCTTACTCGTCCTACTGGGCGAGTGATGCCACTGTCCCACTCGTCCAGATTGGACTATCACTCGTCCCATGTATTTTAGGAAAATTAAAAGTCGTCAGAATTGCACTTTAATTTATTAATAAATGCAATTATGTGGCAGCATAAACACATTAAAATATCCTCGGTGATTTCCCATTATCACGCCTGGTAATCATTCCGAAGAAAGTAAAACGGATATTATTATATTTTGTTCCTTCGATTTGTATTGGATATTTAGCTGAAATTTTCACTCGTCCGACTGGGCAAGCGACTTGGAATTTCTACTCGTCCAGATCGAAAAGTCACTCGTAAATACGAGCGGACGAGTGGATTTGTCGAGCCCTGCTGGAGAAGTGATGGCCAGCAGCAAGGACTTTGCATCAGTGAGAGTGTCTGTGGACCAGCTCTGTGATTAATCTTGGATTGTCTCCATGCAGCAGACAAGAGATGGGTGGAGGGTGCACAGAGTCTCTAAGGTCTCAAGTCGCTGAATCCATCTGGTCCGAGACAGGTCCTTGATCTTCCGCATTCTAGAATCAGGTTATTACAATGGGACCTATATAGCATTATTCAAAACTTTTTATGATAAATTTAGTCCAAGGTTGTTGAAGCCCCCCTGTGTACGCCCCTGCATATGAGCAACGCCTCCTGAAAATATTAGTCATTTTAGATTTTTGGAGGATATTGCAATGATACAGACCCATTCCGAGTCTCCTCCGGTTCTTTTACATACACGATGTACAGCACCGACACGAGACCTCGGTTTAACGTCCCATCTGAAAGACTGTTAATTTTATTAGTGTCAGACGGGGGTCGAACCTGCGATCACTGGATTACCAGTCCAGCGTGTTACCACTGGACTACATCTGTATTTGTACAGGGACCTCTTACCGATCATTAACAGCTGTGACGTGTCTACTATTAAGTGTACAATATATTGTTTTTTCGGGGTAGAAAACTAGATATCAGTATCTAAGCATTGTCTTCTGCAGATGTTGATCTAAACAGCCACGTACATGGATGGTACTGCATTAACGGGGTAGAAAACTAGATATCAATATTTATTAGGGATGGCAACGAATGTTCGAATATTCGTTCGAACGTCCGAATATTCGAATATTAAAACCATATTCGAATATTAAAAAAAAAAATTCAAATCAAATTTTAATCAATTGCAGTTAACTTAAAAGGATATATATGTTTGTTTAAATTTCAATCAATTAAGTTTCGAAAACAAAGAATGACCCAATGCGTGCCCGAAGGTGTGAAATGTCATCGCTATTTGGCTCCAAATAACAAAGGAGGGTTATGACATGTTGTTCACACCTTACAGGGGTCACTAATTGATTAATGCAGTCTATTTGACGGGACACAAACTGAAAAGCATTTGTTTTACAGGTACTAACTGTAGTGGAAATCGAAAGTTGGAGAAATTTGCGAATATTCGAATATTCGTTCGGAAGATCATCCGAATATTCGAATATCACAATCACCATTCGTTGCCATCCCTAATATTTATGCATTATCTTCTGCAGATGTTGATCTAAACAGCCACGCACATGGTCCTGCATTAACCATGACAATTCACCCTACTAAGAAATCCAATATAACACACGACATCAGTGTGGACATGACAGTCTCTCTAGATTGTAACACACCCATAACCGGATGGCCACGGAAAGAGACCAAGCAGGCATTCGACAATGACGTTATTGAAGACATAAGAAAAACAGGAATACACCTTGTTCCAAAGAAAGATGACAGTTGGTTGGTTTCGTATTCTAAAGCTGAAAGACTGCTGTTTGCAAATATGGACGCAGGTAATGGTTGTCGCAAACGGGTCTACAAGATGCTCAAGAAGTATGTACAAAGTGGTCAGTCGGTGTCCAGGAATGGTCTCCCTGGAATATCCTCCCATATATTGAAGGTACGATTTTTTGTTTATACATATTTATTTTAGCTCGATTGCGAAACAAGTTCTTTCAACTTATATTAATCACTCTCGATACCTCATTCTTGATGGAATCCATCGCCACGAGGGAGAGAGAAGAGGAAACGTGGAATTCAAATGCCTTGCCTAGGGGCACACTCGTATCGGCTCTAGCGGGGCTCGAACTCCGGACCTTTCGCACCTGAAGCGAACGCGCATCCACTGCGCTATCACGACTTCCACGTACGATTTTCAAATTTACAAATAAAAACAGGCATTAAAATCAAATCAAAGCAAAATGCCTGAACAAATCACCTTCAATCACGACATGTAGGTCTATAAATAAACACAATATATTAGTTTATACAAATTTATTTGAGCTCGATTGCGAAACAAGTTCTTCAAACTTATATTAATCACTCTCGAGACTTCATTCCTGATCTAATCCATCACCACGAGGGAGAGAGAAGAGGAAACGTGGAATTCAAATGCCTTGCCTAGGGGCACACTCGTATCGGCTCCAGTGGGGCTCGAACTCCGGACCTTTCGCACCTGAAGCGAACGCGCTACCACTACGGTCTCACGATGTTGATGTATCGTATTTTGTTCATATGTATTATGCATGTCACATTTTCAGACCCAGTTGCTGCGGTCTTGCGAGGAGCACCTGGTGGCTGGATATTGGGATTACAACAACCGGGACCTGTGTCTCATCGATGTAATGTCAGAACTGGAGAGGACACTACGAATTGGGAGAGTGCCCGATTACTTCAACCAGTCGTTGAATGTGCTAGAAGGAAAAGATGGCGCTGTACTTCGAGAACTAGCAGATTACTTACGTAAAATACGTGAAAAGTTACAGGACATATAAAACCGTATATGTATACTAGAGGACATAGAAAACGCACACCTACATTATATACTAGAGGACATAGAAAACGCACACCTACATTATATACTAGAGGACATAGAAAACGCACACCTACATTATATACTAGAGGACATAGAAAACGCACACCTACATTATATACTAGAGGACATAGAAAACGCACACCTACATTATATACTAGAGGACATAGAAAACGCACACCTACATTATATACTAGAGGACATAGAAAACGCACACCTACTAGAGGACTTGGAAAACGCACACCTACATTATATACTAGAGGACTTGGAAAACGCACACCTACATTATATACTAGAGGACTTGGAAAACGCACACCTACATTATATACTAGAGGACTTGGAAAACGCACACCTACATTATATACTAGAGGACATAGAAAACGCACACCTACATTATATACTAGAGGACTTGGAAAACGCACACCTACATTATATACTAGAGGACTTGGAAAACGCACACCTACATTATATACTAGAGGGCATAGAAAACGCACACCTACATTATATACTAGAGGGCATAGAAAACGCACACCTACATTATATACTAGAGGACATAGAAAACGCACACCTACATTATATACTAGAGGACATAGAAAACGCACACCTACATTATATACTAGAGGACATAGAAAACGCACACCTACATTATATACTAGAGGACATAGAAAACGCACACCTACATTATATACTAGAGGACATAGAAAACGCACACCTACATTATATACTAGAGGACATAGAAAACGCACACCTACATTATATACTAGAGGACATAGAAAACGCACACCTACATTATATACTAGAGGACATAGAAAACGCACACCTACATTATATACTAGAGGGCATAGAAAACGCACACCTCGGATAAGTGTATTTTTACATGAAAAACAATAACTATATGTACACATGCATGTCTTAAACATTTTGGAATATTTTTAGTTGTTCAGTTTGTGTTTTGTAATAAAGATGTGATATATCTTTGATGGAATCCTTCGCATATCGTTTTCATGTAATAATAATCATATAATGTACGTGTGCATTATCTATGTCCTCTAGTATAAATGTTGAATATGTATTTAACTGCTTCAGGTGCGAAAGGTCCGGAGTTCGAGCCCCGCTGGAACCGTTTACTATTGTGCCCTTAGGCAATGCCTTTAAATTCCACATTGCCTCTTCTCTCTCCTTCATGGCGATGGATTCCATCAGTAATGAGGTCTCGAGAGTGATTAATATAAGTTGAAAAAACTTGTTTCGCAATCGAGCTAAAATAAATTTGTATACACTAACTGCCAGTCGTATACCGGTAAGTGTAGCTACCATATCTGGTATATACTCGTAGAAATAAACACTAACTGCCAGTCGTATAAGTGTAGCTACCATATCTGGTATATACTCGTAGAAATAAACACTAACTGCCAGTCGTATAAGTGTAGCTACCATATCTGGTATATACTCATAGAAATAAACACTAACTGCCAGTCGTATAAGTGTAGCTACCATATCTGGTATATACTCATAGAAATAAACACTAACTGCCAGTCGTATAAGTGTAGCTACCATATCTGGTATATACTCATAGAAATAAACACTAACTGCCAGTCGTATAAGTGTAGCTACCATATCTGGTATATACTCATAGAAATAAACACTAACTGCCAGTCGTATAAGTGTAGCTACCATATCTGGTATATACTCATAGAAATAAACACTAACTGCCAGTCGTATAAGTGTAGCTACCATATCTGGTATATACTCATAGAAATAAACACTAACTGCCAGTCGTATATTGCAACATTGTATTAGTGTGATGTATTTGATGGTTGGGTTTTTTTGTTTTTTATGTAAATTCTTTTATTGTTCATTATCTTAAAATATACTTTCTGATCACTGTTGTCAATTATGAATTTAGCCAGTGGTTAGTACGTTCGCTTCTCACCAATGCAACCCAGGTTCAATCCTCGGACCGGAAAGTATGTGCGATGGTACGGTGGTCGCCAGATCGGACAAATTATCTCCGGGTACTCCGGTTTCCTCCCACACGAATGACCACATTTACAATTTCATCTGCGCCAACGAGAGTAATCAATATAAGTTGTTAGAACTTGCTTTGCAATCGTTGTAAAATAAAGAAAGTTTAAAAATAAGTTTGAATTGTATTCAAAAGTTATGCTGTTAGAATGAGGTATATAAATGGTATGGTATAGTTATTGATGTACTTAATAATCAAGAAATATTATGCAATAATATTGAAATATTAAACTGTATTAAAGATCTTGATTTTGTGTGTTTTACGTTTATTTATCGTCGCTACCGGTTGCCCATATGAGCGGCGCCTCCTGACGAGATTAGTCATTTTAAATTTTTGGATGATAGTGCATGATACAGACAGAGACCCAATTCAGAGTCTCCTCTGGTTCTTTTATGTGCACGGCACTGTACAGCACCGACACGAGCCCTCGGTTTAACGTCCCATCTGAACGACTGTTAATTTTATTAGTGTCAGACGTGGGATCGAACCTGCGATCCCTGGATTACTAGTCCAACGTGTTAACCACTGGACTACAGATCCGTCTGTACTTGATAAGAATGTCTCGGCAGTGGTAGCGCATTCGCTTCAGGTGCGGCGTTACAGTCCTGCTGGAGCCGTTACGATTGTGCCCTTAGGAAATGCATTTAAATTCCTCGTTGCCTCTTCTCTCTCCCTCGTGGCGATGGATTCCATCAGGAATGAGGTCTCGAGAGTGATTAATATAAGTTTTAAAAACTTGTTTCGCTATCGAGCTAAAATAAATTTGTATAAACTATATGTTTAAACCGCTATTCAGGAAAAATAAAGCCGGTAATGTATTGAAATATAATACAATGAACAATGCATAGTAGACATCAGTGATGGTGATTACTACATTTATAAACGGAGTGTATTATTCTATACATGTTTAAAATATTTGTAGAAGTAATTATTGCAATGAAAATATATGTAAGCCACTATTGAGGAAACATATAGGTAATGTATGGAAATATAATACATTGTAAAATGTATAGTAGACATCAATTCTCTGGTGATTACTGCATTGTGTTAAGTAGTACGGGCATCTCTTTGGGTGTAAACAAACGGGCGCCATTTTGAATACGAATTATAGTAACTCATTTGCAAATAAGGTAATATAAAGTAGGTCACGCGCGTGCGCGTATATTGTTAGTCTATTGATGACGTATCGCGCAACTACCGAGCTCTTTGCTTTTTTAGTATACCCAGCTCTTTGGGTGTAAACAAACGGGCGCCATTTTGAATACGATTTATAGTAACTCATTTGCATATAAGGTAATATAAAGTAGGTCACGCGCGTGCGCGTATATTGTTAGTCACCTGATGACGTATCGCGCAACTACCGAGTTACGTGTACGAAGGCATATCGGACGATCTAGTAACAGCGTCTCTACGCTCTACCCGGATGACACCCTACGTCTTATGCTTCCAGTCGGATCCGTTCTCGGGTCAATAACAACCATACAGAGCCGCTTCCAAATGGTCCGTACTGGAGGGTTCCGTACCTAGATTCTCCGCCCACACACGGATTCAGATCCGGGCTTACCGCTGGCCGGGGTAGAGTTATCGCTGCATCGGCCCTCATGTACGGTATGTGAGGCCTGTCGACCGTGTAGCGAGTGGATGGTTGTTGCGGGACAACGACTGGCTGTCACGGATGTCCGGTTACCTGATGGTGACCAAATCCATCTCGCAATCATGGGACAGGCACCTCCTGACGACAGGAAGTCGCGATAGCGCAGCTTCATGTCCGGAGTTCGAGCCCCTCTGGAGCCGTTACGAGCGTCGGCATTTGAATTCTCTCTCCGTCAGGAACGAGGTCTCGAGAGTCGGAATAACTCGTTTCGCGATCGAGCTAAAATAAATTTGTATAAAAACCGGATGAAGTTAAGCGAAGCGAAACGACGTTCTTTTACGACATCGGTGTACTGATCGGTACAGTAACAGAGTGAAAGTGGTGTATAAGAAAACGAAGCGTACGTTATTACTACATACCCTATTACACCGACCAATGGGAACGAACCGCTCTATAAATAGCGAGCGCGTACGTTTCTATAAATAACGACTACGAACCGCTTTATAAATAGCGATCGCGTACCATTCTATAAATATCGACTACGAACCGATCCATAAATAACGATTACGAACGCTTCTATATAAATATAGACCGTTTACAACGGACTTAGACCTCAATCAGCTTCACGAACTTCAACGAATATACGGGTAAGTTCATTATATTATTCAAACTCGGCGTACGTTTTTATCGAGTAAGAAATCCTAATTATACGCAAACTTAACCTATGTACTTTAGCGAAAATGAATAATATATATTTTACATCGTTACGTATAATTCCATAAAAACGCGATAAATTATTAATAATCCGTAATGTACGTTTTAGAGGGGCATGTCACTAGACACCTCATAGCCATAGCGTATATGAAACACGAATAAAGTACACGTATTTTATCGTATAGAGTGATTCAACGCTTAATATAAATGTCTAATACGCGGTGTTCCATGCCCGTCTTCAAGACACGGAGCACAGCTACCACCGCACGATACATCTCAGTTTAGGCACCTCACCCAACAACATCAGTACAGAAAATGAAGGCCAAAACCGTTTGCAACAGTATTTACTACACAATCCGTCATTAGTGTCATGGAAGGCCTATGTTTGTCAGTTAGCCCTAAATAATCTTATCTGGGAATGCGAGAACTATTTCTAGTCCAAACTGACGCAGGTAATTATAAATATCGCGTGGCAACTTGTTTCAAAAGTAATTAATACGTTTACATACCGATCGCATCCTATCTTGTCTGCTCAATACATCGGAATGAATGGGACATCCTGTCTGCTTGCATGTTTGTCTGTTGACCCTAAATAACCTTATCTGGGAAATGCGAGAACAATTTATAAACATCACGAACGCAGTAGGTACACAAAATGACATCGAAGTAATTAATACGTTTACATACCTAGCTTGTCAATGCCGGCCTTTAAAAGCTAAAGGTATGACCAATAACATTTCTCTAAGCTACCACATATCGCATTAACTGATAAGCCCGGAGTGCGTACATAACTTAATCAGGAGGTCATCCGAGCGATTGAGCTAACATACATTTGTATATTAATTACAGCCCCAGGTTCAATAAAATAATCCACGCGTTCATAAAATATTACGTTAGTGTGTGTGTGTGTGCGTGTGTGTGTGTGTGTTGCGTGTGTGCGTGTGTGTGTGCGTGTGTGTGTGTGTGCGTGCGTGCGTGCGTGCGTGCGTGCGTGCGTGCGTGCGTGCGTGCGTGCGTGCGTGCGTGCGTGCGTGCGTGCGTGCGTGCGTGCGTGCGTGTGTGATAAGAATGTAATATTTGGCAAGTTACTGATTCCCTCTATCAGGTTGTATGTTGTTTGCGGTTATTTTATATAATGTATATCTATTTACCTTACCACACGCCCGTCTGTCCGTCCGTCCGTCTGTCTGTCTGCCTGCCTGTCTGTCCGTCCGTCCGTCCGTCCGTCCGTCCGTCTGGCGGTCTGTCTGTCGGTGGAGCATCTTCTGCCTCGTGCACTGTCCTCCAAAACAAAGGCTTTGCCGATGCATATGTCTCATTACGCGCGAAACTCCCTCTACACATTCTCATTATACCGATAAAATGATTATATATATATATTATCGTCATTTCGATCGTAAGATTTTGATATTATATAATTCGTATAGGTACCTAAATATCTTTACACTATGGCATCCGATACTTAAGTCGCAAATGACTGAGAGTGTTTATAGTTTCCGGAATATTGCATCAGTCAGTCGTTGGCGTCACGAAATCATGTCCAGACACGTATAGACTTATCATATAAATGACCTACGTTACTATAAATAGAAAACTAGTTGGAACAGGCTATTTATATTCATCCGATCAGAACGTATTGCTATAAATAATAATGACATACGTTACTATAAATAGAAAACTAGTTAGAACCGGTATTGCTATTTTTATTTATCCAATGACGTTATAACCAACCAATCAGAATCCAGGATAGTGACGTACGTTACTAAAACTAATCGACCGATGAAACGAGAGAACGTAGTATATTCTACATTCATTACTACAAGATCTACACACTAGTTCACCATATATACATTCATTACTACAAGATATACACGCTGTCTCACGATATCTACATACATTACTACAATATATACACACTATATCACCATATCTACATATATTACATCAATATATATCCACTAACTCACCATAGCTACATACATTACTACAAGATATACACGCTGTCTCACCATATCTACATACATTACAACAATATATAACCACTATCGCACCATATTTACATACATTACTACAATAACTACACACTGTCTCACCATATATACATACATTTCTACAAGATATACACACTATCTTACCATATCTACGTACATTACTACAAGATATACACACTATCTCACCATATCTACATTCATTACTACAAGATCTACACGCTATTTCACCATATATACGCACATTACTACAAGATATACACGCTGTCTCACCATATCTACATACATTACTACAATATATACACACTATATCACCATATCTACACACATTACAACAATATATATCCACTATCTCACCATATCTACATACATTTCTACAAGATATACACACTATCTCCCCATGTATAAGTACATTGCTACTAAATATACACACTATCACACCATATTTACATTCATTACTACAAGATATACACACTATATCACCATATCTACATACATTCCTACAAGATATATCCACTATCTCACCATATTTACATACATTACTACAATAACTACACACTGTCTCACCATATCTACATACAATTCTACAAGATATACACACTATCTCACCATATCTACGTACATTACTACAAGATATACACACTATCTCACCATATCTACGTACATTACTACAATATATACACACTATCTCACCATATCTACGTACATTACTACAAGATATACACACTATCTCACCATATATACGCACATTACTACAAGATATACACGCTGTCTCACCATATCTACATACATTACTACAATATATACACACTATATCACCATATCTGCATATATTACAACAATATATATCCACTATCTCACCATATCTACATACATTTCTACAAGATATACACACTATCTCCCCATATATAAGTACATTGCTACTAAATATACACGCTATCTCACCATATCTATGTACATTACTACAAGAGATATCCACTATCACACAATATTTACGTACATTACTACAAGATATACACGCTGTCTCACCATATCTACACACATTACTACAATATATACACGCTGTCTCACCATATCTACATACATTACTACAATATATACACGCTATATCACCATATCTACATATATTACAACAATATATAACCACTATCACCATATCTACATACATTTCTACAAGATATACACACTATCTCACCATATATACATACATTGCTACTAAATGTACACACTATCACACCATATTTACATTCATTACTACAAGATATACACACTATATCACCATATATACATACATTCCTACAAGATATATCCACTATCTCACCATATTTACATACATTACTACTATAACTACACACTGTCTCACCATATCTACATACATTTCTACAAGATATACACACTATCTCACCATATCTATGTACATTACTACAAGATATACACACTATCTCACCATATCTACGTACATTACTACAAGATATATACGCTTGTGTCAGAAACTGAAACGCTAGTGTCAAAAACTGAAACGGACTCTATGGAGAATTACGTGTTAACGGGTAAAAACTGAAACGCTAGTGTCAAAAACTGAAATTGGGAGATAGTGTGTATATCTTGTAGAAATGTATGTAGATATGGTGAGATATATCTCCCCATATATAAGTACATTGCTACTAAATATACACACTATCTCACCAAATCTACATACATTACTACAAGATATATCCACTATCACACAATATTTACGTACATTACTACAAGATATACACAGTATCTCACCATATCTACATACATTACTACAAGAAATTATTCACTATATCACCATATATACATTCATTACTACAATATCTAAACACTATCGCACAATATATACATTCATTACTACAAGATATACACACTATATCACCATATCTACATATATTACTACAAGATATACGCACTTTCGCACCATATCTACATAAATCCCGCATCTTCCAACACAAAACATGGATCTTACCATAACATTAGGTCGTCAGAACATGTATTACACCGTAGCGTTTCAGTTTTTGTATCTAACGTTTCAATTTGTTGACAGTAACGTTTCAGTTTCTGCCACAAGCGTTTCAGTTTCTGACACAAGCGTTTCAGTTTCTGACACAAGCGTTTCAGTTTTTGACACTAGCGTTTCAGTTTTTACCCGTTAACACGTAATTCTCCATAGAGTCCGTTTCAGTTTTTGACACTAGCGTATATATCTTGTAGTAATGTACGTAGATATGGTGAGATAGTGTGTATATCTTGTAGTAATGTACATATATATGGTGAGATAGAAATGTATGTAGATATGGTGAGACAGTGTGTAGTTATAGTAGTAATGTATGTAAATATGGTGAGATAGTGGATATATCTTGTAGGAATGTATGTAGATATGGTGATATAGTGTGTATATATTGTAGTAATGAATGTAAATATGGTGTGATAGTGTGTACATTTAGTAGCAATGTATGTATATATGGTGAGATAGTGTGTATATCTTGTAGAAATGTATGTAGATATGGTGATAGTGGTTATATATTGTTGTAATATATGTAGATATGGTGATATAGCGTGTATATATTGTAGTAATGTATGTAGATATGGTGAGACAGCGTGTATATATTGTAGTAATGTGTGTAGATATGGTGAGACAGCGTGTATATCTTGTAGTAATGTACGTAAATATTGTGTGATAGTGGATATATCTTGTAGTAATGTACATAGATATGGTGAGATAGTGTGTATATTTAGTAGCAATGTACTTATATATGGGGAGATAGTGTGTATATCTTGTAGAAATGTATGTAGATATGGTGAGATAGTGGATATATATTGTTGTAATATATGCAGATATGGTGATATAGTGTGTATATATTGTAGTAATGTATGTAGATATGGTGAGACAGCGTGTATATCTTGTAGTAATGTGCGTATATATGGTGAGATAGTGTGTATATCTTGTAGTAATGTACGTAGATATGGTGAGATAGTGTGTATATCTTGTAGAAATGTATGTAGATATGGTGAGACAGTGTGTAGTTATTGTAGTAATGTATGTAAATATGGTGAGATAGTGGATATATCTTGTAGGAATGTATGTAGATATGGTGATATAGTGTGTATATCTTGTAGTAATGAATGTAAATATGGTGTGATAGTGTGTACATTTAGTAGCAATGTATGTATATATGGTGAGATAGTGTGTATATCTTGTAGAAATGTATGTAGATATGGTGAGATAGTGGTTATATATTGTAGTAATGTGTGTAGATATGTTGAGACAGCGTGTATATATTGTAGTAATGTATGTAGATATGGTGAGACAGCGTGTATATCTTGTAGTAATGAATGTATATATGGTGAAATAGCGTGTAGATCTTGTAGTAATGAATGTAGATATGGTGAGATAGTGTGTATATCTTGTAGTAATGTACGTAGATATGGTAAGATAGTGTGTATATCTTGTAGAAATGTATGTATATATAGTGAGACAGTGTGTAGTTATTGTAGTAATGTATGTAAATATGGTGCGATAGTGGTTATATATTGTTGTAATGTATGTAGATATGGTGAGACAGCGTGTATATCTTGTAGTAATGTATGTAGCTATGGTGAGTTAGTGGATATTTATTGATGTAATATATGTAGATATGGTGATATAGTGTGTATATATTGTAGTAATGTATGTAGATATCGTGAGACAGCGTGTATATCTTGTAGTAATGAATGTATATATGGTGAACTAGTGTGTAGATCTTGTAGTAATGAATGTAGAATATACTACGTTCTCTCGTTTCATCGGTCGATTAGTTTTAGTAACGTACGTCACTATCCTGGATTCTGATTGGTTGGTTATAACGTCATTGGATAAATAAAAATAGCAATACCGGTTCTAACTAGTTTTCTATTTATAGTAACGTATGTCATTATTATTTATAGCAATACGTTCTGATCGGATGAATATAAATAGCCTGTTCCAACTAGTTTTCTATTTATAGTAACGTAGGTCATTTATATGATAAGTCTATACGTGTCTGGACATGATATCGTGACGCCAACGACTGACTGATGCAATATTCCGGAAACTATAAACACTCTCAGTCATTTGCGACTTAAGTATCGGATGCCATAGTGTAAAGATATTTAGGTACCTATACGAATTATATAATATCAAAATCTTACGATCGAAATGACGATAATATATATATATAATCATTTTATCGGTATAATGAGAATGTGTAGAGGGAGTTTCGCGCGTAATGAGACATATGCATCGGCAAAGCCTTTGTTTTGGAGGACAGTGCACGAGGCAGAAGATGCTCCACCGACAGACAGACCGCCAGACGGACGGACGGACGGACGGACGGACGGACAGACAGGCAGGCAGACAGACAGACGGACGGACGGACAGACGGGCGTGTGGTAAGGTAAATAGATATACATTATATAAAATAACCGCAAACAACATACAACCTGATAGAGGGAATCAGTAACTTGCCAAATATTACATTCTTATCACACACGCACGCACGCACGCACACACACGAGCACACGCACACACACGCACTCACGCACGCACGCACTCACACACACACGCACGCACGCACGCACACACACACACACGCACACACACACACACACGCACACACAAGCACGCACACACACACACTAACGTAATATTTTATGAACGCGTGGATTATTTTATTGAACCTGGGGCTGTAATTAATATACAAATGTATGTTAGCTCAATCGCTCGGATGACCTCCTGATTAAGTTATGTACGCACTCCGGGCTTATCAGTTAATGCGATATGTGGTAGCTTAGAGAAATGTTATTGGTCATACCTTTAGCTTTTAAAGGCCGGCATTGACAAGCTAGGTATGTAAACGTATTAATTACTTCGATGTCATTTTGTGTACCTACTGCGTTCGTGATGTTTATAAATTGTTCTCGCATTTCCCAGATAAGGTTATTTAGGGTCAACAGACAAACATGCAAGCAGACAGGATGTCCCATTCATTCCGATGTATTGAGCAGACAAGATAGGATGCGATCGGTATGTAAACGTATTAATTACTTTTGAAACAAGTTGCCACGCGATATTTATAATTACCTGCGTCAGTTTGGACTAGAAATAGTTCTCGCATTCCCAGATAAGATTATTTAGGGCTAACTGACAAACATAGGCCTTCCATGACACTAATGACGGATTTTGTAGTAAATACTGTTGCAAACGGTTTTGGCCTTCATTTTCTGTACTGATGTTGTTGGGTGAGGTGCCTAAACTGAGATGTATCGTGCGGTGGTAGCTGTGCTCCGTGTCTTGAAGACGGGCATGGAACACCGCGTATTAGACATTTATATTAAGCGTTGAATCACTCTATACGATAAAATACGTGTACTTTATTCGTGTTTCATATACGCTATGGCTATGAGGTGTCTAGTGACATGCCCCTCTAAAACGTACATTACGGATTATTAATAATTTATCGCGCTTTTATGGAATTATACGTAACGATGTAAAATATATATTATTCATTTTCGCTAAAGTACATAGGTTAAGTTTGCGTATAATTAGGATTTCTTACTCGATAAAAACGTACGCCGAGTTTGAATAATATAATGAACTTACCCGTATATTCGTTGAAGTTCGTGAAGCTGATTGAGGTCTAAGTCCGTTGTAAACGGTCTATATTTATATAGAAGCGTTCGTAATCGTTATTTATGGATCGGTTCGTAGTCGATATTTATAGAATGGTACGCGATCGCTATTTATAAAGCGGTTCGTAGTCGTTATTTATAGAAACGTACGCGCTCGCTATTTATAGAGCGGTTCGTTCCCATTGGTCGGTGTAATAGGGTATGTAGTAATAACGTACGCTTCGTTTTCTTATACACCACTTTCACTCTGTTACTGTACCGATCAGTATACCGATGTCGTAAAAGAACGTCGTTTCGCTTCGCTTAACTTCATCCGGTTTTTATACAAATTTATTTTAGCTCGATCGCGAAACGAGTTATTCCGACTCTCGAGACCTCGTTCCTGACGGAGAGAGAATTCAAATGCCGACGCTCGTAACGGCTCCAGAGGGGCTCGAACTCCGGACATGAAGCTGCGCTATCGCGACTTCCTGTCGTCAGGAGGTGCCTGTCCCATGATTGCGAGATGGATTTGGTCACAATCAGGTAACCGGACATCCGTGACAGCCAGTCGTTGTCCCGCGACAACCATCCACTCGCTACACGACCTCGGTACACGGTCGACAGGCCTCACATACCGTACATGAGGGCCGATGCAGCGATAACTCTACCCCGGCCAGCGGTAAGCCCGGATCTGAATCCGTGTGTGGGCGGAGAATGTAGGTACGGAACCCTCCAGTACGGACCATTTGGAAGCGGCTCTGTATGGTTGTTATTGACCCGAGAACGGATCCGACTGGAAGCATAAGACGTAGGGTGTCATCCGGGTAGAGCGTAGAGACGCTGTTACTAATTCGTCCGATACGCCTTCGTACACGTAACTCGGTAGTTGCGCGATACGTCATCAGGTGACTAACAATATACGCGCACGCGCGTGACCTACTTTATATTACCTTATATGCAAATGAGTTACTATAAATCGTATTCAAAATGGCGCCCGTTTGTTTACACCCAAAGAGCTGGGTATACTAAAAAAGCAAAGAGCTCGGTAGTTGCGCGATACGTCATCAATAGACTAACAATATACGCGCACGCGCGTGACCTACTTTATATTACCTTATTTGCAAATGAGTTACTATAATTCGTATTGAAAATGGCGCCCGTTTGTTTACACCCAAAGAGATGCCCGTACTACTGTGTTAGACTCTTTGTGATTTTACCATGTCTGTGACTCTGTGTGTGTCTTACGTTTATATACCGTCGCTACCGGGGTTGCCCATATGAGCGACGCCTCCTGAAGAGATTAGTCATTTTAGATTTTGGAGGATAGTGCAATGATACAGACAGAGACCCATTACAGAGTCTCCTCTGGTTCTTTTACGTGCACGGTGTAAAGCACCGACATGAGACCTCGGTTTAACGTCCCATCTGAAAGACTGTTAATTTTATTAGTGTCAGACGGGGGATCGAACCTGCGATCCCTGGATTACCAGTCCAGCGTATTACCACTGGACTACAGATCCGTCTGTTTACCATGTCTGGTTATTTGAAGGTGCTGTATAGTATATAGACCGTGGCCCAGTGGTTAAGGCGTCCGCCTACGGAGCGGGATGTCGAAGGTTCGAATCTCGTCAGGGGTTCGTTCTGATATGGCCGGTTGGTGAGCCGACAGTTAGTTAAATAATGGTTACCGATTGCCTACCAGCCTGGCATACAAGCATAGGATTCGGGAAGTACTGATGTTCATAAAAAGAAGTGTCTCATAAGTCAGAAATGACTGGCCCTTTAAATATAATAAACAAACACTACTTTACTTTACTTTTTATAGTTAGTGAACATACCACAAAATGACCGACAGTATATATGTGTATTATGATAGTATTGTGTTATTATGTCGTTCGTTTGCATGTGTATCTTTTCAACACCGTCCTTCTTTTTCAACATAAATTCGTTTCTGCTGCCTGGAACATGATAAAAACATTGTATTATAAATTGTATTTAGGCTGTCGACTGATTTCATGTCAAGAAGCTATCCAGATGATTTGCGTTAGATCGATGGTTCTACCAGGGGCGTCCGTGTCTGACATACGTCTCTGGATGTCAACCGGCAGGGTCTTCCTTCACCACGAGCGGCTAAACAGTCGCCATATTATCTCAACTGTTTAGACTTTAACCCATTCAACCCCAAGTAACTGACATGGACTGGTCCATGATATTTTTAGACCAATAAATTAATAAGAAAATTACAGTTGGACCAGTTCATTTATCAAAATGGGTAATTGTATTTAAAAATAGTAATAATTATTACTGGCAAAAAGTGCAGATCCTGATGAGACGGCTCGTCACGAGCCGGCTCATCTGGATCTACACTTTTTGAAAGCCTATTTAGAGGCATGTGGTGTTGAAAGGGTTAAACAACAAAAACAAACAAACAAAAAACAAAAGTTATATTCATTGTACATAGCTACTTTCGGACAATAAATAGGTACGTGGAAGTCGTGATAGCGCAGATGATGCGCGTTCGCTTCAGGTGCGAAAGGTCCGGAGTTCGAGCCCCACATGGGGCCGTTACGATTGTGCCCTTAGGCAAGGCATTTAAATTCCACACTGCCTCTTCTCTCTCCCTCGTGGCGATGGATTCCATCAGGAGCGAGGTCTCGAGAGTGATTTATATAAGTTGAAATAACTTGTTTCGCAATCGAGATAAAATAAATCTGTATAAACTAAATAGATACTAGAGGTCATAGAAAACGCACACTTCGGATAAGTGTGTTCTTACATGAAAAACAATAACTATATAAATACATAGTTTTAAACATTTTGGAATATGTTTAGTTTGTATTATTATAATAAAGATGTGATATATCTTTGATGGAATCCTTCGTATTTCGATTTCATGTAATAATAATCATTTAGCACAAGTGGCTGCTTAATAGAGGGCATATGTATAATAAAACAACATATTAAATGGTACAATAATTTCTTTGCAAAATGGCATAAAATCCAATTGACAATGTATATTCTTACACATGAATACAAAAAAATGAAATAAAATCACAAACTTCAGGACCATTTATAGTAATTTAAGTTGACTATAAATTTATTGCGGCCATTTTGGACGCCATCTTGGATTTCTCCGAACGCCACGATTTATGGCATTGTATGCCACATATGTGACAAATGTCAGACATTTACAAACATTTTGGTATATAACTCGTTTTGTTAGCTGACCGGGTTCAGTTGCCCCTCAAAATAGTGGTCCTATAAGCTAATAGTCACCTAACCAATTAGGAATTTGGAAACTGGCTGCTTAATACAGGTTGGCTGCTTAATGGAGGTGACCAATAACACAGGTTTTACCGTATGTACACGCATAACAGCGTGCAATAATTGTATTATTATGCTCAATGTAAGTACATGTACAATATTTTCATGAATTCATTTTATGCGAACTCAAAGAAATTTGCCACATCTCCTGAATTCGCTAAGCATGCTCTGTTCAATTGATATGAATTGATCCGAGTTTATAAATATATGTCATGTAAGCGGATACACATGATGACTAAGCTATCCGACTGACTTGTGGAAGGTCATAGGTTCTACCCTGGTGCCCCTCCCTGTCTGCAATCTTACTCAAAGGGTCTTCCTCCAAAGGGACTTCATATATGTTAAACTGTTGGTGGGAGTTACCCCCCTCCCCCAAAAATAAACCAACAAAAGGTAGACGCTTAGAACGATGGCAAAACAGACTATGTGTGCATGCATATGTACCATGAAGATAAAGAATCACTAACCTACACGCGGCTGATCTCAGAAGACAACTGTTGTCATATGTCTGCGCATCGCTGCCACAAACAGGTCGCAGATCAAACGTACATGCTGTTGGGCATTCGAACTCGCCCGTACCTATCTGCTTGTTACCGTGACCATGCCTGAAGTGAGATGGTGCATGTGCTAAACGAGTTGTTTAGAACTTGGACACACATGAAAATGGTCAACTATATTATGTCAATAACCTAGGACGAACGAGCGCAGACCAATTCAGCGCAATAACTCGTACGGTTGCCCATATGAGCGACGCCTCCTGAAGAGATTAGTCATTTTAGATTTTTGGAGGATAATGCAATGATACATGAGACCCATTCCAGAGTCTCCTCTGGTTCTTTTACGTGTGTAAAACACCGACACGAGACCTCGGTTTAACGTCCCATCTGAAAGACTGTTCATTTTATTAGGTTCAGACGGGGGATCGAGCCTGCGATCCCTGGATTATCAGTCCAGCGTGTTACCACTGGACTACAGATCCGTCTGTCAACAAACATGTCATTCTTGAGAACAGCATGTATCCTTCATTATTTTCATTCAAGATAATGATAGAGTTACGGTTTATCCTTCATTATTTTCATTCAAGATAATGATAGAGTTACGGTGTTGTGTACAGCTTTTACTGATCATACTACTGCATGTGTCCGTTTTTGTATTTAGACTGGAGTATATACAAGCTTATTGATACGTAGCAACCTGTGTTCCTCATCCCTCGGAACCATACTGGGGTATATACAAGCTTATTGTTACATAGCAACCTGCCTTCCTCATCCCTCGGAACCAGACTGGAGTATATACAAGCTTATTGGTACGTAGCAACCTGTCTTCCTCATCCCTCGGAACCAGACTGGAGTATATACAAGCTTATTGGTACGTAGCAACCTGTGTTCCTCATCCCTGGGAACCAGACTGGAGTATATATAAGCTTATTGGTACGTAGCAACCTGTGTTCCTCATCCCTCGGAACCAGACTGGAGTATATACAAGCTTATTGGTACGTAGCAACCTGTGCTCCTCATCCCTCGGAACCAGACTGGTGTATATACAAGCTTATTGGTACGTAGCAACCTGTGTTCCTCATCCCTCGGAACCAGACTGGAGTATATACAAGCTTATTGGTACGTAGCAACACGTGTTCCTCATCCCTCGGTACCAGACTGGAGTATATACAAGCTTATTGGTACGTAGCAACCTGTGTTCCTCATCCCTCGGAACAAGACTGGAGTATATACAAGCTTATTGGTACGTAGCAACCTGTGTTACTCATCCCTCGGAACAAGACTGGAGTATATACAAGCTTATTGGTACGTAGCAACCTGTGTTCCTCATCCCTCGGAACAAGACTGGAGTATATACAAGCTTATTGGTACGTAGCAACCTGTCTTCCTCACCCTCGGAACCAGACTGGAGTATATTCAAGCTTATTGGTACGTAGCAACCTGTGTCCCTCATCCCTCAGAACCAGATTGGAGTATATACAAGCAACCTGTGTGCCTCATCCCTCGGAACCAGACTGGAGTATATACAAGCAACCTGTGTGCCTCATCCCTCGGAACCAGACTGGAGTATATACAAGCAACCTGTGTGCCTCATCCCTCGGAACCGGACTGGAGTATATACAAGCAACCTGTGTGCCTCATCCCTCGGAACCAGACTGGAGTATATACAAGCAACCTGTGCGCCTCATCCCTCGGAACCAGACTGGAGTATATACAAGCAACCTGTGTGCCTCATCCCTCGGAACCAGACTGGAGTATATACAAGCAACCTGTGTGCCTCATCCCTCGGAACCAGACTGGAGTATATACAAGCAACCTGTGTGCCTCGTCCCTTGGAACCAGACTGGAGTATATACAAGTTTATTGTTACATAGCAACCTGTGTTCCTCATCCCTCGGAACCAGACTGGAGTATATACAAGCTTATTGGTACGTAGCAACCTGTGTTCCTCATCCCTCGGAACCAGACTGGAGTATATACAAGCTTATTGGTACGTAGCAACCTGTGTTCCTCATCCCTCGGAACCAGACTGGAGTATATACAAGTTTATTGGTACGTAGCAACCTATGTTCCTGATCCCTCGGAACCAGACTGGAGTATATACAAGCTTATTGGTACCTAGCAACCTATGTTACTGATCCCTCGGAACCAGACTGGAGTATATACAAGCTTATTGATACGTAGCAACCTGTGTTCCTCATCCCTCGGAACCATACTGGGGTATATACAAGCTTATTGTTACATAGCAACCTGCCTTCCTCATCCCTCGGAACCAGACTGGAGTATATACAAGCTTATTGGTACGTAGCAACCTGTCTTCCTCATCCCTCGGAACCAGACTGGAGTATATACAAGCTTATTGGTACGTAGCAACCTGTGTTCCTCATCCCTGGGAACCAGACTGGAGTATATATAAGCTTATTGGTACGTAGCAACCTGTGTTCCTCATCCCTCGGAACCAGACTGGAGTATATACAAGCTTATTGGTACGTAGCAACCTGTGCTCCTCATCCCTCGGAACCAGACTGGTGTATATACAAGCTTATTGGTACGTAGCAACCTGTGTTCCTCATCCCTCGGAACCAGACTGGAGTATATACAAGCTTATTGGTACGTAGCAACACGTGTTCCTCATCCCTCGGTACCAGACTGGAGTATATACAAGCTTATTGGTACGTAGCAACCTGTGTTCCTCATCCCTCGGAACAAGACTGGAGTATATACAAGCTTATTGGTACGTAGCAACCTGTGTTACTCATCCCTCGGAACAAGACTGGAGTATATACAAGCTTATTCGTACGTAGCAACCTGTGTTCCTCATCCCTCGGAACAAGACTGGAGTATATACAAGCTTATTGGTACGTAGCAACCTCTCTTCCTCACCCTCGGAACCAGACTGGAGTATATACAAGCTTTTTGGTACGTAGCAACCTGTCTTCCTCACCCTCGGAACCAGACTGGAGTATATTCAAGCTTATTGGTACGTAGCAACCTGTGTCCCTCATCCCTCAGAACCAGATTGGAGTATATACAAGCAACCTGTGTGCCTCATCCCTCGGAACCAGACTGGAGTATATACAAGCAACCTGTGTGCCTCATCACTCGGAACCAGACTGGAGTATATACAAGCAACCTGTGTGCCTCATCCCTCGGAACCGGACTGGAGTATATACAAGCAACCTGTGTGCCTCATCCCTCGGAACCAGACTGGAGTATATACAAGCAACCTGTGCGCCTCATCCCTCGGAACCAGACTGGAGTATATACAAGCAACCTGTGTGCCTCATCCCTCGGAACCAGACTGGAGTATATACAAGCAACCTGTGTGCCTCATCCCTCGGAACCAGACTGGAGTATATACAAGCAACCTGTGTGCCTCGTCCCTTGGAACCAGACTGGAGTATATACAAGTTTATTGTTACATAGCAACCTGTGTTCCTCATCCCTCGGAACCAGACTGGAGTATATACAAGCTTATTGGTACGTAGCAACCTGTGTTCCTCATCCCTCGGAACCAGACTGGAGTATATACAAGCTTATTGGTACGTAGCAACCTGTGTTCCTCATCCCTCGGAACCAGACTGGAGTATATACAAGTTTATTGGTACGTAGCAACCTATGTTCCTGATCCCTCGGAACCAGACTGGAGTATATACAAGCTTATTGGTACCTAGCAACCTATGTTACTGATCCCTCGGAACCAGACTGGAGTATATACAAGCTTATTGGTACGTAGCAACCTATGTTCCTGATCCCTTGGAATCAGACTGGAGTATGTACAAGCTTATTGGTACGTAGCAACCTGTGTTCCTCATCCCTCGGAACCAGACTGGAGTATATACAAGCTTATTGGTACGTAGCAACCTGTGTTCCTCGTCCCTCGGAACCAGACTGGAGTATATACAAGCAACCTGTGCTCCTCATCCCTCGGAACCAGACTGGAGTATATACAAGCTTATTGGTACGTAGCAACCTGTGTTCCTCGTCCCTCGGAACCAGACTGGAGTATATACAAGCTTATTGGTACGTAGCAACCTGTGTTCCTCGTCCCTCGGAACCAGACTGGAGTATATACAAGCAACCTGTGCTCCTCATCCCTCGGAACCAGACTGGAGTATATACAAGCTTATTGGTACGTAGCAACCTGTGTTCCTCATCCCTCGGAACCAGACTGGAGTATATACAAGCTTATTGGTACGTAGCAACCTGTGTTCCTCATCCCTCGGAACCAGACTGGAGTATATACAAGCTTATTGGTACGTAGCAACCTGTCTTCCTCGTCCCTCGGAACCAGACTGGAGTATATACAAGCTTATTGGTACGTAGCAACCTATGTTCCTGATCCCTCGGAACCAGACTGGAGTATATACAAGCTTATTGGTACGTAGCAACCTGTGTTCCTCGCCCCTCGGAACCAGACTGGAGTATATACAAGCTTATTGGTACGTAGCAACCTATGTTCCTGATCCCTCGGAACCAGACTGGAGTATATACAAGCTTATTGGTACCTAGCAACCTATGTTACTGATCCCTCGGAACCAGACTGGAGTATATACAAGCTTATTGGTACGTAGCAACCTATGTTCCTGATCCCTTGGAATCAGACTGGAGTATGTACAAGCTTATTGGTACGTAGCAACCTGTGTTCCTCATCCCTCGGAACCAGACTGGAGTATATACAAGCTTATTGGTACGTAGCAACCTGTGTTCCTCGTCCCTCGGAACCAGACTGGAGTATATACAAGCAACCTGTGCTCCTCATCCCTCGGAACCAGACTGGAGTATATACAAGCTTATTGGTACGTAGCAACCTGTGTTCCTCGTCCCTCGGAACCAGACTGGAGTATATACAAGCTTATCAGTACGTAGCAACCTGTGTTCCTCATCCCTCGGAACCAGACTGGAGTATATACAAGTTTATTGGTACGTAGCAACCTGTGTTCCTCGTCCCTCGGAACCAGACTGGAGTATATACAAGCAACCTGTGCTCCTCATCCCTCGGAACCAGACTGGAGTATATACAAGCTTATTGGTACGTAGCAACCTGTGTTCCTCATCCCTCGGAACCAGACTGGAGTATATACAAGCTTATTGGTACGTAGCAACCTGTGTTCCTCATCCCTCGGAACCAGACTGGAGTATATACAAGCTTATTGGTACGTAGCAACCTGTCTTCCTCGTCCCTCGGAACCAGACTGGAGTATATACAAGCTTATTGGTACGTAGCAACCTGTGTTCCTCATCCCTCGGAACCAGACTGGAGTATATACAAACTCATTGGTACGTAGCAACCTGCCTTCCTCATCCCTCGGAACCAGACTGGAGTATATACAAGCTTATTGGTACGTAGCAACCTGTGATCCTCATCCCTCGGAACCAGACTGGAGTATATACAAGCTTATTGGTACGTAGCAACCTATGTTCCTGATCCCTCGGAACCAGACTGGAGTATATACAAGCTTATTGGTACGTAGCAACCTGTGTTCCTCGCCCCTCGGAACCAGACTGGAGTATATACAAGCTTATTGGTACGTAGCAACCTGTGTTCCTCGGAACCAGACTGGAGTATATACAAGCTTATTGGTACGTAGCAACCTATGTTACTGATCCCTCGGAACCAGACTGGAGTATATACAAGCTTATTGGTACGTAGCAACCTGTGTTCCTCATCCCTCGGAACCAGATTGGAGTATATACAAGCTTATTGGTACGTAGCAACCTGTGTTCCTCATCCCTCGGAACCAGACTGGACTATATACAAGCTTATCGGTACGTAGCAACCTGTGTTCCTCATCCCTCGGAACCAGACTGGAGTATATACAAGCTTATTGGTACGTAGCAACCTGTGTTCCTCATTCCTCGGAACCAGACTGGAGTATATACAAGCTTATTCGTACGTAGCAACCTGTGTTCCTCATCCCTCGGAACCAGACTGGAGTATATACAAGCTTATCGGTACGTAGCAACCTGTGTTCCTCGTCCCTCGGAACCAGACTGGAGTATATACAAGCTTATTGGTACGTAGCAACCTGTGTTCCTCGTCCCTCGGAACCAGACTGGAGTATATACAAGCTTATTGGTACGTAGCAACCTGTGTCCCTCATCCCTCGGAACCAGACTGGAGTATATACAAGCTTATTGGTACGTAGCAACCTGTGTTCCTCGTCCCTCGGAACCAGACTGGAGTATATACAAGCAACCTGTGCTCCTCATCCCTCGGAACCAGACTGGAGTATATACAAGCTTATTGGTACGTAGCAACCTGTGTTCCTCGTCCCTCGGAACCAGACTGGAGTATATACAAGCTTATCAGTACGTAGCAACCTGTGTTCCTCATCCCTCGGAACCAGACTGGAGTATATACAAGTTTATTGGTACGTAGCAACCTGTGTTCCTCGTCCCTCGGAACCAGACTGGAGTATATACAAGCAACCTGTGCTCCTCATCCCTCGGAACCAGACTGGAGTATATACAAGCTTATTGGTACGTAGCAACCTGTGTTCCTCATCCCTCGGAACCAGACTGGAGTATATACAAGCTTATTGGTACGTAGCAACCTGTGTTCCTCATCCCTCGGAACCAGACTGGAGTATATACAAGCTTATTGGTACGTAGCAACCTGTCTTCCTCGTCCCTCGGAACCAGACTGGAGTATATACAAGCTTATTGGTACGTAGCAACCTGTGTTCCTCATCCCTCGGAACCAGACTGGAGTATATACAAACTCATTGGTACGTAGCAACCTGCCTTCCTCATCCCTCGGAACCAGACTGGAGTATATACAAGCTTATTGGTACGTAGCAACCTGTGATCCTCATCCCTCGGAACCAGACTGGAGTATATACAAGCTTATTGGTACGTAGCAACCTATGTTCCTGATCCCTCGGAACCAGACTGGAGTATATACAAGCTTATTGGTACGTAGCAACCTGTGTTCCTCGCCCCTCGGAACCAGACTGGAGTATATACAAGCTTATTGGTACGTAGCAACCTGTGTTCCTCGGAACCAGACTGGAGTATATACAAGCTTATTGGTACGTAGCAACCTATGTTACTGATCCCTCGGAACCAGACTGGAGTATATACAAGCTTATTGGTACGTAGCAACCTGTGTTCCTCATCCCTCGGAACCAGATTGGAGTATATACAAGCTTATTGGTACGTAGCAACCTGTGTTCCTCATCCCTCGGAACCAGACTGGACTATATACAAGCTTATCGGTACGTAGCAACCTGTGTTCCTCATCCCTCGGAACCAGACTGGAGTATATACAAGCTTATTGGTACGTAGCAACCTGTGTTCCTCATTCCTCGGAACCAGACTGGAGTATATACAAGCTTATTCGTACGTAGCAACCTGTGTTCCTCATCCCTCGGAACCAGACTGGAGTATATACAAGCTTATCGGTACGTAGCAACCTGTGTTCCTCGTCCCTCGGAACCAGACTGGAGTATATACAAGCTTATTGGTACGTAGCAACCTGTGTTCCTCGTCCCTCGGAACCAGACTGGAGTATATACAAGCTTATTGGTACGTAGCAACCTGTGTCCCTCATCCCTCGGAACCAGACTGGAGTATATACAAGCTTATTGGTACGTAGCAACCTGTGTTCCTCATCCCTCGGAACCAGACTGGAGTATATACAAGCTTATTGGTACGTAGCAACCTGTGTTCCTCATCCCTCGGAACCAGACTGGAGTATATACAAGCTTATTGGTACGTAGCAACCTGTCTTCCTCGTCCCTCGGAACCAGACTGGAGTATATACAAGCTTATTGGTACGTAGCAACCTGTGTTCCTCATCCCTCGGAACCAGACTGGAGTATATACAAACTCATTGGTACGTAGCAACCTGCCTTCCTCATCCCTCGGAACCAGACTGGAGTATATACAAGCTTATTGGTACGTAGCAACCTGTGATCCTCATCCCTCGGAACCAGACTGGAGTATATACAAGCTTATTGGTACGTAGCAACCTATGTTCCTGATCCCTCGGAACCAGACTGGAGTATATACAAGCTTATTGGTACGTAGCAACCTGTGTTCCTCGCCCCTCGGAACCAGACTGGAGTATATACAAGCTTATTGGTACGTAGCAACCTATGTTCCTGATCCCTCGGAACCAGACTGGAGTATATACAAGCTTATTGGTACCTAGCAACCTATGTTACTGATCCCTCGGAACCAGACTGGAGTATATACAAGCTTATTGGTACGTAGCAACCTATGTTCCTGATCCCTTGGAATCAGACTGGAGTATGTACAAGCTTATTGGTACGTAGCAACCTGTGTTCCTCATCCCTCGGAACCAGACTGGAGTATATACAAGCTTATTGGTACGTAGCAACCTGTGTTCCTCGTCCCTCGGAACCAGACTGGAGTATATACAAGCAACCTGTGCTCCTCATCCCTCGGAACCAGACTGGAGTATATACAAGCTTATTGGTACGTAGCAACCTGTGTTCCTCGTCCCTCGGAACCAGACTGGAGTATATACAAGCTTATTGGTACGTAGCAACCTGTGTTCCTCATCCCTCGGAACCAGACTGGAGTATATACAACTTATTTGTACATAGCAACCTGTGTTCCTCATCCCTCGGAACCAGACTGGAGTATATACAAGCTTATTGGTACGTAGCAACCTGTGTTCCTCATCCCTCGGAACCAGACTGGAGTATATACAAGCTTATTGGTACGTAGCAACCTGTCTTCCTCATCCCTCGGAACCAGACTGGAGTATATACAAGCTTATTGGTACGTAGCAACCTGTCTTCCTCATCCCTCGGAACCAGACTGGAGTATATACAAGCTTATTGGTACGTAGCAACCTGTCTTCCTCATCCCTCGGAACCAGACTGGAGTATATACAAGCTTATTGGTACGTAGCAACCTGTCTTCCTCATCCCTCGGAACCAGACTGGAGTATATACAAGCTTATTGGTACGTAGCAACCTGTCTTCCTCATCCCTCGGAACCAGACTGGAGTATATACAAGCTTATTGGTACGTAGCAACCTGTCTTCCTCATCCCTCGGAACCAGACTGGAGTATATACAAGCTTATTGGTACGTAGCAACCTGTCTTCCTCATCCCTCGGAACCAGACTGGAGTATATACAAGCTTATTGGTACGTAGCAACCTGTGTTCCTCGTCCCTCGGAACCAGACTGGAGTATGTACAAGCAACCTGTGTTCCTCATCCCTCGGAACCAGACTGGACTATATACAAGCAACCTGTGTTCCTCATCCCTAGGAACCAGACTGGACTATATACAAGCAACCTGTGTTCCTCATCCCTCGGAACCAGACTGGAGTATATACAAGCTTATTGGTACGTAGCAACCTGTGTTCCTCATCCCTCGGAACCAGACTGGAGTATATACAAGCTTATTGGTACGTTGCAACCTGTGTTCCTCATCCCTCGGAACAAGACTGGAGTCTATACAAGCGTATTGGTACGTAGCAACCTGTGTTCCTCATCCTGTGTATACAATGTTTTGCTCTCCGTACCAAAGCTTAAATAAATTAATTTCCACGGTAAACATAAAGTACCCAGTTAAAGAAAGTATATGTACTATGAAATATTTTAGTCTTTATTGTAAGGTTATAATATTGTTTGTTTAGCAAAAAATACAGTCCATATAAGTATTGCGATTGTAATTGCAATTGCTGCAAAGTATTTGAAAAATACATGAAAAATACATGTTCTGTGTGTGTTTTACGTTTATTTATCGTCGCTACCGGTTGCCCATATGAGCGACGCCTCCTGAAGAGATTAGTCATTTTAGATGTTTGGAGGAGAGTGCAATGATACAGACAGAGACCCATGCCAGGGTCTCCTCTGGTTCTTGTACGTGCACGGTGTATATCACCGACACGAGACCTCGGTTTAAAGTCCCATCTGAAAGACTGTTAATTGTATTAGGGTCAGACAGGGGATCGAACCTGTGATCCCTGGATTACCAGTCCAGCGTGCTACCACTGGACTACCGATCCGTCTGTGAATACATGTTCTCCTCCCGTCCGTCCGTGTGTTCGTAGATGGAACTATTTGAGTTGATTGATTCGTATATCTATTCTTCTTTGTGTTTCAAAGTGTTCTTTGGAAAAGTGGATATTTGGGAACTTGAGTTGTCTTATTCAAGTATTTCACAGGTCTAATTAATATGGAATAATCTTAAACAGAAAAGAAAATGTCACTGTGACCCTCTTCGGCCAGCTTTTCAGTGTGAAATTGAAAACTGCGATTTAATGTTGGCGATGTTGGATTTGATAGTTGTATTATTCTTAATAGCATTATTTTCAGGTGCCATATATCTGGTGTGTCTCATTCTCACCATCACTGAGGCATATGGGCTGCGACTGCGTCATATTATAATGGCGTGCTACTTTCCTCGGCGGGAGCGCGCCCGTGCTATTTGGTTATTTAATCACATCCTGAAGGCACGCGGAGGAATTCTTAACGGTGCACGTAAAACGATGAAGAAAACGCAGATGGGAGAGGTTGATGTACAGCACATTAATTTCAAAGGACGTCTGGCTGCCAGGTACTTAAATTGTGCGTTAATGTTAAATGCCCAATTTAATTTTATACACATTTATTTTAGCTCGATTGCGAAACAAGTTCTTACAACTTATATTAATCTTTAATGTTTAAACTTTATTTATTTTACAACGATTGAGAAGCAAGTTTTAACAACTTATATTAATCACTCTCGTTGACGTGGATGAACGCGTATATGTTGTCATTCGTGTGGGAGGAAACGGGAGTACCCGGAGAAAACCCACATGTCCGATCTGGCGACCACCATACCATCTCACATACTTCCCGGTCCGAGGATCGAACCCGGGTTGCATTGGTGAAAAGCGAGCGTGCTAACCATTGCGCTAGTCGGACAACTTATATTAATCACTCTCGAGACCTCATTCCTGGTGGAATCCATCACCACGAGGGAGGGAGAAGAGGCAACGTGGAATTTAAAAGCCTCCTAACAGCTCCAGCGGGGCTCGAACTCCGGACCTTTCTCACCTGAAGCTGAAGGCCCACTGTGCGTTTACTTAGAATGTGCTGCACACTAGTGATGTGCATCGGTTTCAAAATCCATAATCGATTAATCGGAATAATCGGACGGATAAACCGATTAGATAATTGATTATTAATCGGGCAATTGATATAGTTATAAATCGAAATCATTCCATCTAATTTGTGAGTTTAACAATCTATTTAGTACTAATAAATTACTTACAAGTTACTAGTTTCGACAAATTAGTTACTCAGTTACATCTGAGTACTAGACTTTAAGTTACTGGACTGCAACCTGATATAAAATTAGTTTTTAAGTTAATAGAGGACAGAACACTTAGTGACATACTAGTGAAAAGTCTAGTACATAGATACAGTTAGAATTGTTGTTGCAAACGTGCAATGCTAATAAAATACAGCCAATAGTAAATCGTAGTTTTATTTGAGGTATAAACAAACATAAAAGTAAGAGACAAAAATAAAGACATAAAACCATCCGTTCAACATCTGATGTGTCGATTAAAACTATTATATGATACTTAACTTGAGACAGCTTCAATACAGAACAAATTATTTGAATTTGATGAAATATGGAAGCAATATGCTAAAAAGTTTTAATTTAAAATTATATTGAAAATAATTGTCATCAATCACTTGGTAGAATGTAGGCTGCAGACCACTTTTCTCTTTTCTTTTTTTTTCTAAGTGTAACTGAACATTTTTTCAGCACTTTAAGGCCAACATGATAATGACTTGATATATTTATATACACTATTATTCATGCCGTTTGTTTATTCTACTCGTTAAAAAATGTACATTATTGTAAGGTGCTTGTGGGATGCCCTCGACCCACAGGTCACCTATGACGAGGAAAATAAACGGGCCTTAAACGTGGTTCCAAACAAAAAAAACAAAAAATAAAGACTCGTTGATTATAATCGATTACACATTTTCACAATCGATTATCGCCGATGTCCATGCCGGCGAACGATTGTCGGCGACTTAGCGATAATCGGTTTATCACTACTGCACACCGAGTTACGGCTAGGAGTGGGATTATTATATTGTTATTATTGTCTTATATATTCATATTTCCATAATAAGTCATAACGGTAGAACGTAAAATAAAAACGCCATAAGACTTTATGCTTCAGACAATTAATACATTCTTGATTTGCTTATGAAAAATGCCGAACACTCGCAGTAGTCAAAGACGTGAGTTGAGTACGGATTTTTGAGTCAAAAAACGGAATCAGCCAGTAGTCAAAGACGTGAGTTGAGTACGGATTTTTGAGTCAAAAAACGGAATCAGCCAGGCGTAACGTTTCCTATAGGTATACAATCCGGATTAAACCAGATGAGTTATTTATAGCCTTTCAGCAATATAGCAGACGACATATTTCGGAACCAGTGAAGTGTTACGTATCTAGTCAAAGACGTGAGTTGAGTACGGATTTTTGAGTCAAAAAACGGAATCAGCCAGGCGTAACGTTTCCTATAGGTATACAATCCGGATTAAACCAGATGAGTTATTTATAGCCTTTCAGCAATATAGCAGACGACATATTTCGGAACCAGTGAAGTGTTACGTATCAGTAGATATTGTATAGCATACAACACCTATATATGTACACCTCTATTTAATAAGGTCACCTACTGTTTACAATTATGCGTCAGTTTGACTGTTAAAATCTGGTTCATATAGAGACTATTCACATTAGGACAATGTCATTGTGACTGCATGTAGATTGCTGTTGCATTTTCCGCAGGAAGGGGGGGGGATATACCAAAGCCTTATAGGATTATTTTGCTCGGAAGAGCCATTATACAAATAGGCTTGTATAGTGTAAAAATTAAAACGAACACTAGAGGCCCGTCGCTGGGGATACGCAAGTACGCACGTGCGTATCATTGGTCTCAGAAAATGAAAAAAATGAAAACTCCAAAAACGCAATAAAACCCCAGGGGGGGGGGGGTAGTAGGGATACATAGGCGTCGTGATGTGTGGAGTGGTGGAATAATTGAGACCATTGTAAATATGGTGCATCTCGAAATTTAGTTTGCGCTAATTCACGTGCTTGTTTAATTGATAAGGGCGATAATCTATACTGATGTTAACATCAGCTCTTTGCAACAGTAGTTTCCCTTGAAAATTAATGTGTTCCGAGTTATTCCGAAACAATTGTTTGCGTGGCGCGAAATACAAAATGGTGGAGTCCAGATCGGAAATTGATCCGCCATACGCTGACTTTTTCGAGGAAAGTGTTCGCACTCCAGACGACAATTTGCGGTTGACGTTATTAACCTCGACATGGGAGAAAGTTCACGTCTTTCAATTTCCAAGCAGGTAAGCCGAATTTTGCTATACATGACGTGAGCCACCCGTAAACTAGGCCTACATTAAATTTGGTTCTTATCATTACTGGAAAACAGTGCTATTTGCTTCTTAAATACATGTTTGGTAATCACGAATAAATAGATCTATGTAGATATCGCAAAAACAATCGGGAAACATATATTGGGGGAAAAAGCTGAGCAAATGACAGCGAAGCTTATGTACAATAATGAAATTAAATTTATATTAACGTTAATTGGCTTGGTGGCGTAGTGGTAGAGTGTTGGCTTTGCAATGTGGAGTTCCGGGATGGAATCCCTTAACTATCGTTTTTTTTTTTATTATTGAGCTTGGCTGCATCTGAACTTGACCTTTCGAGACTGGAATGACTAACCTTTTTTGTAGATTCCAAGCGGGACGGTACAGAAAATTGCAAAGCCACTACTTCATTAGCAATACCTGGCTGAGGTACTCAAAAGCTGCAGATGGAGTATATTGTGGGCCGTGTTACTTCTTCGCTACAAAGGAAGATAAGACGAAAAACCTCACTAATCACCCTCTGAAGGACTGGAGCAATGTATCTAAGGTGTGTATACTACAGAACGTAATTAGCTTAGCTTAGACCTCCGCTGAGAAACCGCACCATATTAAGCTTAACTTTCTCTTTTACAACATATGCCGGTTGTAGTAGCCGTGACGTCTGATTCATTGACTGTTACAGTAAACAAGAGAGCAAGTGCACTACCAAACAATCTGGTACAAACTAGTTGTGTTGGGCGATTATAACGGATTGTCTTGCAATTGTTGATACATGTTGAACTTGTACACGGTCACTCTATACTACTAGTTTCTCAATACTGCGATAGTTATTGTATCACAAGAACAATTTATACCAAAATTTAACTGGTTTCTAAAATTTATTAATTATTAAATTATTAAATACGAGTTGAGTGTGACTGGAGAACTGGATTTCTGACATTTGTGACCAGTGTAGATCCATACCAGGCAGCTCTTGTCGTTTCATATTCTGCAGTATTCGTAATTTTGTCAGTTAAGCACCCGCCATGATGATGAGTCTAGCAAACAGTAATATAAATCCTTATCAGGCCGTTAACTATATTATTTTGTTGTTGGTATTTTGACCATGTTGGTGACGTACTTGTAATCGTAAGACCTAAGTTTCTGGCTGTATAACCCGCGCCGCGACATCGCCAGAAAATGCGGGCTAGTAATTGGCTAACAATTCAATTATGGAAACAATCCAAAAATCAGTAGTAGCACAATACGGAGATCTAAACGACAGTGGAGATAGTTCCAGGTCATGGTCCACATACAATGTACATGGTACATAATTTGGAAATACAATATTATCATTACAAGTACTATGTGTCTACAATTTAAGAGTTGCCCACAAACATGTATAGATTTTCCTTTTCTGCAGTTGATTGGGAACCATGCCAAATCAAGTATCCACATTTCGTCACTGGAGGCCGCGGAGAACTTCATTGGCGTGATGAAAGGTGCAAAAAAGGACATTAGTTGTAGTATCTCGAGCGCATATAATGCTGCAGTGGAAAAGAACAGACAAATACTTGTCGGCATAGTCGACACAGTCATACAACTTGGCAAGCAGGGCCTGCCATTTCGCGGCGATGATGATGCCAAAAGCAATTTCATTATAGTCTGTTGAATTATCAGGCCAAATATAATCCAGTAATGAAAGAACATTTGTGCAATGGCGATCCGAGAACCAAGTACACTTCCGCCGAAACACAAAATGAACTAATTGACATTTGTGGAGACCTTATCAAAGCAGAAATTGTGCGGAAGTGCAATCAGTCCTTCTGCTTTGGATTCATCGCCGACGAAGCCACAGACGCTGCTACTATTGAGCAAATGGCAATCTGCATTCGATTTTATGACGATGCTACACATTCGATAAGAGAGGATTTCTTACAATTTGCTGAATGTGAAAGCACAACTGGCGAGTCATTGTCGGAGGCGTTCATCGAACAGCTAAATGCGGCAGGGATTGACATCTCCCGAATGAGGGGTCAAGGTTATGACGGGGCCGCGAATATGTCCGGAAAATATAGAGGCGTACAGGCGCGTATAAAACAAATTTTGCCAGATGCCGCCTACACCCATTGCAAGGCACATTGCCTCAATCTCGCCATTATAAATGCATCTAAAGAGAGTTTTGCGCGGATAATGATGGACAAAATTCAAGAAATCGCCTTTGCCTTTAACTATTCAGGTAAACGACATTTAAAGTTCCAGGAGACGCTGAAGGACGACCCTGTAAGCCGGGACGAAATGGACAGACGGACAAAACTGCAGTCTCTTTGCGAAACAAGGTGGGCGGCAAGAGCTGATGCGCTGTACACGTTTCTATCAGCTTTCCGGACCGTCGTGGCTGCTCTTGGGGAATTAGCAGCTGGGGGAGACACAAAAGCTGCAACACACAGGAACGCTATCTTGTCTTTCGACTTCATTATAACCTTAGTTTCCATTGAACACATTCTATCATCGTGTGTGCCACTGTCCCAGTTGTTACAGCGAAAGTCATGTGACCTGGTAGAAGCTGTGACAGAGGCACATGTACTGTCCAAGCAGATGACTGAAGAAAGAAACGACAAGCTGGTCTGGGAAGCACTGTACGATAAGTCCGTAGCCCTCGCACAAGACATGGACGTTGATCCCACCAACAAACGTTCTGTAAGCGGCAGAGCACAGCACAGACCGAATGCCCCTGCACTCACCATATCTGAATATTGGAGGGTGAATATGTATCTGCCATGTGTAGATCATCTAGTCTCTGAACTAGATACCCGGCTAATACAAGAGGGGGAAAGATTCAAAGCCCAGTTCCTACTTCCTAAACGTGTGCCAAGTCTAACAGATCAGGTAAGTTCTAATTGCCAATTGTAGATATTAAACATAACGGTGTGCACATTGGTCTATAGTGTGTGTAGACTATTCAATCAGTGTTAAAAGTAATAGTACACTTTAAATTTAGTATCTACCGTGAGTCGGTGACATGTTGTCACTCGTCAAAATCGTGACATTTGTAAGCTGGAATTCTATGTTACTTCGACTTTTCCAACCAAACACAGACATGATAACTCGTATTCGTGCTGTGCCATGCTAATAAAGCCGGAGGTCACGGATTCGAATCACACATCCAGTGAATGTGTTTTCCTGGCGATAAGTGCATGTACACAAACTATATACAAACATTGAGCACGCCAAAGTGCCGACTATATCTCCGCAAGCGGGCGCGACAAAACTCAGTCAAATCTTCTGAACATTTTCTTCTGGCTGCATGTTGGTGTGACATTTATCTCTTCAAAACAACACTTACCTGGATCTCTAATGCGATTTTAATCGCTTTTTTGCAACACCATCTATAACTAAAGTCGCCAAACAATTCCGGTTATTTTCGGAGATTGCAAAGTTCGGGTTAGTAGTAGCACTTTCCTAGATAAATGACATATCTAAATGAATGACACAAAACTAGCCTACTAGCACTATTGCCCATAATATCAGAATTATCATGTCACCGGATAGTTGTACTCAGTGATTTCAATGGATCTCGGACGGTACCGTTAAACGTTATATGTCAGCATATACAGGAAATCCATTCAGCCTTCGCATCAGATGTTACTGAGAATCTTGAGCAATTCACCTTGGAGATACACCGATGGAAACTGCGGTGTGATGTGATAAACACAGACGAACCAACTGACAGTCTAGCGGAATCGGTATCCTTAGATAATGTGGATCTATATCCAAATGTTAGAGCGTGCCTTTGTGTTCTGGCTGCTATGCATGTTGCGACGGCGACCGCTGAACGGTCATTTAGCACAATGCGCGGTGTGAAAACATATCTGAGGAGCACGATGTCAACAAAACGCCTTTCTGGGCTTGGGCTTCTTAACATATACCGGGAACAAGAACTAGACAGTCAAGAAATAGTAGATATTTTTGCAAGACGAAAGGAGCGAAGGATGGCATTATTATTTAAAGTTTAAGTTGGTGTCGATATAATTATATGTTGGTCGCAAATGCCATAATCCTTTTTTCCTCAGAAACAGCCACATAAATGTATACACAATGTACGATGTTTGTCATATGAATATAATTATGCACATGTGTTGAACAGCATTGATTTTAATGATAAGCAGTGTGGAACCCAATCTTACAGTTACAATCTTAGAGATATTTATTAGACCCATATGCAATGTCATGATAAAATTATTTGCCATATGTAGCATTGGTATGAATTGCAAGCAGTGGGGACCACAAATCAGTCCCCGTTGATGCACGCAAGACTGGCTGCATTTCCATTCCAAGTAAGGTTTGATGAATACGATGTCTCCGGTCTACCATGGACAGATCATGTATAATATACATCTAGTCTTAATTTATACCTTTATACGGATTGTCTTAAGAAATTTAGTCCTGCAATTATATGTTACAAAATGCATTGAAATGCAGGAAATTGCTTTCTCATTTCAAACAATTTCAGGGGGGGCATGCCCCCGGACCCCCCTAGCATACTCGCTCGCTATGCTCACTCGACGAACAAGCATATTTGGCCGTGCGTAGTTCATACATGTACAGTTGCTTTATTCATTATATACATTGGCAAAGTGACATAAAATTAAACATGCGCATATAGTACATCAATAATACATAATAGGAAACATTTACTTAAGAAATAATAACTATCAACCGTGGTATATCGCAGAATAACCCGAGTTTGAAGTTCTTATGCGTAGAAATATATCACGAAGGCCGAAGGCCTGAGTGATATATTTCTACGCATAAGAACGACAAACGAGGGTTATTCTGCGATATACCACGGTTGATACTTATTATTTCGATTCTAACACGACTTACTTCTAATAATTTTAAAGGAGTATTTTCTTCAAACGCCGCTGCATTTGGCTTTCGAAATTTCCTCCCGCGTAAAGGGGTGATGACGTTATTTTTTAAATAGAAAATATCAATCTAGTGCATAAATGAACAAAAGTTGTAACTGATCAATAATTTTATTTATTTTGTCAAATAAAACTGTACAGAATAGTAACTGAAACGTTACTTAACAGAAAAACAAGATGGACAATACATTGTCGTCATTTAAAGGGAGGTTGAAAGAAATCTTCAAACCACCAATAGTACCATCATTTTTTAAATCTGGAAATCGACGTCAGCAAGTATTTCATGCTCGCATTCGAAATTCTTGTAGCAACCTGCATTCAGATCTTTATAATAATCATTTGCGCGATAGTCCAAAATGCTTGTGTGAACTTAACGAAAATGAGGATGCGGAGCACTATCTATTTCGCTGTCTATTCTATGTAAATTCCAGACGCGTACTATTCGTAAACACTCGTACTTACCATCCCTTAAATACAAGAAAACTACTGTTAGGCTTCGAAAACTTAGCGGACAATGAAAACGAATATATTTTCACACAAGTTCAAACATATATTAAAACGACTAAACGCTTCGAGTAAATAACCACATGATCTGTATATATATACATAGGCTGTTCTCTTGTGACGATCTATGTTAGGGTGTGGTGACGGGTGTGGCTGGCTGGGTAACGTTGTATGGTGGGACACTTGATTGGAGTAGCTATTACAGTTACATTTCCTAAACTTTTTTGGTTTGTTTATTGTTGTTTTTTGTTTCTAAATTCTTATTACCTAAAATGCTGCTTATTCTCTTAATCATTTTACCCTTTTTCTATTAGTATCATTAAATTAGTAAAGTACTAGCACAACTCTTGTATTCAGTCTCTTTGTTAATTACAATCTAGTCTTATGGGGAGGGCCGTAACTAATGTTGTTAAAACTTGTGGCCCAACCCATTTGCTTCAACATATAATGACAATCCTTGAGCAAACAATGCCACAAATCATGCATTATGGATAGTTATACATGTTTGTTCATTTGTTTTATATTGTACACTGTATATATAGAATGCAATAAAATATGATTAAACTAGACAAGAGATTATCTGATTCTAAAAATAGCTCAATTCCGTGAATTCCAACGGTATTGTTTACAAACATCGCGTGACTTTCATTCATAAAACTGTACACGCATTGCATACATGACGTAGCCAAAACACTGTGCGCGTGCAGCATACTAGGTAGGTATATTGCAGAATAACCTGAGCTTGGTTTTACTCTAGACGTATGTATGTTATTAGCTGGGTCGTGTTAGAATATACAATATACAACATGCATGATCGTTTCTCTAGTAACACGTGATATGTACATAGTCAGTGCTTGCCTACTACATTCCGCATGGCTGTGTGTCGAAGTTGGTGGTAATGACACGCTTGTCAAACACGATTTTGTAATCTTTTGTTTCAGTTTTGGTAATGATATTGCAAGTTTCAGGATTCCTTGTAATTTTATGCTCATCAATCACATTGACAGGCTTCACGTTGCCTTTGCTTGTGACCATTCTGTGCAATGTATGAAAATTAATGTCCAACGCATTTTTGAAATTTAGAGTAATCCCCCGTACCTTGCAAATGGATATTTGACCTTTTTTGTTTGGTTTTAATAAATTGTATGCATAATGTTTTGGTCCACCAGTTACAAAGTGCGTGATCTTGTTATCTGGTGCTTTACTGTCTGGAACCTCGTCCGTTAGATCTCCCAAGTAGTCTCCAAGCGGGGATTCCACTGCCCTGGGGCCGTGGTAAATACAACAGAATCAGTATCGCAGTACAAAACCCGGTATCCTAAGGGTTTTAAATAACTATACAGTTTGAGTCGCGCCTGTGCTGTGGTATAAGCCGCGATAACCACATTAGTGCGAGACGATGCTTGAATAAAGTCATCGTGGTAAGCCCAGTCAATTTGAATTGATTCGTTATTGATGAACCGTACATTCTTTATATCTTGCTGGTCACTTGTCATCATGTCAAAATACTCATCTGGTTCGGTGACATATTTTGTTTGGGTCAAGTTATTGCGTTGGCCGAACTTCCCCCAGAACGAGTTCAACATGAGTTTTGCTAATGACCTTAAGCCAGGGTTTTCCATAATCTTATCATAGTCCAACAATATACCCTCTGTTTTGTAATAGTCTTGTATGTAGCGCTGTTTGGTTGCCTCGTTCGTACACCATTCTGGCCAGCCGCTAGCTTGCTGCTTGACCTTCAAGAACGTATTGACATATGCGGTAAACAAACCGCCCGATTTGGTGACTGGATTATACTGCGAGATCTCAGTAAAATGCCAAACCTCATAATGTATATATAGAATGCAATAAAATATGATTAAACTAGACAAGAGATTATCTGATTCTAAAAATAGCTCAATTCCGTGAATTCCAACGGTATTGTTTACAAACATCGCGTGACTTTCATTCATAAAACTGTACACGCATTGCATACATGACGTAGCCAAAACACTGTGCGCGTGCAGCATACTAGGTAGGTATATTGCAGAATAACCTGAGCTTGGTTTTACTCTAGACGTATGTATGTTTTTAGCTGGGTCGTGTTAGAATATACAATATACAACATGCATGATCGTTTCTCTAGTAACACGTGATATGTACATAGTCAGTGCTTGCCTACTACATTCCGCATGGCTGTGTGTCGAAGTTGGTGGTAATGACACGCTTGTCAAACACGATTTTGTAATCTTTTGTTTCAGTTTTGGTAATGATATTGCAAGTTTCAGGATTCCTTGTAATTTTATGCTCATCAATCACATTGACAGGCTTCACGTTGCCTTTGCTTGTGACCATTCTGTGCAATGTATGAAAATTAATGTCCAACGCATTTTTGAAATTTAGAGTAATCCCCCGTACCTTGCAAATGGATATTTGACCTTTTTTGTTTGGTTTTAATAAATTGTATGCATAATGTTTTGGTCCACCAGTTACAAAGTGCGTGATCTTGTTATCTGGTGCTTTACTGTCTGGAACCTCGTCCGTTAGATCTCCCAAGTAGTCTCCAAGCGGGGATTCCACTGCCCTGGGGCCGTGGTAAATACAACAGAATCAGTATCGCAGTACAAAACCCGGTATCCTAAGGGTTTTAAATAACTATACAGTTTGAGTCGCGCCTGTGCTGTGGTATAAGCCGCGATAACCACATTAGTGCGAGACGATGCTTGAATAAAGTCATCGTGGTAAGCCCAGTCAATTTGAATTGATTCGTTATTGATGAACCGTACATTCTTTATATCTTGCTGGTCACTTGTCATCATGTCAAAATACTCATCTGGTTCGGTGACATATTTTGTTTGGGTCAAGTTATTGCGTTGGCCGAACTTCCCCCAGAACGAGTTCAACATGAGTTTTGCTAATGACCTTAAGCCAGGGTTTTCCATAATCTTATCATAGTCCAACAATATACCCTCTGTTTTGTAATAGTCTTGTATGTAGCGCTGTTTGGTTGCCTCGTTCGTACACCATTCTGGCCAGCCGCTAGCTTGCTGCTTGACCTTCAAGAACGTATTGACATATGCGGTAAACAAACCGCCCGATTTGGTGACTGGATTATACTGCGAGATCTCAGTAAAATGCCAAACCTCGTACATCTTTAATATTGTGTAACCTTGAGACACAGCCATTTTGAGCTCATCTGTGACCCATGTTCCCGTTATTGACCTCTCTTGAGCCGTATGTTGGCACTTCGATTTCTGATAAGTTTCACCACATGTTCGACAAAGACTGAACAACAATTTTCCATTGCATTTAGTTGGCAGCACAGGCACGTACAACCCATCAGGCGGTAACACTTTGCATTTCACAAGCCCTTCGTAATGATTTAGGTCTTTAAAATTGTCAGTGACGATATCGGGGTGACCCATTGGAATCTTGCCCGTTTTGTTAACCCAGGGATAAAGCGATGTAACGTCATAATAATGGATCGCATTAGTGTCTGATGATTCTTCATATAATTTAAACCCTTCAGTTCGACCCCCGTAAAATGCTTCTCTTGGCTCCAATGGAGATACAATTTCTAGCGCGTCAACGTACTCTCTCATGGCCTGATTATTTGACAGATGTTGTTTAAAGTCGCATTCCCACATAGAAATGTAGGCAAATCCCTCAGACTCTATATATTTCTGTTTTACAATGGTCCTGAGATAAAGATCAGCCATAGACATTTCAGTAACTGGATTAATGGTGGACTTAGAGTAGCATTTGGGGCAGCCATGCCAGAAGCATCCATGAAACTCTAGCACTGTTTGTTGACCATTATACTCATAAAATCCATCCACTTTGTACTGACCAATTTGTTTTTCTCCCTTATTTCGACCATGTTGAATGTTTATATTGTCTTTGTGTGCCAGATAGGACATCCATTGGTAAGCTATAGTCGACTGCTTCTCTTCAGGTTGATAGCCGTGTGGGGGTATGAGCCCTATGCTTTCATGTTCAAGAAATTGAGTTCTGAAAACCAGGTTACATGCTGATGCAATAGTAATACATTTTGCAAAATGGTCTATACCGCCACTGCCCTCTTTCCTAATTCTATACCGTTACTGCCCTCTTTCTTAGTTAAATCCATGAACAATGATCTGAACTTCAAGCAACATTTTCGCAGTACGTCGACATCAGATCTGCAATATCGCACTAGTTCCGATTCAAAATGAAAATGGTCGTTGTAATGTTGTTTGTACCAAGCCAAAAGTTTGACTCTGTAATCAGGTTTCATACCGTCAGGGTTGTAATACTTCACATCGGGAAGATGTTCCAGTATAGCCTTCTGGTTTTCGTCTGTATTGAACAGGTGCGGGAAGTATCCTTTGGCAATTTCGGTTTCGCCGAAAGCCTTAGGCATATCGGATAATGCCATTGGAATGAAATTCAATGAATCAATGAATCGGATTTTGCACTGCGGCACCTTAATAGACATGTACTTTGTGATCCTGTTGTAATCACCTCGGGCAAAATGGCATTGTCATGAAGATATTTCAAAATTGGGTAGCTGTCATAACCTTTAAAATTGTGACATATGACAGTAGCACCATTGTTCTCGCCAGAAAAGAGCCACTTGCAGAACAAAGTTATGGTATTAGGCCCAGAAAACACTCTTTCATTCAATCTACATGAACCACATTCAGAGGATGAGATTACGTCCCTGTCCATGCACGCTGTGCACACTTTATGTACCATACACAGGTTTGGTTTGTGCTCGAATGATCCACACCATGCCTTCTTGCAATTCACGCATTTATAATGCACACCGGGTAAATGACCTTCTTGACATTCCAGTCGTGTGCTTTGAGTACACTCAAGGTCAAAGAATAGATAGGTCGTTTCCTTCTTGGCATTAGATGTGGTGGTCGTACTGTCGTCCTCGTCGTCAACCGGCTGCATATAGCACTGATGCGCTTCAGGAAAGTACTCCTTACACGTTTGGCAGTAAGTCTCTCCGCATACATGTGGCGACTTGTGTTTGGAGCGATTTATAAACTGGTTACATATAAGGCATCTGTAGTATGCATCGCAAGTTGATTTCCCATGATCTGTTTTCTTCAAATGTAGATCGTAACAGGTCTGGTTCACAAATTTACAATTGCACTTTTGACAATATTTCCAGTCCTCCATAGTTTCCGTGTGCAATTGACGACAGAAATGACACGGGTTGTTGCAGGTGTGCCGTTCTTTGTGATCGTAGCCTTTCTTGCACTTGACACAAAAATAACTTCTGTTGAGAAATCCTGTTATTGTTGTTATGACGTCATAATGGCCGTCATGGCAGTATAAATAAATGGGTAAGCCACCTTCAGGACCGCTGTACACAATGTGATTGAAGTGTTCTTTTGAGAGTATGTGTACTTGATATTCAGGTAGCACTTCTTGAAACTTCTTAATGTCATCGATGCTACACTCGCCAAGTGGTACATTGGCTTTTGCATGCAGTTCCACCGCAAGCTCCTTTTGTATTTTAAAACCTCTACGAATGCTGTGCCAACGAGGATCATTTTCAATGCGGGCTATGGCCGTTACCAATGCGCGTGCACAGCATAACGAGTCGTTGTTTTTTATTAATATGACACTTCTCTTATTATCCATCAGTTTGGTAATATCCACAAACTTCATTTTGCGGCCGGAGCCTGATGCATTTTGAACATGCACCAACTCAATACCGAACGTCTCGTCGATAACAAATTGTTCATACGACTGCAGCACACGTTCGATTTCTGATAGAAGTCTCTCCACTGTCAACAATGATCTTCTCATGAAGCGCAGTACTATCGGATAATCAAGCTCTGGGTTGTCCATAGACACTCTGACTAGGTCGTTAGGTGGAATATCTACAGTTATTCTGTCACGGTTCGATTGAAACAGTATCTTCAGTGACTTCAAAATAGTTGGAAGGTCTCTCACTTCTAGGTCTTTCACTGTTATCTTGTAATACTTGGCTGTAGTTCTGAATTTTTCTATCCTCATTTCACTAACGTTCTCAATGCTATAGAAATCCTCGGCGTCGTCAGTTTTCTGAAGCTTCTGTCTTTTTCTATGATCTGGTGAAGGCGAAGTATCATGTGTACGCTTAGCTCCGCCACCCATTTGTTCATGGTGTTGTTGTATATGTCTATTGAGAGCTTCATCACTCATAAACGCCTTTAGACATTCGGGGCAATGGTGACTGTTATCATTGTCATGCTTTTTCTGATGTCTGTCCAGATTGGTTTTTCTATTGAAGTTCTTCTTGCACTGAGTGCATATATATTTTTTCCAATGATTTTCAGTTCTCCTGTGTTGAAGAAGCTGACTCAATTTAGGGAAACTAGCCCTACACTGCTCGCACTGATAAGCCATGTTGATTGTATCAAATCTGAAACGAGAATAAACACTAGATTAATATCGTGTTTATATAGATCTCATTATCGAGATGTGTATTTAAATTTACTACTTTCTGTTATAACTACATTTGTTTGAAATCGCTGAAATTAACCCCCCACTAAATAACATGAAACAAAAAATCTAACCAAACTTGTTTTTTTATATAAATATATACATACATGTAATAAAACACCCCACCAGGCTATACTACTAAAAGCCAGGCGAGACTACAAAAAGCCAGGCGAGACTACAAAATATGTATATATCCATACATTTAAATGTGTTACTATTAATGCTAATAAGCTTAAGTTTACCTTATCCTGTCTATTGGGGTCTGTATTCCGTTCTATTGCTATAGAAAGATGTTGACTATCTGTGTGTCAATCTGAAAATGATAATTTGGGTATGAGTTCACACACTAATAAACTTACTGAATAACGCATGCGCACTATGATTCGATTGAAGGGATTTGATTGGCTTAAAGACAGCAGAAGCGTCTTTTCTAAATAACTTAACAGCCGGAGTAAGGTCTATGCCATCATTCTGAAGTCAGCAGTAAATGAAGCAACATGTACTCTGCAAGGTGTCCTGAATGCAAGCAGGACTTTTCAAGGAGAGATGTTATGTTAAGACATCAGAGACACAGACATAATTTTGATGAACTAGATCATAGGACGGTGGTCAATGAAGCGCACCCACCGCCGCCGCCACCGCCGCCGCCGCAGAACAGTCATACGGAACGGCAGCAGATAGTGGATATGGCTGTGTTACAGCATCCATTTACCATGATGATATCGGGCCCAACGGGTAAGCCTATTACATCTATTCTTTATTAAAATAATATTATGCATTGTCTCAATTGTATTAAAAACAAACACGCATAGCTTACAGGTGTTTACTAAGTGTTTGTATTTCAGCATGTGGGAAGATCACGTTTGTCAAAGATATGCTGCAGAAACATAGCGGTAGGATACAGCCCGGTATTCAAAGAATAGTATGGCTTTACAAGAGGTGGCAACCATTATACACTGCCATTCAAATGACAGTGTTACCAGGAGTAGAATTTATCCGAGGCATACCCTCAGATTTGGATGATGACGATTTCTTTGACTCTAACGTAAACAACTTGCTCATTTTGGACGACCTGTTCAGTGAATCCGGAAAGGATAAGAGGATCACTGATTTGTTCACAGAGGGGAGTCATCATAAGTCATTGTCTGTAATAACAATCACCCAGAGTTTGTTTGGAAACAAGAATCCAACGCAGCGGAGGAATTGTCATTATATAGTACTGTTTAACAATCCAGTAGACAGTCAATCCGTCATGACATTGGCCAGACAAATGTATCCTGGGCATACAGACAAATTCATGAAAACGTTTGAGAAAGCTACCAAGTACCCGTACGGATATATGTTAATTGACTTAAAGCCGTTTACTGCCGATGACCAAAGATTAAAATGTGTAATGGCAGATGAATCCAAATATAAGCTACAAACTACGTGACTGGCCAAAATACTATAAAAGAAGACTTTGCTAGAGATATTCATCATTTGTCAGTTGGAACTCAAACAGTACACATCGGAACTAACCATTCAGAGGGAAATATTGAATCAAATCAACCGTTATCTGGAAACATGGCTGATAAAGGACACGCTTGCGACGATTGTGGGCTATTGTTCGACACAACGCACGATGTGCAACGATACATTAAGCGCGGGCGGGCAATGTCCTGAGAATGAAGACCCAATGCCTAACGGATGAAGCTAGAAGATAATGATGAACCTATGAGAAACCTAGAACGTATGGACAGCTATGACGATATTGAAGAGAATGAGGCATACACTGCGCTGTGGAAACTAGCCCGGGAATGAGGCGAAGACAAGTACAGAACGTTTTATGACCAATACGTAGCCAATGGTGAACCCGACAAAGAGGCCACACGGTTAGCAGAAGAACGAATGGAGCATTACGATCAAAGTAAATTCATCGAGCTATACCACCAGCTCATTGAAAGCTACATTATTCCTCTCAGAACCAGTGGCATACATCGCAAGATTATGTTAGAGATCGACACTTCAAAGGGTATCAACCTAACAGCTGCTGTGAAACGTGTCCTGCGCAAGAATAAGGCAAACTTCCAGGATTTATTTGATGAATCGGATGATGAAAACAGCGGCGATGAAAGCTGCGATGCCGATGAACAATAAATGTGTGGTGCAGAGACATATAACTTCATTTGTGCTTATGCTATAGACGCGTTCAGAAATGGCTCCGTGGGAGGAATTTTTAAAGACTATCTACTATGATCCTTCACACCCCGCCAGTTATGCTGGTCCTCAGAAATTGTACAAAGTGGTACAGCGAGAGGGAAAATACAAACTAGGAATGTATAGGATACGAAGATTCTTACAAAACCAAGAGTCATATAGCCTGCATAAACCCGTGAGGCACAGAGCAAGAACAATGGCAAACTCAAAACATTCAAATATAAAATTGGTGATTATGTGCGCATCAGTCACTTAAAACATGTATTTTCCAGAGCGTACGACGAAACATATGCGGGAGAAACGTTTTTAATATACAAACGCTATCATAGAGGAACAATACCAATTTACCGATTGAAAGACATGAACAATGAGGAGATTAAAAGAACATTTTATCAAAGTGAACTGCAGAAAGTGGACATCAAGCCAGACCAGATTTGGAAAATTGAACGTGTTCTTAAGACAATTGGCCGGGGGCGGAACAAGCGCCTTTACGTGAAATGGAAGAATGTTCCCTCAGCTTTCAAACAGCTTTATCAAAGCCAGTGACATCCAGTGATTGAACACTGAAGCTATACTAGTTATGTGCTGGCTATTATGTATATATTAAATATCTACTTTCGATGTTGTAAATATACATGTTTGTATTATAATTAGTGTCAATAAAGTTTAAAATGTATACCCAGACTTATTATATTTTAATACGTTATAAGGGGAGAGTACTGACAGTCCTATCTCATCATAGAGTGACCCCATTAAACTCGCTATGTCACGGAACACTCGCACATAGCACGGAACACTCGCACATAACACGGAATACTCGCCTACAACACTCTCATACATCACGTAACACTCTCATACATCACGGAACACTCGCCCACAGCATGAACAATCTCATATAGTACAATGCAATCGCACACAACGGAACACTTGCCTACAGCATGAACACTCTCAAATAGCACAAAGCAATCGCACACAGAACGGAACACTCGCCTACAGCATGAACACTCTCATATAGCACAAAGCACTCGCACACAGAACGGAACACTCGCCTACAAAGCACTCGCACACAGAACGGAACACTCGCCTACAGCATGAACACTCTCATACAGTATGAACACAGCATGAACACTCGCACACAGCATGAACACTCTCATATAGCACAAAGCACTCGCACACAGAACGGAACACTCGCCTACAGCATGAACACTCTCATACAGTATGAACACTCGCACACAGCATGAACACTCGCACACAGCATGAACACTCTCATATAGCACAAAGCACTCGCTCACAACACGGAACACTCGCCTACAGCATGAACACTCTCATACAGTATGAACACTCGCCTACAGCATGAACACTCATACAGTATGAACACTCGCAAACAGCATGAACACTCGCACACCATGAACACTCGCACACAGCATGAACACTCGCCTACAGCATGAACACTCTCATACAGTATGGACACTCTCATACAGTATGGACACTCTCATACAGCATGGACACTATCATACAGCATGGACACTCTCATACAACATGGACACTCTCATACAGCATGGACACTCTCATACAGCATGGACACTCTCATACAGCATGGACACTCTCATATAGCATGGACACTCTCATACAGCATGGACACTCTCATACAGCATGGACACTCTCATACTCTCATACAGCATGGACACTCTCATACAGCATGGACACTCTCATACAGCATGGACACTTTCATACAGCATGGACACTCTCATACAGCATGGACACTCTCATACAGCATGGACACTCTCATACAGCATGGACACTCTCATACAGCATGGACACTCTCATACAGCATGGACACTCTCATACAGCATGAACACTTGCATACAGCATGGACACTCTCAATCTCTCATACAGCATGGACACTCTCATACATCACAGGACACTCACATACAGCACAGGGCACTCTCATACAGCATGAACACTCTCATATAGCATGAACACTCTCATATAGCACAAAGCATTCGCACACAGAACGGAACACTCGCCTACAGCATGAACACTCGCCTACAGCATGAACACTCTCATACAGCATGAACACTCGCCTACAGCATGAACACTCTCATACAGCATGAACACTCTCATATAGCACAAAGCACTCGCACACAGAACGGAACACTCGCCTACAGCATGAACACTCTCATACAGTATGAACACTCGCACACAGCATGAACACTCGCACACAGCATGAACACTCTCATATAGCACAAAGCACTCGCTCACAACACGGAACACTCGCCTACAGCATGAACACTCTCATACAGTATGAACACTCGCCTACAGCATGAACACTCATACAGTATGAACACTCGCAAACAGCATGAACACTCGCACACCATGAACACTCGCACACAGCATGAACACTCGCCTACAGCATGAACACTCTCATACAGTATGGACACTCTCATACAGTATGGACACTCTCATACAGCATGGACACTATCATACAGCATGGACACTATCATACAGCATGGACACTCTCATACAGCATGGACACTCTCATACAGCATGGACACTCTCATACAGCATGGACACTCTCATACAGCATGGACACTCTCATACAGCATGGACACTCTCATACAGCATGGACACTCTCATACAGCATGGACACTCTCATACAGCATGGACACTCTCATACAGCATGGACACTCTCATACAGCATGGACACTTTCATACAGCATGGACACTCTCATACAGCATGGACACTCTCATACAGCATGGACACTCTCATACAGCATGGACACTCTCATACAGCATGGACACTCTCATACAGCATGGACACTCTCATACAGCATGAACACTTGCATACAGCATGGACACTCTCAATCTCTCATACAGCATGGACACTCTCATACATCACAGGACACTCACATACAGCACAGGGCACTCTCATACAGCATGAACACTCTCATATAGCATGAACACTCTCATATAGCACAAAGCATTCGCACACAGAACGGAACACTCGCCTACAGCATGAACACTCGCCTACAGCATGAACACTCTCATACAGCATGAACACTCGCCTACAGCATGAACACTCTCCTACAGCATGAACACTCTCATATAGCACAAAGCACTCGCATACAGAACGGAACACTCGCCTACAGCATGGACACTCTCATATAGCACAACGCACTCGCACACAGAATGGAACACTCGCCTACAGCATGAACACTCTCATACAGCATGAACACTCGCCTACAGCATGAACACTCTCATACAGCATGAACACTCTCATATAGCACAAAGCACTCGCACACAGAACGGAACACTCGCCTACAGCATGAACACTCTCCTACAGCATGAACACTCTCATATAGCACAAAGCACTCGCATACAGAACGGAACACTCGCCTACAGCATGGACACTCTCATATAGCACAACGCACTCGCACATAGAACGGAACACTCGCCTACAGCATGAACACTCTCATATAGCACAAAGCACTCGCACACTGAACGGAATACTCGCCTACAGCATGAACACTCTCCTACAGCATGAACACTCGCCTACAGCATGAACACTCGCCTATAGCATGAACACTCTCATATAGCACAAAGCACTCGCACACAGAACGGAACACTCGCCTACAGCATGAACACTCTCATATAGCACAACGCACTCGCACACAGAACGGAACACTCGCATATAGCACAAAGCACTCTCACACAGAACGGAACACTCGCCTACAGCATGACCACTCTCATATAGCACAAAGCACTCGCACACAGAACAGAGCACTCGCCTACAGCATGAACACTCGCCTACAGCATGAACACTCGCCTACAGCATGAATACTCTCATATAGCACAAAGCACTCGCACACAACACGGAACACTCGCCTACAGCATGAACACTCTCATACAGCACAACGCACTCGCACACAGAACGGAACACTCGCCTACAGCATGAACACTCTCATATAGCACAAAGCACTCGCATACAGAACGGAACACTCGCCTACAGCATGAACACTCGCCTACAGCATGAACACTCGCCTACAGCATGAACACTCGCCTACAGCATGAACACTCTCATATAGCACAAAGCACTCGCCTATAACATGAACACTCGCCTATAACGTGAACACTCTCATATAGCACAAAGCACTCTCATACAGAACGGAACACTCTCATACAGCATGAACACTCGCCTACAGCATGAACACTCGCCTACAGCATGAACACTCTCATATAGCACTCGCACACAGCACGGAACCCTCGCACACAACACGGAACCCTTGCATATAGTACGGAACCCTCGCACACAACACGAAACCCTCGCACACAGCACGGAACCCTCGCATATAGTACGGAACCCTCGCACACAGCACGGAACCCTCGCATATAGTACGGAACCCTCGCACACTGCACGGAACCCTCGCATGTAGTACGGAACCCTCGCACACAGCACGGAACCCTCGCACACAGCACGGAACCCTCGCATATAGTACGGAACCCTCGCATACAGCATGGAACCCTCGCATATAGTACGGAACCCTCGCATATAGTACGGAACACATGTAGAGCCACCACACTTCCAACTGGATAGGTCCAATGATCTCAACCACTTGGCCACTGAGGTCACCGTTATGCCCTGTAAGCACTCACCAGGTAACTCGACCTCGTATGCAAGCGATTTATACTGTTTGCTTATATATAATTATGATATCCATAAATAATAATTATTTTCCTCTAGTTTTCCGATATGTGAGAAGATATTGAAGTGGCTAGGCTGGAGTGTTAAGTCTTGTCTGTACTGCGGAATGGAAGGAAAGCCAGATGACTATCTCAACTTTATCCACTGTGCATTCTTTGATTGCGATGGTAACCACTTCCTTCTGTATGCCTGTAATGTTACAGCAACTACTTTCATTTCACTGTCTATTAGGGGTGTTCTCACTTTCCCAACATTCTGTTTTTCAGGTAGACAGCCCAGTCTAGACAGCCCAAAAATCAAAATGTTGGGAAAGTGAGATACAGCCGTCTATTAATAGTATAATGCATCTATGATTTTATATGCTTGTCGTTACGGATTTATTAAATGTTAAAGTTGTTGTTGTTTCGTTCCTTAAAGGGACACTACTAGTATATTGCATGGAATAAAAATATTATCAACTCTGAAATTTTTACGTATAACAAGCAATTAAATTATCCATTCTTCAAATATAATTTGACTAATTATTTCCAGTCAGTAAACAGCGAGTTTTTTTTACAATGCAACAAACTGAAAGTACAATCTTCCTGAATCTGTTCGCCACGCCATTCGCGCATGCGTAAGACAGCTGGTGTTGCACAACGCATGCGTATTAAGCATTATTTACAATATGTGTGTTGTTGATTCGCCTATGACATCATTTGTTTCAATATAATGTCGCTTTAAAAATAGTTTGATCCACTCTCCATGCTGTGTATCTCGACATCTTGGTAAACTTATGATGCCGTTTTTCTCTTTCTCGCAGCTGTGTATTGCATTGATTGCTATGCGGATCTGGACAATATATGTGCCGTGTGTAACAATGCTGTTGAAATGAAGGGTGCAGAGGATAGCGAGGAAGAGTAAGGAATTATAACTGAGTGATAATCACATCTTATTAATATAATTAACAGTGCAAACAGTTTATTAGTTTACATTATTAATGTATGGTATTATAAAATTCAAATTAGTAAATGTGTATTTCGCCAAATTGGACAGGTTTGTCACGGTTTGCTAACATAAAGGTACTCCAGTTTCATGACCCACGAATGACCACATGCACATGTACGTCACCATCCACGCCAACGAGCGTGATTAATATAAGTTGTTAAAGCTTGTTTCGCAAATAAATAACGTTTATTAGTAGTGAGTGAGATATTACATACCTACCAAAGTAAGTGAGATATTACATACCTACCAAAGTAAGTGAGATATTACATACCTACCAAAGTAAGTGAGATATTACATACCTACCAAAGTAAGTGAGATATTACATACCTACCAAAGTAAGTGAGATATTACATACCTACCAAAGTAAGTGAGATATTACATACCTACCAAAGTAAGTGAGATATTACATACCTACCAAAGTAAGTGAGATATTACATACCTACCAAAGTAAGTGAGATATTACATACCTACCAAAGTAAGTGAGATATTACATACCTACCAAAGTGAGTGAGATATTACATACCTACCAAAGTGAGTGAGATATTACATACCTACCAAAGTGAGTGAGATATTACATACCTACCAAAGCAAAAATTTACATACCTACCAAAGTAAGTGAGATATTACATACCTACCAAAGTAAGTGAGATATTACATACCTACCAAAGTGAGTGAGATATTACATACCTACCAAAGTAAGTGAGATATTACATACCTACCAAAGTAAGTGAGATATTACATACCTACCAAAGTAAGTGAGATATTACATACCTACCAAAGTGAGTGAGATATTACATACCTACCAAAGTGAGTGAGATATTACATACCATAAGTGAGATATTACATACCTACCAAAGTAAGTGAGATATTACATACCTACCAAAGTAAGTGAGATATTACATACCTACCAAAGTAAGTGAGATATTACATACCTACCAAAGTAGTGAGATATTACATACCTACCAAAGTAAGTGAGATATTACATACCTACCAAAGTAAGTGAGATATTACATACCTACCAAAGTAAGTGAGATATTACATACCTACCAAAGTAAGTGAGATATTACATACCTACCAAAGTAAGTGAGATATTCATACCTACCAAAGTAATGAGATATTACATACCTACCAAAGTAAGTGAGATATTACATACCTACCAAAGTAAGTGAGATATTACATACCTACCAAAGTGAGTGAGATATTACATACCTACCAAAGTGAGTGAGATATTACATACCTACCAAAGTAAGTGAGATATTACATACCTACCAAAGTAAGTGAGATATTACATACCTACCAAAGTAAGTGAGATATTACATACCTACCAAAGTAAGTGAGATATTACATACCTACCAAAGTAAGTGAGATATTACATACCTACCAAAGTGAGTGAGATATTACATACCTACCAAAGCAAACATTTACAGTGAGAATTAAAAATGCTGAGTAGAATGTTCGTTCGTTCAGATTGCAAAACAGTCTAAACGTTATTTGCTTTACGACGATGGAGAAAGAAGATGTATCAACTTCTATTAATCACTCTCGCTAGATGAAGGCGTATATGTGATCCATCGTGCGGACTCAAAACCCGGAGTACCAGGAAAACCCCACATGTCCGAGTTGGCGACCATGGTGCAGCGTACCATCTCACAGACTTTTCGGTCAGAGGATCGAACCCGGTTTGCATTGGTGAAAAAACCTACTCGGACAGATTGAGACAAATGTGCACACATTACAATATGCCTCGTTCTCATTCACGTCCACACATTAAATTATGTTTGTGCCACTGGTAAATGCGCATGCGCCGACTGACACCGTTGACCATGTTGACGGGTTTCACATAAATAGTTGGGTTTTTTATTTACATTCCAGTCAAACGCGAATACCCTTTATTGGGTGCTATATTTAAATTTCTCAGTACAATATTACTTAAGTTTGAGCAGGAACTTAATCAGAATTGTTCTGATACCAGGCCCCGAGGTTATAAAAAATATTCAGATCTCGAACTCAAGAAATTTGATTGGTTGTGAGTTTCATACTCAGCTGAACCAATCAGAAGCTTGAGACTCAGTTTTGAGATTGGAGAAAAGTTTTATAACCTCCAGCCCAGGACCGGACTTATATCAGATTATTCGCCACAAATGCGACAAAACGTAAAAAATTGACAAACTTCAATGTGTACATGAGAGATATTACAATTATATGTAGTGCACTGTAAACTGGATTGTTGTAGAGATTCCAGTGTGGACGAACGCCAGCAGTTAGTGAGAGAAAGACAGAAGACAGTCAGACGAGATAAGATAGAAGACATTAAAGCAGCGCGTAGACCTAGCAACGTCCTAGCGAACCTCCGTGCTGAATTCGGAGGAATTGGCAACGAGATGGATCTTAATAGCAGCGCCGCTGTTGACCTATGGTATCAAAGAAAGAAAACAAGGCAGAGAAGACGTGCCTATGAAATAAGTTCTGCTGGAAGGTATAGAAATAGCTGTGCTATTGACATTCCTCGACGCAGATCAGGGCAAAATAGACAAATCTCAACAGGCATCTATAACAAATCAAAGACATATTGTCGAAGTAAAGACACATGCCGACGGCGTCATTTGAATAAAAAAGGTCAGACAAGTAAATATGTTACAACGATGACTAGCGACCATGAAATATCATCTGGGTCATCAATTGATTCTGCCGATCTTGATTACGAGTATCAGTATTCAGGAAGAGCACCCGCTGCTAGTGACAGTGATATGAGCGGGGTTAGATATAGAAGACACAGAAAACATAAGTTAGATCTTGTGTCCGAAGATATTTTTTCAGACTCCTCTAGTGACAGTGTTGATTCTTCTGATGAATTTATATCGGAACCGACGTCTATTTTAATCAGTCGTGAATAAATATCAGATTTAACTTTGAATCTTCCCTTTTATCTCGTACACCGGTCTCTGTTCGTCCCTTTTAACTCGTACACCGGTCTCTGATCTTCCCTTTTATCTCGTACACCGGTCTCTGATCTTCCCTTTTATCTCGTACACTGGTCTCTGATCTTCCCTTTTATCTCGTACACCGGCCTCTGTTCGTCCCTTTTAACTCGTACACCGGCCTCTGTTCTTCCCTTTAATCTCGTACACCGGCCTCTGTCCGTCCCTTTTATCTCGTACACCGGCCTCTGTCCGTCCCTTTTATCTCGTACACCAGCCTCTATTCTTCCCTTTTATCTCGTACACCGGCCTCTGTTCGTCACTTTTATCTCGTTAAGCGGCCTCTGTTCTTCCCTTTTAACTCGTACACCAGCCTCTGTTCTTCCCTTTTAACTCGTACACCAGCCTCTATTCTTCCCTTTTAACTCGTACACCAGCCTCTGTTCTTCCCATATAACTCGTACACCAGCCTCTGTTTTTCCCTTTTAACTCGTACACCAGCCTTGTTCTTCCCTTTTAACTCGTACACCGACCTTTGTTCTTCCCTTTTACCTCGTACACCGGCCTCTGTTCTTCCTTTTAACTCATACACAAACCTCTGTTCTTCCCTTTTAACTCGTACACCAGCCTCTATTCTTCCCTTTTAACTCGTACACCGGCCACTGTTCTTCCCTTTTAACTCGTACACTGGCCTCTGTTCTTCCCTTTACCTCGTACACCGGCCTCTGTTCTTCCTTTTAACTCATACACAAACCTCTATTCTTCCCTTTTAACTCGTACACCGGCCGCTGTTCTTCCCTTTGATCTCATACACCGGCCTCTGTTCTTCCCTTTTAACTCGTACACCGGCCTCTGTTCTCCCTTTTATCTCGTACACCGGCCTCTGTTCTTCCCTTTGATCTCATACACCGCCTCTGTTCTTCCCTTTATCTCGTACACCGGCCTCTGTTCTCCCTTTTATCTCGTACACCGGCCTCTGTTCTTCCCTTTTAACTCGTACACCGGTCTCTGTTCTTCCCTTTTAACTCGTACACCCCCCACCACACCGCCCCACCACACCCCCCCACCACCCCCCCCCACTACACCGGCCTCTGTTCCCCTTTACTCTACACCCCTCTTCTCCACCGTACCCGCCTCGCTCCCACCCCCCCCCTAACTCGTACACCGGCCTCTGTTCTTCCCTTTTATCTCGCACACCGGCCTCTGTTCTTCCCTTTTATCTCGCACACCGGCCTCTGTTCTTCCCTTTGATCTCATACACCGGCCTCTGTTCTTCCATTTTAACTCGTACACCGGCCTCTGTTCTTCCCTTTTAACTCGTACACCAGCCTCTGTTCTTCCCTTTTAACTCGTACACCAGCCTCTATTCTTCCCTTTTAACTCGTACACCAGCCTCTGTTCTTCCCATATAACTCGTACACCAGCCTCTGTTTTTCCCTTTTAACTCGTACACCAGCCTTGTTCTTCCCTTTTAACTCGTACACCGACCTTTGTTCTTCCCTTTTACCTCGTACACCGGCCTCTGTTCTTCCTTTTAACTCATACACAAACCTCTGTTCTTCCCTTTTAACTCGTACACCAGCCTCTATTCTTCCCTTTTAACTCGTACACCGGCCACTGTTCTTCCCTTTTAACTCGTACACTGGCCTCTGTTCTTCCCTTTACCTCGTACACCGGCCTCTGTTCTTCCTTTTAACTCATACACAAACCTCTATTCTTCCCTTTTAACTCGTACACCGGCCGCTGTTCTTCCCTTTGATCTCATACACCGGCCTCTGTTCTTCCCTTTTAACTCGTACACCGGCCTCTGTTCTCCCTTTTATCTCGTACACCGGCCTCTGTTCTTCCCTTTGATCTCATACACCGGCCTCTGTTCTTCCCTTTTATCTCGTACACCGGCCTCTGTTCTCCCTTTTATCTCGTACACCGGCCTCTGTTCTTCCCTTTTAACTCGTACACCGGTCTCTGTTCTTCCCTTTTAACTCGTACACCGGCCTCTGTTCTTCCCTTTTATCTCGCACACCGGCCTCTGTTCTTCCCTTTTATCTCGCACACCGGCCTCTGTTCTTCCCTTTGATCTCATACACCGGCCTCTGTTCTTCCATTTTAACTCGTACACCGGCCTCTGTTCTTCCCTTTTAACTCGTACACCGGCCTCTGTTCTCCCTTTTATCTCGTACACCGGCCTCTGTTCTCCCTTTTAACTCGTACAACGGCCTCTGTTCTTCCCTTTTAACTCGTACACCGGCCTCTGTTCTTCCCTTTTAACTCGTACACCGGCCTCTGTTCTTCCCTTTTAACTCGTACACCGGCCTCTATTCTTCCCTTTTAACTCGTACACCGGCCTCTGTTCTTCCCTTTTATCTCGCACACCGGCCTCTATTCTTCCCTGTTAACTCGTACACCGGCCTCTGTTCTGCCCTTTTATCTCGTAAACCGGCCTCTGTTCTTCCCTGTTAACTCGTACACCGACCTCAGTTCAATCAGATTCGTAGAAAACATACACATTTAGGTGCGTTACCTTTTCTGGTGTAAGTTCATTTACCGTGGCATCTTAGCTTGGTTTAAACAGTATTTATTCCAATAAATTTACATGTATAACACAAAAAATGTTACAAATTACATAAATTGTGAATGGTTTGGATTGGAAAACAAGTTTTCAGAAAACTTATATTAATTCCTCTCCATCTTAGCTTTTATCTTAATGTTAATGTTTAAAACACTCAATGGCCTAACACCTGTCTATCTGCAAGAGTCATTCAGATTTACTTGCTATCATCCGCCAATCTCTAACTTTACCCTCCTAAGCCAACTACTGAAGTTTTTAGAAAAGGTTTCTTATATTCAGGGCCACACTTGTGGAATTCCCTCCCTTATCACATCAATTAAACATCACATTCTGTTGTGTGTGTTTTACGTTTATTTATCATCGCTACCGGTTGCCTATATGACTAGCCTCCTGAATAGATTAGTCATTTTAGATTTTTGGAGGATAGTGCAATGATACACAGAGAGAGAGAGAGAGAGAGATCCATTCCAGAGTCTCCTCTTGTTCTTTTACGTGCACGGTGTACAGCACCGATACGAGACCTCGGTTTAACGTCCCATCTGAAAGACTGTTAATTTTATTAGGGTAAGACGGGGAATCGAACCTGCGATCCCTGGATAATGCATCAGTCCCACTGAGGCCGGCGGTACTACGGTTTATCCCGGGTCATCCCGGTTCATGGACCGGGGTGTACCGGGTGAAAATGACGTTTTTTCCCCGAAAAATCTCGACGTCAACCGTCGAGGCCCTCAAGACCCGGGAGCACCCCGGTTCATCCAGGTAGAGCCCTGGCAGGGCCACGGTTCATCCCGGCGCTTACACGGTTCACCCCGGTTCACCCAGGTCCATGCCGGCAGAACCCCGGTGACGCTACGGTTCCTTCCCAGTTCTCCACGGCGGAGCTACGGTCCTTCCCGGTTCACCACGGTTCATCCCGGCGAGGTGAAAATGCAGTATAAATAGGACTGACTTGTAGCCTAATTTCATTCCAGCAGAAGTTTTTTGAAGGCAGCACATCGCTGAACGCTGATTATTTTTTAAGAAATATTCTATATTATAGACATCATGCCGCGTCGATAGCTCGTTTTTTTCCATCCTGGTCCTCCCAGGTCCACGCCGGCAGCGCCACGATCCTTCACGGTCCTTCCCGGTGGACATACGGTGTCAACACGGTTCACCCAGGTCGGGCTCCCCTTCCCGGTCCTCCAATGTTCACCACGGTGGTTTTTGACATGTCAAAAACCACCGGGAAGACCCCCGGTTCATCCAGGCCCATCAGGCATCATCCCGGTCCATCACGGTGGCACTACGGTTCAACCCCCGGTACTCCCGGGTGCACCCCGGCCCGTCCATGGACCGGGTTGAACCGGGGAGTACCGGGAGCCCAGTGGGACTGATGCATTACATAGTTTCCTCCCGCAAGTGATTTAAAGTATGCGAACATAACTTGACCACTGAATGAAATCCACCTTGCGAATATCGATTAACCAAAGTTGATGTATTTTATTCAATATCACTTCGGGATTCGAACCTACAGCGATGAGGGACACGTGATTTGAAGTCAGCGAACATAACAACTCGGCCATTGCATTAAGATTGCCAATGTCGATTAACCAGGGTTGATGTATTTTATTCAATATCACTTCGGGATTCGAACCTACAGCGACGAGGGACACGTGATTTGAAGTCAGCGAACATAACAACTCGGCCATTGCATTAAGATTGCCATATCGATTAATCAATATGTTATTCAATCGCAATGTGACACGTTATGCTAGGAGAGGGCGATTCAATAAAGCTTATAAAACAGTCATTATACAAAATGGAGAAATGTTCAAAACACCGCACGATAAGGCCATAATAAAATATTTCCTAGATTTTCATCCCCGCCCGCCCCCGTTTTTAGGGCCCGCCCCGATTTTTTTTATTACTATTTGAAAAAAAAAAAAAAAATCTTGTCAAAACACCATTTTATCAGCATAAATATCGATATCCTGAAAATATAAAATAAAAAATAAAAGTTCACCCCCGCCCCCATTTTCAAAAAAATTTGGATGAAAATCTAGGATTTATTTTATTATGGCCTAATGACAATATTATGACTTGTTATAGGTGTTTTTATATTCCTATTTCATATACAAATTGACTATTTTGTTATGTATTGTTTATATGTTATACCATATAATAGGAACATACATTCGGTAGACATTTGTGTTTTCACTGATGTAATGTCGCTTTACTATTTCTGGATTCACATACAAATCTTTGATCCGTCCTCGTATCATGGGACATTAAGCCTACGTAATGGAAACCACCCTATTTCAAGTTCAAGCTATAAATAGCCGTTGCAACGTGGCATGTAATTGATAACAATAGAAACATGCACATTTATAATGCGGTACACTGTGTTATATAACTATTCAAGCTGCTGTTTGTGAATAAAGCATGTCTTGCAGTAAGTGTGGAGAAAATCGGTTTGCAAATGCAGCTCAGCTCAGTTGCCATGGAAGCAAGAATCATGCTGAATATTCATGCGCATGCAACAAAAGGTTTATGGACACCGACAGCCTGGATGAGCATAAGGAAAAGATGGCAATGGACGCGAAGGCGTGCCCATGTTCCACATGCTGCCGTTCGTTTAATACTTCAA
>CM026395.1:22020040-22147734 GCA_014843695.1 Archivesica marissinica | reverse complement strand
GCATAAATAATAACACCGCACAAGTGACGTATTTGAGAGATTCAGGTGCGACAATTAGTTTATTGTCGGCTACTGATCAGACCGCTGATCATTTAGAATACACAGGTGAACGGGTAACAATCCGCGGTGTCAATTATATCCCTGGTAATTATCCGATAGCAAAGATTAGCGTCGATTGTCCAATATACCAAGGAACATTGAAGGTGGCTGTATTAAAACACAGATGCACCGCGGGGGTGGATCTTATAATAGGTAACGACTGTGAAACTGCCCCTGTCACTGATTTGATTACCTGTGGCGTGGTTACACGCTCAAATAAGAAAATTATCCCGTTTGATGAAATTGTCACGTCCAACCCAGACTCAGAAAACACGACCGATACAAATCACAATGTCTTACCTTTTCGGAATACAATTGAGATCAATTCCCCCTCTGAGAAAGCCAGTACAGTTAAACCCCAAAATATTCCCTCTATTGACGATTTGAGTCCTGATAAATTATTGCAAGAACAGAATAATGACCCGACCTTAGCACCCCTCTGGGAAATGGCTCAAGAAGGAACACCTATTCGGCAAGGATATTACATCCAGCTCGAACCCCGACTACTTATGAGGAGAGAACAACCTCAAGACACGTCCAAAGTTCGACCCTGGAAAATATATGATCAGGTGGTAGTTCCACGGGGATTCCGTGATCATATAACGGGACTCGCCCATGACAGTTTAAGTACGGGACACCAGGGACCTAGTAAGACCCTGAAGCGCATTAAGCGCCGCTTCTTTTGGCCGGGAATCCGCGCAGATGTTAAACGATTCTGCCATAGCTGTGGGCCGTGCCAGAGAGCGGGTAAGGGACAGAAAGCCACTGTAGCCCCATTGAAACCCCTGCCCATTATATCCCAACCATTCAAATTTATATCCGCTGATTTCGTTGGACCCATGAAGAAAACTATAAATGGGAACCAGTATATCTTGAATTTTATTGATCATGCCACTAAATATACGGAATCTTTCCCATGCGCCGCAGCGACAGCTGTTAATGCACAAAAAGCCCTGATCGAGATAATATCTCGACATGGAAAACCCCAGACCCTGTTGACTGACCGAGGAAGCGCTTTCATAGCTGAAACATTCACACGCTTCCTAGCCGAGCACGATATACGTCACTTAACTAGCACGAGTTACAGGCCTCAAACCAACGGATCAATAGAGAAATATAATGGTACATTGAAAACCATGCTTAGAATCCTTGGGGAGAACTCTTTATCGTCTTGGGATGAGATGCTACCCTGGCTATTATTTTCATATAGAAGTGCAGAGCACTCTAGCACAGGATATTCTCCCTTCTACCTTCTATATGGGCGCGAACCTAGAGATAATCTAGATTCCACTTATGATCTCTGGGCTAGAAATGAGCGGGATGAAGGGATCCCCATAAATAACTATGTACAAGAATTATGTCATAGATTAGCTGAAGCGTTACGTGACGCCAGCGAGAATGCACAACAGGCCGCAGATGGTCGTAAAACAAAGTATGACAGAAGTAAGAAAGCGAAAATGCGTGTATTCCAGCGTGGTGAATTAGTGTTAGTACGATTACCGTTAAAAGGTAATAAGCTGAAAAATGCCCTCCAGGGACCGTATCCGGTACACGAAAAGGTAGCGTCGCATACCTATATTATATACATGCCTGATAAGAGAGTAAAATACCGTGTTATGCATGTAAACCAGTTGAAGCCCTGGACAGGTAGGGAGGAGGGTGCAGCTCTAGCTGATAGTAGTCCGGTGTATGAGTCCCAAGACCCTACCCTATTAGATTACCAAGCCCCTACGGACATTGAGAAAGAATTCGATCCTTGCAGTCCTCTTGAATCTGTACCTAAGAAAACCTGGCCGGATATCAGTCATTTAAACCCAGACCACAGGGACGATATTAGTCAGTTATTTGACCGTTACCCCCGTTTATTCTCTGGACGTGCAAGGTGCTTCACCCGTAGTCCAGCCTTACTACCGCATGTCTCCAGAAAAGAAACAAATATTAAAAACTGAGCTAGATCAAATGTTGGAGTTAGGAATTATCCGCCCTAGCAGAAGCCAGTGGGCCTCTCCCATAATATTGGTACGCAAATCAGACTCAGAATGGCGACCATGTATTGATTATCGGAAAATTAATGACCTGACTCGAGGAGAAGCCTTCCCCATCCCGAGATTAGACGATCTCATTGATCAGGTCGCAGGTTCGAGTCTGATATCAATTTTAGATCTTAATAAAGGTTACTGGCAGATTCCGCTAACCCCTCGAGCTAGTGAAATTGCAGCGTTCATAACCCCCTGGGGCTTGTTTGAACCATTAACTCTCCCATTTGGTTTAAAAAACGGTGGAGTTACCTTCCAGAGGGCCATAAACGAGATAATCGCTCAATCCCCGACAGAACCCATCCGTGATAGATTTGCCGACGCATATCTGGATGATATTGCTGTTCGATCCAATTTATGGTCACAGCACATAAATCACTTGGATTGGACATTTCATAGACTAGAGGATAGTGGTGTTACTTTGAATCCGAAGAAGTGTAAAATTGGGTCTGGAACAGTCAAGTACTTGGGACATGAATTAGGGTCGGGAAAAATCAAACCAATTTCCAGCAAGGTTGAGTGTATTAGTAATATCTCTCCCCCACAGACCAAGAAACAATTACGAGGATATCTGGGATCAGTAGGATTTTACAGGAAATTCATTCCCCAGTTCGCTGAGATCGCCGCTCCCCTGACTGACTTATTAAAGGGCAAGCGATCAGGGAACATCATAACTCAGTGGAGCGATAAACATCAACTTGCTTTCGAATCCTTAAAGAAAGCTTTAACCAATAAACCCATACTGAAGGCCCCTGACTTTAACCAAGAGTTCGAACTCTATACTGATGCTTCCGATTTGGGAATTTCGGCTGTACTGACTCAGACCGTTGACCAAGTACCACACCCAGTAGCATTTTATTCCCGAAAACTTATTCCACGAGAGAAAAACTACTCTACAATAGAAAAGGAATTATTAGCTATAGTGGCCGGTATCGAACATTTTCGCATATATGTAAGCACAAGCAAAACAATAATTAATTCAGATCATAATCCCCTTGTATGGTTAAGTAGGTCGAAAACGTCCAATCAACGCCTCTTAAGATGGGCACTGTGTCTCTCAGAATTTAATCTGACCATTAAACATATCAAAGGGACTCAAAATGTTCTAGCAGACTTTCTCAGTAGAGTTCAATGACTGTGATGTTTGACTTAGTAAATGTACTTGGTATTATTTCAGTTGTTCAGTAAATAGTTATTGCCTCTATGATTAGAATGTTGGTACCTAGCGAAAGAAATGCTATTTTAGGACATATGATGTATTGATATTATGATTGTTTTCTACTGTATATTCAAAGGAATGAAGATTTGTAAATCGGCCGATAGCGGGCGATGTCAAACTTCTCCCCGGGTAGGGAGGATTGTGCAAAACCCCAATTTGCACGAAATGTTTATTATTGTTATATATAAATAGTAATGTATTATATAAATACATTAAACTGTTTCTATATATGGCCAAATGTTTACCATGTAATATATATATATTTGTTTTATGCATAATCGTCTGCTATTATTTTCGCGCCTAAAATTATCAATCTCGCTTCGCGCGGGAAATGACTTAAGATGTTAGGCCTAATCTCAGTTTATCAAGGCCGTGGTTGCAGGTGTCCAGTTATGTAATACAAAGGCACCGAACTGGTTTGATGGTGTAATATTAGATAACAGGCCGTGGTTGCAGGTGTCCAGTTATGTAATATAAAGGCACCGAACTGGTTTGATGGTGTAATATTAGATAACATAACAGATGTTTAGGAATAACAGATGTTTTAGGAATTGTTATATCATATATACACTGATTCAATCATGTATATAAGAAATGGATTTTATTAACATAAATCAGACACACTAGAGCCTAACTCCAGGAGCGAGAAAGGTCGTGATCTCAATCTAGTATATAGAACATATAAACTGTATTTATGATACTTAGATATTATGGACATTATAAGAAATATAACTTATAAAGATTTGTCGAATAATTAAATTGTTCAGCCATAGAAGAAACATAGAGTTTCGGCGAACCATATCAGGTGATTAAAAGTTAATCTAATCAGAAACAGTGATTAGATTATAGTGATATTGAGTAATGACGGATTAGAAAGATTGGATGTTAAATATACTGTGTAAGCGCATAGTCGGCTCACACAAATGGATTGTTAAATAAGCTTTTAATGATACGATGTATATATATATAGATCACTGATTATATATATATGGATATTTCTGATGCCAATTTAAACAAGATATTATATAGAAGAAATGTAATACTGTGTTGAGTTATCATTAATACATATAATAACGAAGAAACCCCCTAGACAACTACAGCGAGTCTACAATAGGATAGACCCTGGTAAGAGCCGTAGCAACCGAGACATATTATTACGAGAAGAAAAAGGAGAGTTTGCGACAATGGCGGTTATGTAGATATACTCTGGGTTCCTACGCACTGTACGCAGTGTGGGTAACATGTACCGGGTACTCGTTTATAGAACGTACATTTATGTTTGTTATTAATCATCGTCATCGACAAGACGTCATCGCCAATTGGCATTGACGTGACTAGAACATAATTATATTTTTGTGGAATAGTTCCGTTACAAACCCGAGACCGCAGTTTATAGTCCCGGCAGAATGACTGGTAATATTGTTAGGGTCAAATTGGGATCAAACCTATCCCTGAAATCGCAATCCAACCATTGGACCACTGGCCCCTTTTTATTTCATATATTGTTAAAAAGGATTCATATTTTATACCTAAATCTAGCCATATCTGATTATGTCCCCAGGCTCGCATGAGACGTTAATGTCTATAATATTATGTCTGAGTATTTGTTCACACACTAGAAGACGTTTTCAGAATTAAATGCATCAAAAACCAACAATGTTGTACCGTAAAAACAGTAATCGCGTGATAATCGCATTTGTGACCCAAGCTTTAATTCGGTTAAATATTGACTAAATATAACTTACTTCCTCTGTCGTCTGTGACCTCACATTTTAATATAGTAGGACCCCTATTTTATAAGTCCCACTCATCCATACGTGACGCCAATACAGACGAATTAATTATTTCATGCGGTTAGATTAGAAATGGCGTGACATTTTTGTCTATCCGCGGAACGCATTGCAAAGGGTGATTATGAAGTATGTGTGGCGTCCGTGGTCCAATGGTAGAGCGTCGGATTTGGAATCGAACGGTCCGGGTTCGATACTCAGTCAGGCCACGTATGTAGTGTCATTGAGCAAGGCACCTCACACACATTACTTAGTACTGGCTAACCGCTATGGTCGGCTAAGCATGCCCAGGAAAACATGTCTAGGTCCCCGCAAGGGGTTTGACATTAATGGTACATACATACATACATACATACATACATACATACATACTGTTACATACATGAATATTGGTCAGGTGCAGCGATGCGTAAATATACGCGGACGTGTAAGGGATATGTGTTGTAACTGGTCATTCTACCAGACGACTTCGCACAGTACACGTCTTGTTTACTTTATTCTCAAATTATTTTATATACATATTCACAATGATAGCATACGTCTACGCAGATAATTGGGCGATCTGACACCAAAATGACAAATGGACACAGGTTTCTCAGAGCAAATACATTTTTTTAAAAACTGGGCGAGTCGGTTCGCATGTGCGTGCTTAGATTGGTATTCTGTAAAATAAGTTGCACTTATTAACTTATATACCTGGGCAAGAGACGTATGCTATTATTTTAGTGTGACAAAAATATTTCATTTCGTTGCATTTTGCATCCAGTTGTATATTGTGCGGCTGCAAATAGTTCACACTTCTAATAAGCACCCCCGTCTGGTCATGCATATGGTGTTTGTGTTTCTTATTTGAGTAGAGCAAAGACATGTAGTCCAGTGTGTTACTTATAGTCCAGTGGTAACTACTGGTAATCCAGGGAACGCAGGTTCGATCCGCTGTCTGACCCTAATACAATTAACAGTCTTTAAAATGGGACTTTAAACCGAGATCTCGTGTCGGTGCTGTACACCAGAGGATACTCTGGAATAGTTATCTGTCTGTATCATTGCACTATCTTCCAAATATCTAAAATGACTAATCTCTCCAGGAGGTGTCGCTCATATGGGCAACCGGTAGCGACGATAAATAAATGTAAAACACACACACACACGCACGCACACACGTAGAATCTCAGAGGTTAGAACACGTAACTGATAACAAGTACATATAATTATGACCTGCATATTTTCAGAAAATAGTACATGACGCCAATACAGACGGATTTGTAGTCCAGCTGGTCTGGTAATCCAGGGATCGCAGGTTCGATCCGCTGTCTGACACTAATAAAATTAACAGTCTTTCAGATGGGACATTAAACCGAGGTCTCGTGTCAGTGCTTTACACCGTGCACGTAAAAGAACCAGAGGAGATACTGGAATGCATCTCTCTGTATCATTGCACTATCCTCCAAAAATCTAAAATGACTAATCTCTTCAGGAGGCGTCGCTCATATGTGCAACCGGTAACGACGATAAATAAACGTAAAACACACACACGTGACTCCATATATTTAGCGACCCCCTACCTCACATTACGCTGTCGTCAGACCTGATTCACAATATAATAATAGCTAAACGGTTTTACCCCAGACTGAATGAAAGCGAAAGTAGAATTTCATAGGTTAGAACACGTGACATAACAAGTTCATATATTACCGGCATATTTTCAGAAAATAGTTCGTGACTCCAATACAGACGGGTCTGTAGTCCAACTGGACTGGTAATCCAGGGATCGCAGGTTCGATCCGTTGTCTGACACTAATAAAATTAACAGTCTTTCAGATGGGACATTAAACCGAGGTCTCGTTTCAGTGCTTTACACCGTGCACGTAAAAGAACCAGAGGAGATTCTGGAATGGGTCTCTGTCTGTATCATTGCACTATCCTCCAAAAATCTAAAATGACTAATCTCTTCAGGAGGCGTCGCTCATATGGGCAACAGGTAGCGACGATAAATAAACGTAAACACACACAACACCACTCCACATACCATACCACACCAAACACACCACACCACACACCAAACACACACGCACACACACACACACACACACACACACGTGAGTGAGTGACGTGACTCCATATATTTAGCGCCCTCCGACCTCACATGTATACCCTGTCGTCAGACCTGAGTCACTGGTTTTACCCTATGAAAGCGAAAGTTGAATTTCATATGTTAGAACACGTGACTGATAACAAGGTCATATATTATCTGCATATTTTCAGTAACCTAATCAACACCGGGTTGCTGCAGTTGTTATAGCTAGTTAGCAGTGTGCTATTGGATTATTCTGTAGATGTTCAGAGCACATAGGTAGGTTTATTTCTTTTTCGATGTACATACGAAATATTTACAAGTTATTGGAATGTTGAAATCTTACATGTAATACCTATGCATTCATTATAGGTTAGTGCATATTTATCAGGTTGTTGGAAAAATTACTTAGCTCTAATTAGAAAGGGCACCGTAAATCCCTATGTACTGTGTACAATGTCAACATGACCCATAATATAGAATCCATGGGTAACGATTCATATTGCAGAACCGCACAAGAAACAACTGTGTGTGTGAAACAATCAAAGACACACATTTTTCAAAGAATGTTTGCTCTACATGGACACCCGGAACAATCCCAAAGAGTAGGGTATCTAGATATGTACCTAGTCCAAATACATTTAGACTTGAAAATGTGACATGTTTCTATCCAGGCATTATTCAAAAGAACAGAATTTTGTTATGTAGAGGTCTTATGTATATGACTAGATATGTTCCCATCCCAAAGTGTAGAATATCTAGATGTGTTCCCATCCCAAAGAGTAGATATCTACAGGGCCCACACTGGGCAGAAAAAAGTTGGGGCCACTTATCTGTTTGAAAGATGGGGTGTGTGCGGGAGCGGTGTTGTCCCCCCTCCGGGAGGGGTGTCGTCCCCTCCCTGGTTTGATTTTTTTGGTATTTTTATTTGTAAATGGTGAGATTCTAGCCCGTTTTTTTCTGGAAGAAGTATTAATATAGACATTAGAATGAAAGAATGCATACCTGTTAAGGCTAAAAGTTTATTTTACAATGTAGCCCTGTGACAGTGATTAATAATGGAAGCCAACACAGGATTACATTTCAAATGAACTTTAAGCTCAAAAAGACATGCATACTAATCATTTTTGAAGACAATCCAATGAACTTTTACAACTTTAATTATTTTCTTGGTCATAATAATTTAAAAATACATCAGAATTACATACATGTACAAGTATCCACTATGTCTAACAAATTGCACAACATTCAGTTCAAAATGCGTCTGTTCTTCTTGGACCACATTACACAAATGCCGATTTGAAGTTGAACTTGTATGGGCCGTCAATGGAAATTTTCATCAGGCTGTCTAGGTTTCATTCACTAAGTCCATTTCGGACGTTTAAAACCGAAAGTAGCCATTTTGACACGTGTGTCAACATTTCTCCCAGTGTCTGTGGACGTATGGTCACGGCTACCAGCCTACCACACTTGGTCAACATTTCTCCCAGTATCTGTGGACGTATGGCCACGGCTACCACACTTGGTCAACATTTCTCCCAGTATATGTGGACGTATGGTCACGGCTACCACACTTAGTCAACATTGCTCCCAGTATCTGTGGACGTATGGTCACGGCTACCACACTTGGTCAACATTGCTCCCAGTATCTGTGGACGTATGGCCACGGCTACCACACTTGGTCAACATTGCTCCCAGTATCCGTGGACGTATGGTCACGGCTACCACACTTGGTCAACATTTCTCCCAGTATATGTGGACGTATGGTCAGGCTACCACACTTGTAACATTTCTCCCAGTATATGTGGAGCGATGGTCAACGGCTACCACACTTGGTCAACATTTCTCCCAGTATATGTGGACGTATGGTCATGGCTACCACACTTGGTCAACATTTCTCCCAGTAAATGTGGACGTATGGTCGCGGCTACCACACTTGGGTCAACATTTCTCCCAGTATCTGTGGACGTATGGCCACGGCTACCACACTTGGTCAACATTTCTCCCAGTATCTGTGGACGTATGGTCACGGCTACCACACTTGGTCAACATTTCTCCCAGTATCTGTGGACGTATGGTCACGGCTACCACACTTGGTCAACATTTCTCCCAGTATCTGTGGACGTATTGTCACGGCTACCACACTTGGTCAACATTTCTCCCAGTATCTGTGGACGTTTGGCCATAATTTGTGCACCAAGCAATGTACCATGGTGCACTCTTTAAACGTATATTTAATTATTAAAGTTTAGTTTAGGTTATACAAATTTATGTTAGCTCGATTGCGAAACAAGTTCTTACAACTAATTTAACTTATATCAATCACTCTCGAGACCTCATTCCTGATGGAATCCATCGCCATGAGCGAGAGAGAAGAGGCAACGTGGAATTTAAATGCCTTGCCTAAGGGTTAGGTAACGGCTTCAGGGGGGCTCGAACTCCGGACCCTTCCCACCTGAAGCGAGCACGCATTCACTGTGCTATCACGACTTCCATAATATCATTAGTACCATGATGAGCAATAATGCTTACCTCTAATAAACGTTATGTTGTGTTCTATAACAATTATTCCCCCCGTCTGTGTTATGTTCAAGCATTGTTAACAGAATACTTTTTTATAAGTACTGTTATATTGTTCAGTATAATTATATGTTTAATAATTTTATACTTTCAGAACTATATAAGTACAATATCACACACACTATTACCCAACATGTTGGATTGTAATTTGTGTGAGGAACACTTTCTGAGTCCTCAAAGACGACGACGTCACCGACGAAAGACTCATGCCACGCTACCGTGTGTGTGCAGACGGCTGTTTGTACTTCCAGATGATATGGAAAGGCACAAACGAGATATGCTATCTAACGCTAAGCTTTACCAATGTCCAGTTTGCTGTCTTTCTTTTAACACGCAAGATCGTCTTCAGCATCATACACTATTCTTCGGTCACGATGATATGAATGCATCCAGTAGAGCTACTAGAAAGGCTGCTATTGATGAACTTTATAATAACAAAGTAGCTCTCGACAACAAAGACTCGGCGTCTTCTGTAAAACTTGTGGATGAAACACTCTTCAAAATAATGTTGTCCGTAACAAAACAAAAATATGGCAAGCTGTATTGCCCAAATCACGTGAAGACCGGAAGTTATCCAGTAAACACAAAGATTGGAAAGGCGGACGAATTTGATACGAATATACGTCTGACAATTGCATCGAATGAAGTCACTGTTAGCAAAGGGAAGATAAATTACTGTTATCCTTCTGTAAGTTACCAGTGTATTGTATTCATTGCTTTGATATTACATAGAGCATAATAGTGGGTAGTTTATGTACAAATACACTGCTTAAATTAATTAAAGGAGCTGCAAAATATGATAACATATGGTAACGGTAATTATACTACAGGACATAGAAAACGCACACTTACATTATATACTAGAGGACATAGAAAACGCACACCTACATTATATACTAGAGGACATAGAAAACGCACACCTACATTATATACTAGAGGACATAGAAAACGCACACTTACATTATATACTAGAGGACATAGAAAACGCACACCTACATTATATATTAGAGGACATAGAAAACGCACACTTACATTATAGACTAGAGGACATAGAAAACGCACACCTACATTATATACTAGAGGACATAGAAAACGCACACTTACATTATATACTTGAGGACATAGAAAACGCACACCTTCAGTATATACTAGAGGACATAGAAAACGCACACCTTCAGTATATACTAGAGGACATAGAAAACGTACACCTACATTATATACTAGAGGACATAGAAAACGCACACCTACATTATATACTAGAGGACATAGAAAACGCACACCTACATTATATACTAGAGGACATAGAAAACGCACATCTAGATTATATACTAGAGGACATAGAGAACGTGCACCTACATTATATACTAGAGGACATGGAAAACGTGCACCTACATTATATACTAGTGGACATGGAAAACGTGCACCTACATTATATACTAGAGGACGTGGAAAACGCACATCTACATTATATACTAGAGGACATAGAAAACGCACACCTACATTATATACTAGAGGACATGGAAAACGTGCACCTACATTATATACTAGAGGACATAGAAAACGCACACCTACATTATATACTAGAGGACATAGAAAACGCACACCTACATTATATACTAGAGGACATAGAAAACGCACACTTACATTATATACTTGAGGACATAGAAAACGCACACCTACATTATATACTAGAGGACATAGAAAACGCACACCTACATTATATACTAGAGGACATAGAAAACGCACACCTACATTATATACTAGAGGACATAGAAAACGCACACCTACATTATATACTAGAGGACATAGAAAACGCACACCTACATTATATACTAGAGGACATAGAAAACGCACACCTACATTATATACTAGAGGACATAGAAAACGCACACCTACATTATATACTAGAGGACATAGAAAACGCACACCTACATTATATACTAGAGGACATAGAAAACGCACACCTACATTATATACTAGAGGACATAGAAAACGCACACCTACATTATATACTAGAGGACATAGAAAACGCACACCTACATTATATACTAGAGGACATAGAAATGCACACCTACATTATATACTAGAGGACATAGAAAACGCACACTTACATTATATACTAGAGGACATAGAAAACGCACACCTACATTATATATTAGAGGACATAGAAAACGCACACCTACATTATATAATAGAGGACATAGAAAACGCACACCTACATTATATAACTGGCAGTGTATTGTATTCATTGCTTTGATATTACATAGAGCATAATAGTGGGTAGTTTATGTACAAATACACTGCTTAAATTAATTAAAGGAGCTGCAAAATATGATAACATATGGTAATGGTAATTATACTAGAGGACATAGAAAACGCACACTTACATTATATACTAGAGGACATAGAAAACGCACACCTACATTATATACTAGAGGACATAGAAAACGTACACCTACATTATATACTAGAGGACATAGAAAACGCACACCTACATTATATACTAGAGGACATAGAAAACGCACACCTACATTATATACTAGAGGACATAGAAAACGCACACCTACATTATATACTAGAGGACATAGAAAACGCACACCTACATTATATACTAGAGGACATAGAAAACGCACACCTACATTATATACTAGAGGACATAGAAAACGCACACCTACATTATATACTAGAGGACATAGAAAACGTGCACCTACATTATATACTAGAGGACATGGAAAACGCACACCTACATTATATACTAGAGGACATAGAAAACGCACATCTACATTATATACTAGAGGACATAGAAAACGCACACCTACATTATATACTAGAGGACATAGAAAACTGCACACCTACATTATATACTAGAGGACATAGAAAACGCACACCTACATTATATACTAGAGGACATAGAAAACGCACACCTACATTATATACTAGAGGACATAGAAAACGCACTCCTACATTATATACTAGAGGACATAGAAAACGCACACCTACATTATATACTAGAGGACATAGAAAACGCACTGTTGTGGAGAAAAAGTATTCGCTAGAAATATAGTCGTTCTTTGCAGTCTACAATAGTTACTTCCCTTGGATTCGTGTCGGCCATTTGTTGGTAGAGAAAATGTGCGTCGAATAAAACAGAAAAACAAATATTGTCTAGTCCTTGTAGTCCCTACATCGAACTCGGAACACTCAGGAACATTTGGTAGCAGAGCGAGGTTTAATTTTCGTAACTATTCCGTACTGTACATTGAAGGGACTTCATATCGAATTCGTATATAAAACACGTGAGCAGTATTCGACAATATTTGATATCCGGACACATTAAATTTATTTATAAGTGAACCATCGTCACAAATTAGTGTGAACTATCGTCACTATGTCAACATCGGAAGAAAAGGAAGCTGAGGCAAAAGAAGCTGAATTAGTAGAGCTTAAATTGAACAAAGCAAATTGTAAGAGATTGTTCACTAGATATTCGAACCAGTTAAAAGACTTGTTAGGAGAAGATGACATTGCAAAGACTGAACTTCGTTCATCATTGGAAAAGGTTGAAGGGGCAATGGATAGATCTGTGGAAGCAATTCATAGCTTACTGGACTTTATGCGATATAACGGGAACATACAACAAATTCAAAAATTAACGGAAGAACTGAGTATCATTGATAAGCAATATGAACAGCTTTCAAACGAATATAGGCAGTTGGATAGGCATTCAGCTTTGAATAATACAATTAATCAGCAAGAGTTAGACCATAATACTAAGCAGCTTGGCCAAGATATGTGGCGTCAAATGAAAAAAGTGTCTATTCCCATATTCAGTGGTCAGAAAAAGGGATACCAGTCTTGGAAAGCTGCATTCCTGTCATGTGTTGATCAAGCCCCAGCCACAGCTGAATATAAGTTGCTTCAATTACGCCAGTATGTAACAGGGGATGCATTGAATGCCATCGAAGGTTTAGGTCATTCTGCAAGTGCATATGAAATAGCAAAAGAACGCTTGGAATGTAAATTCGGAGGACAACGTCGACAGATAACACAATTCCTGGATGAACTCGACAATTTCCCAATAATTAGAACTGAAAATGCAAAAATGATAGAAAAATTTGCAGATTTGTTAGACTTGGCAGTCATCAATTTGAGTGAAGCTAATCAGGACAACGACCTGAAAAATGGAGCATTATATTTACAAATGCAACGAAAAATTCCTGAAACAATGTTAACTCGGTATCATCGGTGGGTTTTCGAAAACAGTGAAGAGGAGTCGGTTGAAACCTTACGCAAATGGGTGTTGCAAGAATCAGAATTTCGCATTATTGCATCGGAAACTATACATGGTTTAGGACCCAAATCAGACAAAGTTAACTATATACATGTAGACAGAAATCGCAATGCCGACAACTACCGTAGTAATACAAATAAGACATATTTTACACAAGGCAAATCAATCAGAACATGCAGAGTTTGTAATGGTAATCATGCGGTATGGACTTGTACTGTATTCAAAGAACTCAATGACAAGCAACGTTGGGAAACAGCTAAAGAGAAGCAACTTTGTTATCGGTGTCTCGGAGACAACCACATCGGAATGAATTGCGAACGTAGTGGTGTTTGTAGAGTTGATGGCTGTAAAAGAAGTCACCATCGACTGTTACATCCAAGTTCAAGTAAATCCAGCACAGAAGTAAAAGATAGATCAAGCGTAAACTCAGGTGCTCAATATCAAACTGGAGAAAGGGAGCAACGAACATTTACATCATATTCTAAAGATACTAAGACTCCAAAGTATGTTGCATTAAGGACTGTTCCAGTAATTGTATCGTCAAGAGGAAACAAAATGAAAATCAATGCTCTACTTGATGACGGTAGCACTAAATCATACATCAATACAAGTGTAGCGATGCAACTAGGAATTAGAGAACAAGTAGAGACAATGAGTGTGAACATATTGAATGGAAAAAGAGAAGAATTCACCACTATGCCAGTAAAAGTAAATATAGAGAGTCTCAATGGACATGTGAAATTGGCGATCGATGCTAGTGCAATAGATAATGTAACCGGCAACCTTGAAGTTGTAGACTGGAACAATTATGCTCACAAATGGGAACACTTGAAAGAAATAGAATTTCCGCGCGTAACTGAGCATCAAGGTGTAGACATGCTCATTGGCCTAGATTACAGTGATTTACATCAATCATGGCATGAAGTTAGAGGTCAACCTGGGGATCCAGTAGCTCGATTAACTCCCCTTGGTTGGACATGTGTTGGAAACTTGTCAACACCAAGAATACAAGTAAATAGATCACATTTTGTTCATAGCACTGACTGTGTTGATTTGAAGAGATTTTGGGAAGTAGAGTCTGTCGAGTCCAGAACAAAACTGTCACTAGCCGACAAGAGTATTACTGATTTCATAGAACAATCAATCGTGTACAAAGATAACCGATACGAAGTGCCTTTGCCTTGGAAGGACAATAAATGCGAATTACCGGGCAATTATCAAATGGCTTTACAACGACTAACAAATACTGAAAAGAGACTAAAAAAGAATAGCCAAGTAGCACAAGTGTACAATGAATCAATAGAGACATATTTAAAGAAGGGTTATATATCCAAAGTTGAACAATCTGAAGAGGACTGCAAACAGCAAAAGTGGTTATTGCCTCACTTTCCTGTATTGAAACCAGACAAATCTACTACAAAGGTGAGAATAGTGTTTGATGCTTCCGCAAAGTGTGAAGATATATCGTTGAACGACACTATTCATCCGGGACCGAAACTACAAAGTAATCTCTCTGAAATACTATTGCGGTTTCGTAAGCACCCTGTAGCTGTAGTATGCGATGTACAAGAGATGTATTTGCAAGTAGGCATTCCTGAAGCGGATCGTCATTTTCACAGTTTCTTGTGGCGAGAAGGACCAAGTCAAAAACCGCAAGAGTACCACTTCAACAGACTTGTGTTTGGAGTGAATGCATCACCTTTCCTTGCTCAGTTCGTGTCACAGTATAATGCTAAGATGTACGCTGCCGAGTTTCCACAAGCTGCTGAATCGGTTATGAATGCCACATACATGGATGACACTATGGACTCGGTGATCGATGACCAACAAGGTGTACAGCTTTATCAACAGTTGTCTCAACTTTGGCAGAATGCGGGGATGTTCGCCAGAAAGTGGCTTTCGAATTCCACCGTGGTTCTTGAAAGCATTCCAATATGTGACAGAGCCTTAGATACAGATCTGAGTAAGACAGAGCTACCTACAATCAAAACGTTAGGAGTGTTGTGGGTTGCTAACAGTGATTTATTCACCTTTCACCATAATGTGCCAGACACAGAATCATATTTCACAAAACGGTCATTTCTAAAGAGACTAGCGTCAGTGTATGACCCTCTCGGATTTCTTGTACCATACATAATTCACTCAAAGATGATATTGCAGGATATCTGGCTAAGCGGTATTGAATGGGGTGAAAAATTGAGTAAACAGTTAAATGAACAAGTTGGTAATTGGTTTGATGAAATTAAGGAAATAGATCAAGTGAAAGTTCCGCGATGTATACAATTTAACGACAGTAGTGAGATACATACATTTGTTGATGCCTCAACCAAAGCTTATGGTGCAGTTGTATATGCAAGAAATCTAGACAGTGACAATGTTATTAGTGTGCATTTAATCACAGGCAAAAGTAAAGTAGCACCTCTGGCTACTACCAGTGTACCAAGATTGGAACTTATGGCAGCCAATTTGGGACTTAGTTTAACTCAGTCTGTCTGTGAAGCGCTAGAAACAGATATAAACTCGGTCACATTCTGGTCGGATAGTATGAATGTGTTGTGGTGGATTAGGGGTCAAAGTAGGACTTATAAACCATTCGTAGCCAATCGCATAGGCACCATTCATAGTGCAACATCGCCAAAACAGTGGCGATATGTTCCAATGAAAGACAACCCAGCAGATATGGCTTCAAGAGGAATGTCAGTTATTGAATTGAGTAGAAGTGAATTATGGTGGAAAGGTCCAGATTATCTACATGGTGATAAGGACAAATGGCCGCAAAACAAGTTTGAACCCAACGAAATTGCAAAAATAGAGCTTAAAAGACATTCCATGGGATGTGAAGCACTTACATTTCACACTGTTAGCAATGAAGATAAAGATAATAGGTTAAATCCTGAACGATATTCAAACTGGACACACTTAACCAGGATATATGCTTGGGTTAATAGATTCATTGATAACTGTCAGATGACTAAAGATGAAAAACGCACATCTACAGAACTAACGAGTAGTGAGATGAAACATGCAGAATGTAGGCTTATTCAGTATGCTCAGGTGCAGAGTTTTAGTGAAGACTATAGAAACTTAAGTAAAGGGAAACAACTCTCAAAAAGCAGTAAACTACTTGTGCTCAATCCTAAACTCGATGAAGATAAAATCATGAGAAGTGACAGTCGTTTGAAATTTGCATCAAATCTGTCATACGATACTAAATTTCCAATTATATTGCCAAGGAAAAATTGGGTTAGTAAGTTAATCGTGAAACATTACCATGAACGAGGAAATCACTGTGGAACAAATAAAACATTATCAGACTTGACTCACTTGAGTGCACATTACTGGCTAATCGCAGGTCGCGAAGAAATTCGGGAACTAGAGAGTAACTGCACAGAGTGCAGACGTAGAAAAGCAAAAGCTTCGCAGCAAATAATGGGACCGATTCCAGAATTTAGGCTTGGTATGTCAATGCGTGCATTCAGTGAAACGACAGTAGATTACGCCGGTCCTTTCTTAACAAAACAAGGCCGAGGCAAAGCAAGAGTGAAAAGGTATTTGTGCGTCTTCACGTGTTTGGCAACTAGAGCTGTACATTTAGAAATAGCGTACAGTATGGACACAGATTCCTTTCTCAATACGTTCTACAGATTTGTTAATAGAAGAGGACTACCTAAGATTGTCGTATCTGATAATGGGACTAATTTTGTAGGAGCAGTGCGTGAACTTAAAGATCTACACAGCAAGTTAGACCAGAACAAAATTGTCCATAAAGCAGCTAATCAAGGAATCAAATGGCTCTTCAATCCACCAGCAGCTCCTCACTTTGGAGGTGTACATGAATCAATGATAAAAAGTGCCAAGCGAGCCATATTCCGGATCCTGGGCAATGCTGATGTGAACGACGAAGAGCTCATGACTGCTTTCGTTGGAGCAGAAGGACTAATAAATAGTCGCCCTTTGACATACCAGAGCTCAAACCCATCGGATGAATGTGTCATCACTCCGAATCATTTTCTTCATGGACAGGCAGAAGGGGAGTTTGCCCCAGAAGTAGTGGATACAACAAACTATAACATTGCTAAGAGGTGGCGTAGAGTGCAAGAATTAGTAAAACACTTTTGGAAACGTTGGTTACTTGAGTTTTTACCTATGCTCGGCTCTAGGAAAAAGTGGTGCCAACCTACAAGGGACTATCGAGTTGGAGATGTAGTTATCGTGATCGATTCTGAGTTACAACGAGGCCACTGGTTGCTTGGGAAAGTCACCAAGGTATATCCGGGGATAGATGGCCATGTTCGCGTCGCAGATGTGCAAGTTCGAAATAGTGTTGTGAAACGGCCAATCACGCGTTTGTGTCTAATACAAGAAAGTCAACTGTAGACTGGATCAGATAATTAGAAACCATCAATAAGCCAAAGATAGTATTTTCAATACCGGTAGTTCTAAATTGTAAAAAACTTAACAAGTGTTGTGTTACAAATGTAATAATCATTAATTACAATACCGGTAGCACTGTGATTGGGGCATAATAATCCCTGTGATGTATTGTCGATTATTAATTAAGATAATTAGCTTCGATAATGGGCATAATAATCCCATTGCTAATTTCAAATCTAACGGACGTGCGACGGAGTTGTAGGTCAGAGAGATCACAGTCTACTGAAGTATACAAACATTAAGAAGATTATCACATGAACTTGAAGTAACACTTACAGTCTGTTACAGACAAATAGCAGGATAGTACCAAGAGAACATGTATTGATATGCATTAATTATTTTTTACAAGTATAATTGAGATCATTAATACAAAACAAACATTCATGTAATGATGTGCATACACATACAAATTGAATGTAATGTGTTAATTGTAAGTTTTGAAGTAATACGGATAGAGAATCTGTTGTTTTACTTAATGCAAAAACATGCACTTATATGTAGAGAACAAAAGCCTCTGCTACAGTGATAATATAAATCGTGAGTGAACTGTTGTCTCATTAAAATGATTGTTGATCATTATAGTAAACATAGTATGATTCATATGATACAGGTATGAATTGAAAGATTGCATGTATTCCAAGAGAACGTTATATATATTGAACTATAATTTGATATTAACAGTGAGATGCAATCGATTTTAGGTCTATAACGACTTGAGTCCCCAGATTATATTGTAACAGTTCAAATTAATTATTGTGAATTTTCTAGTAAATCCGTCATACTAAACATTGAGTATTTAACTAGTTATGGGCTACATGTAGCAAAGTATGTATGACTATACATATATAATACTGTTACATTATATCAGGTGGACCTAGGCACAGTCAGTACCCCCAAACGTGCCGAATCCCTGTGGACCTAGGTGGTTGTTGTGTTAGCTTATAATTATATTATAGTTGTGTTCGTTCAATCATACTAGGTATAGTAGGAGGTTGTACATATGTTCGTTCAATCATACTAGGTATAGTAGGAGGTTGTACATATGTTCGTTCAATCATACTAGGTATAGTATGAGGTTGTACATATGTTCGTTCAATCATACTAGGTATAGTATGAGGTTGTACATATGTTCGTTCAATCATACTAGGTATAGTATGAGGTTGTACATATGTTCGTTCAATCATACTAGGTATAGTATGAGGTTGTACATATGTTCGTTCAATCATACTAGGTATAGTAGGAGGTTGTACATATGATATTAGAGGTACAATGTAACCAGGGTTTAAATAATCTTTGATTGTGATGTTGGATTATGAGGATTGGTAAAGTACGATAAGTATTCGTTTCATGATGCTATGAACGTTTGGATTGACTTAACTTTGAGATTGATAAGATATAGTTTATCAAGAAGGGGAGAATGTTGTGGAGAAAAAGTATTCGCTAGAAATTTAGTCGTTCTTTGCAGTCTACAATAGTTACTTCCCTTGGATTCGTGTCGGCCATTTGTTGGTAGAGAAAATGTGCGTCGAATAAAACAGAAAAACAAATATTGTCTAGTCCTTGTAGTCCCTACATCAAACTCGGAACACTCAGGAACACGCACTCCTACATTATATACTAGAGGACATAGAAAACGCACACCTACATTATATACTAGAGGACATAGAAAACACACCTACATTATATACTAGAGGACATAGAAAACGCACACCTACATTATATACTAGAGGTATAAGTGTGTTTTTACATGAAAAACAATAACTATATAAATACATATAGTTTTAAACATGTTGGAATATTTTTAGTTTGTGCTTTGTAGTAACAACTATGTATTTATATAGTTATTGTTTTTCATGTAAAAACACATTTATCCGAAGTGTGCGTTTTCTATGTCCTCTAGTATATATATAAGTTATAACAAACATTAGAAAATGGCCCTCCCAATTAATATATATATATACACGCGCACATGCGCACGCACGCACACATCCTAATCGGTCACGTGGTGTTTTGTAATATTTGGAGCTAACTCAAGTCAAGTCAATTAATGGTTTAAACATATTTATTCCACTATATACATTCACAAAACAATACATGCATACAAAATCAAAGAATAGGAAAGGATCAAAACGGAAGCAGAGCTTATATAGTTTCTCTCCTTATAAGTCAAGTAATAATAAACTTAATAACTAAATAATATAATCATACAATAGAATAATATATATTTTATTCCAGATGATTATACAACAATTCATCTGTAATAAAATGTATCATATAAGAAGATATGAATGTTTATATTATATTCGTTATAAGTTTGCTGTAAAACACCAGGTGACCGATTAGAAATTTTGTTGAGTGTAGGCCGATTTCTAATGTTGGTTATAACGTATGGCCCGACCCTTTTGCTACGTTACATACATGTATGTACCGGTATGACATTGTGTCTTATAATGTGTTATCTATTCCCTCATTGATCCATACATGCATGTATGTACATTTGTATTATTGTCTAATGGATTACATATGTAATAAGATATGGTTATACGCTTTCATCCGCGCCAACGAGAGTGATTAATATAAGTTATTAAAACTTGCTTCGCAATCGTTGTAAAATAAATAACAAAAAAAAAAGATGTGGTATCATATATATTACATCGTGGAGATCGTACCGGAAAAAATAGTATACATATAAAAGGTATACACCAATATCTCGTGGATTGTTTAAAGCAGCATTACATCCTAATAAATGATATAATTTGAACATGAAACACTATCTATCTATCTTCCTCTAATGTCGAACCCCTCGCGGGGATGTAGACATGTCCCTAAAAGACTTAGATAACAGAGGTATGAATCAACATCTCGAGTAATTTAATTTAAAAAGACAACGTGGGTCAAATGGGGACGATGCATTCCGAATGTAAATATGTGCGGACGATGCGTTCTGGTTGTAAACAAATGCGTGACCGATCGACTCGGAAAGTCCTACTTTCGGTTTCGAGTTTGTTTTATCGCAAAAAAACATTGTTTACCAATTGAACGTAAGTATATAAAGTATAATGTTAGAATGTGTAGCAGCATTGCTACCCATACGTAAAATTTGAATTTTTCAAATATATTTTATTTCATACGATGTAATGCTGCTTTAACATAGAACACAATTATAGTATTTAGCTATATGATGACATCTGTCGTCGGCCGTATGTAAAGATGCAAAGAAAGCGTATTATTTTCACAGCTGTGAACGTTTGCAGTTAATAATTTTGCCAACCTGTTTCAATTTGCAATATCAATGTACACTTTCTTCTAATCAATTCATAGTATACAAGTTTTCAATGGTATACGTGCATGTGTACGTCTTAACAGCGACGTCCACTATTGTCGTCACGTACTGTATTAGTACCAACGAATTGGTACACGTTTTACAATGAAATAGTAAAAGCTGTCGTTTCAGAACTCTACAAACATGAATGCCCAGGAGAAATTGGAGAAGGCAGATTCATTCAAAACGCCTCCATCCGGTTACGTCGTTGCAGTTGTTGCTAATGACAACATACCCCAACAACTCACTTATGAAGGTCAACTTGTCCCACGAGAAGTCAAATACGATCTGTATGATAAGATGAAAACGGCGGTTAAGGCGTTGAAATTGAAACGTAAGATTGATTTTATAGTCAACCCTGTGTTAGTGGTCACCTCTATTAAGCAGCCACCTGTGCTAAGCAGCCAGTTTCCATATTCCCAATCTATTAAGCAGCCACCTGTGCTAACAGCCAGTTTCCATATTCCCAATGGTTGTTTTATTATATATTTGACCTCTATTCAGCAGCCACCTGTGCAAAGCAGCCACTTCCTCTGACTCCCTTGGCTGGCTGCTTAAGACAGGTTTGACTGTATATACTACTACTAATACCAGTTTAGTTTAATACGTATATTATTTTCCCTACGTTGTGAGTTCTTTAATAAACAAATATACCATCTGTTACATTTTTGTTTTGTACATATATCAGATTATATATGAAATAATGATTGTGTGTTTTACGTTTATTTATCGTCAAGGCTACCGGTTGCCCATATGAGCAACGCCTCCTGAAGATATTAGTCATTTTAGATTGTTGGAGGATATTGCAATGATACAGACAGAGACCCATTCTGAGTCTCCTCCGGTTCTTTTACATACACGATGTACAGCACCGACACGAGACCTCGGTTTAACGTTCCATCTGAAAGACTGTTAATGTTATTAGGGTCAGACGGGGACTACATCTGTATTTGTACAGGGACCTCTTACCGATCATTAACAGCTGTGACGTGTCTATTATTAAGTGTACAATATATTGTTTTTTCGGGGTAGAAAACTAGATATCAATATCTATGCATTGTCTTCTGCAGATGTTGATCTAAACAGCCACGCACATGGTCCTGCATTAACCATGACAATTCACCCTACTCAGAAATCCAATATAACACACGACATCAGTGTGGACATGACAGTCTCTCTAGATTGTAACACACCCATAACCGGATGGCCACGGAAAGAGACCAAGCAGGCATTCGACAATGACGTTATTGAAGACATAAGAAAAACAGGAATACACCTTGTTCCAAAGAGAGATGACAGTTGGTTGGTTTCGTATTCTAAAGCTGAAAGACTGCTGTTTGCAAATATGGACGCAGGTAATGGTTGTCGCAAACTGGTCTACAAGATGCTCAAGAAGTATGTACAAAGTGGTCAGTCGGTGTCCAGGTCTGGTCTCCCTGGAATATCCTCCCATATATTGAAGGTACGATTTTTTGTTTATACATATTTATTTTAGCTCGATTGCGAAACAAGTTCTTTCAACTTATATTAATCACTCTCGAGACCTCATTCTTGATGGAATCCATCGCCACGAGGGAGAGATAAGAGGAAACATGGAATTCAAATGCCTTGCCTAGGGGCACACTCGTATCGGCTCCAGCGGGGCTCGAACTCCGGACCTGAAGCGAACGCGCATCCACTGCGCTATCACGACTTCCACGTACGATTTTCAAATTTACAAATAAAAACAGGCATTCAAATCAAAGCAAAATGCCTGAACAAATCACGACATGTAGGTCTATAAATAAACACAATATATTAGTTTATACAAATTTATTTGAGCTCGATTGCGAAACAAGTTCTTCAAACTTATATTAATCACTCTCGAGACTTCATTCCTGATCTAATCCATCACCACGAGGGAGAGAGAAGAGGAAACGTGGAATTCAAATGCCTTGCCTAGGGGCACACTCGTATCGGCTCCAGTGGGGCTCGAACTCCGGCCTTTCAGACCTGAATTGAATGCGCTACCACTATGGTCTCACGATGTTGATGTATCGTATTTTGTTCATATGTATTATGCATGTCACATTTTCAGACCCAGTTGCTGCGGTCTTGCGAGGAGCACCTGGTGGCTGGATATTGGGATTACAACAACCGGGACCGGTGTCTCATCGATGTAATGTCAGAACTGGAGAGGACACTACGAATTGGGAGAGTGCCCGATTACTTCAACCAGTCGTTGAATGTGCTAGAAGGAAAAGATGGCGCTGTACTTCTAGAACTAGCAGATTACTTACGTAAAATACGTGAAAAGTTACAGGACATATAAAACCGTATATGTATACTAGAGGACTTGGAAAACGCACACCTACATTATATACTAGAGGACTTGGAAAACGCACACCTACATTATATACTAGAGGACTTGGAAAACGCACACCTACATTATATACTAGAGGACTTGGAAAACGCACACCTACATTATATACTAGAGGGCATAGAAAACGCACACCTACATTATATACTAGAGGGCATAGAAAACGCACACCTACATTATATACTAGAGGACATAGAACACGCACACCATATTATATACTAGAGGACATAGAAAACGCACACCTACATTATATACTAGAGGACATAGAAAACGCACACCTACATTATATACTAGAGGACATAGAAAACGCACACCTACATTATATACTAGAGGACATAGAAAACGCACACCTACATTATATACTAGAGGGCATAGAAAACGCACACCTACATTATATACTAGAGGACATAGAAAACGCACACCTCGGATAAGTGTATTTTTATATGAAAAACAATACTATATGTACACATGTATATAGTCTTAAACATTTTGGAATATTTTTAGTTGTTCAGTTTGTGTTTTGTAATAAAGATGTGATATATCGTTGATGGAATCCTTCGCATTTCGTTTTCATGTAATAATAATCATATAATGTACGTGTGCATTTTCTATGTCCTCTAGTATAAATGTTGAATATGTATTTAACTGATTCAGGTGCGAAATGTCTGGAGTTCGAGCCCCACTGGAACCGTTTACGATTGTGCCCTTAGGCAAGGCATTTAAATTCCACATTGCCTATTCTCTCTTCTTCATGGCGATTGATTCCATCAGTAATGAGGTCTCGAGAGTGATTAATATAAGTTGAAAAAACTTGTTTCGCAATCGAGCTAAAATAAATTTGTATACACTAACTGTATAAGTGTAGCTACCATATCTGGTATATACTCGTAGAAATAAACATGTATTGCAACATTGTATTAGTGTGATGTATTTGATGGTTGGGTTTTTTAATTTTTTATGTAAATTCTTTTATTGTTCATTATCTTAAAATATACTTTCTGATCACTGTTATCAATTATGAATTTAGCCAGTGGTTAGCACGCTCGCTTCTCACCAATGCAACCCAGGTTCAATCCTCGGACCGGGAAGTATGTGCGATGGTACGGTGGTCGCCAGATCAGACAGGTTATCTCCGGGTACTCCGGTTTCCTCCCGCACGAATGACCACATTTACAATTTCATCTGCGCCAACGAGAGTGATCAATATAAGTTGTTAGAACTTGCTTCGCAATCGTTGTAAAATAAAGAAAGTTTAAAAATAAGTTTGAATTGTATTCAAAAGTTATGCTGTTAGAATGAGGTATATAAATGGTATGGTATAGTTATTGATGTACTTAATAATCAAGAAATATTATGCAATAATATTGAAATATTAAACTGTATTAAAGATCTTGATTTTGTGTGTTTTACGTTTATTTATCATCGCTACCGGTTGCCCATATGAGCGGCGCCTCCTGACGAGATTAGTCATTTTAGATATTTGGATGATGGTGCATGATACAGACAGAGACCCAATTCAGAGTCTCCTCTGGTTCTTTTATGTGCACGGCACAGTGTACAGCACCGACACGAGCCCTCGGTTTAACGTCCCATCTGAAAGACTGTTAATGTTATTAGTGTCAGATGTGGGATCGAACCTGCGATCCCTGGATTACTAGTCCAACGTGTTAACCACTGGACTACAGATCCGTCTGTACTTGATGAGAATGTCTCAGCATTGGTCGCATTCGCTTCAGGTGCGGCGTTACAGCCCCGCTGGAGCTGTTACGATTGTGCCCTTAGGAAATGCATTTAAATTCCACGTTGCCTCTCCTTCATGGCGATGGATTCCATCAGGAATGAGGTCTCGAGAGTGATTAATATAAGTTTTAAGAACTTGTTTCGCTATCGAGCTAAAATAATTTTGTATAAACTATATGTTTAAACCGCTATTCAGGAAAAATAAAGGTAATGTATTGAAATATAATACATTGTAAAATGCATAGTAGACATCAGTGATGGTGATTACTGCATTTATAAACTGAGTGTATTATTCTATACATGTTTAAACTATTTGTAGAAGTAGTTATTGCAATGAAAATATATGTAAGCCACTATTGAGGAAACAGGTAATGTATGGAAATATAATGCATTGTAAAATGTATAGTAGGCATCAATTCTCTGGTCACTGCAATTACTGCATTGTGTTAGACTGTGATTTTACCATGTCTGTGTGTGTTTTACGTTTATTTATCGTCGCTACCGGTTGCCCATATGAGCGACGCCTCCTGAAGAGATGAGTCAATTTAGATTTTGAGGGATAGTGCAATGATACAGACAGAGACCCATTCCAGAGTCTCTTCTGGTTCTTTTACGTGCACGGTGTAAAGCACCGACATGAGACCTCGGTTTAACGTCCCATCTGAAAGACTGTTAATTTTATTAGGGTCAGACGGGGGATCGAACCTGCGATCCCTGGATTACCAGTCCAGCGTATTACCACTGGACTACAGATCCGTCCGTTTACCATGTCTGGTTATTTGAAGGTGCTGTATAGTATATAGACCGTGGCCCAGTGGTTAAGGCGTCCGCCTACGGAGCGGGATGTCGAAGGTTCGAATCTCGTCAGGGGTTCCTTCTGATATGGCCGGTTGGTGAGCCGCCATCTAGTTAAATAATGGTTACCGATTGCCTACCAGCCTGGCATACAAGCATAGGATTCGGGAAGTACTGATGTTCATAAAAAGAGGTGTCTCATAAGTCAGAAATGACTGGCCCTTTAAATAGGGGTGACACTATAATAAACAAACACTTTACTTTACTTTACTTTTTATAGTTAGTGAACATACCACAAAATGACCGACAGTATATATGTGTATTATGATAGTATTGTGTTATTATGTCGTTCGTTTGCGTTGTGTATCGTTTCAACACCGTCCTTCTTTTTCAACATAAATTCGTTTCTGCTGCCTGAAAAATGAAAAAAACATTGTATTATAAATTGTATTTAGGATGTCGACTGAGTTCATGTCAAGAAGCTATACAGATGATTTGCGTTAGATCGATGGTTCTACCAGGGGCGTCCGTGTCTGACATACGTCTCTGGATGTCAACCGGCGGGGTCTTCCTTCACCACGAGCGGCTAAACAGTCGCCATATTACCTAAACTGTTTAGACTTTAAACAACAAAAACAAACAAACAAAAAACAAATATTATATTCATTGTACATAGCTACTTTCGGACAATAAATAGATACGTGGAAGTCGTGATAGCGCAGATGATGCGCGTTCGCTTCACATGCGAAAGGTCCGGAGTTCGAGCCCCACTGGAGCCGTTATGATTGTGCCCTTAGGCAAGGCATTTAAATTCCACATTGCCTCTTCTCTCTCCCTCGTGACGATGGATTCCATCAGGAACGAGGTCTCGAGAGTGATTTTGAAGTTGAAATAACTTGTTTCGCAATCGAGATAAATAAATGTGTATAAACTAAATAGATACTAGAGGCATAGAAAACGCACACTTCGGATAAGTGTGTTTTTACATGAAAAACAATAACTATATAAATACATAGTTTTAAACATTTTGGAATATGTTTAGTTGTTCAGTTTGTATTATTATAATAAAGATGTGATATATCTTTGATGGAATCCTTCGTATTTCGATTTCATGTAATAATAATCATTTAGCACAAGTGGCTGCTTAATAGAGGGCATATGTATAATAAAACAACATATTAAATGGTACAATAATGTCTTTGCAAAATGGCATAAAATCCAATTGACAATGTATATTCTTACACATGAATACAAAACAATGAAATAAAATCACAAACTTCAGGACCATTTATAGTAATTTAAGTTGACTATCAATTTACGGCGGCCATTTTGGACGCCATCTTGGATTTCTCCGAACGCCACGATTTATGGCATTGTATGCCACATATGTGACAAACGTCAGACATTTACAAACATTTTGGTATATAACTCGTTTTGTTAGCTGACCGGGTTCAGTTGTCCCTCAAAATAGTGGTCCTATAGGCTAATAGTCACCTAACCAATTTGGAAACTGGCTGCTTAATACAGATTGGCTGCTTAATGGCGGTGACCAATAACACAGGTTTTACCGTATGTACACGCATAACAGCGTGCAATAATTGTATTATTATGCTCAATGTAAGTGCATGTACAATATTTTCATGAATTCATTTTATGCGAATTCAAAGAAATTTGCCACATCTCCTGAATTTGCTAATTATCAAAACACAACACTTCATTATTGTTAAGAAGATAGCTGCATGTCTGTGCTATTGGTTCACGATATTAGACTTAGTAACGGACTACGGTATCGAATTTCTGGAAGATAGACTTAATCTCAGAGGACGTTACAGTGTGTATTCTTAGAATTTGTATAAAAGTTGTATCAGGATTACTAATTCGACGGCTCATTATATCGTAGGCATTTAGTTCATACACATTTATTTTAGCTCGATTGCGGAACATGTTCTTTCAACTTATATTAATCATTCTCGAGACCTCATTCCTGATGGAATTCATCGCCACGAGGGAGAGAGAAGAGGCATGTGGAACTTAAATGCTTTGCCTAAGGGCACAATCGTAACGGCTACACCTGGGATCGAATTACGCACGTGAAGCGAACGCCGATCCATAGCGCTATCACGACTTCCACGTTAAGCATGCTCTGTTCAATTGATATGAATTGATCCGAGTTTATAAATATATGCCATGTAAGCGGATATACATGATGAGTAAGTTATCCGACTGACTTGTGGAAGGTCATAGGTTCTACCCTGGTGCCCCTCCGTGTCTGCAATCTTACTCAAAAGGGTCTTCCTCCAAAGGGACTTCATATATGTTAAACTGTTGGTGGGAGTTAGGTGGGAGTTAACCCCTCCCCCAAAAATAAACCAACAAAAGGTAGACGCTTAGAACGATGGCAAAACAGACTATGTGTGCATGCATGCATGCATGCATGCATGCATATGTACCATGAAGATAAAGAATCACTGACCTACACGCGGCTGATCTCAGAAGACAACTGTTGTCATATGTCTGCGCATCGCTGCCACAAACAGGTCGCAGATCAAACGTACATGCTGTTGGGCATTCGGACTCGCCCGTACCTATCTGCTTGTTACCGTGACCATGCCTGAAGTGCAGATGGTGCATGTACTAAACGAGTTGTTTAGAACTAGGAACACACATGAAAATGGTCAACTATATTATGTCAATAACCTAGGACGCGGAAGAACGAACGGGCGCAGACCAATTCAGCGCAATAACTCGTCGTAAGTCGGAATAACTCGTCGTAAGTCACAATAACTCTTCATAGTTAGCAACATAGCCACAATGTATTAGTGTGCGTAGATAAATATAGATTTCTTTATATATAGAGGATGTTTAATGAGAAACATTAGTCAGTTACTGCCCCTGAATACTCCTAAGAGTATATTGGTCCTCTTAATTGGTTTCCTCTGTTCTTATCGTTGCTTCCTTTGCACCACATGTTTTCCATTTTTATCTGTATTCTCGTCTTATAATTATGAAATTATTAAATCTCGACATATATCCTTTAGCATGTCCAATGGATACCTTATTGTAAAAATTGGTTCAATTAATTAACATGGTTTTGATAAAATTACATTTATCCTAACGCAACATCTGTTTATATGACAACAGTAAAAACAAAGGATTCCAAGTAAAAGGACCAATATACATTTCGGGATAAATCTGACTTTATAGGGAGGTAATAGAACAACCAGTAATGTCTCTCCTTAGTTCGGAACTAATCCATACGAGGATCATCTTAAATTTAATATATAGATGGCCACGTGTACACACAATAATTATACACATATAATAACAGTACACAGTTATAATAATAATAATAATAATAATAAAGACGTTATTGTACAAGACTGAGAAGTCATTAAAACAAACGTTAATCTCCCATAAGACCTTCAACTTATATACAAATCAAATGCAATCAAAATATAGGACTATACATGAAAACTGCACATTGGAATTCTAATATTATAGTAATGTAAAATCTGAAAAATAAATAAATTATACATACTATGTATTGGAGTATGATGATATATGGAATTGGCTCGTAGAGTAGAAAATGGGAATGAGACAATTAATGATAAGAAATCTATATAACAATGTGCAGATATGACGTATAGGGGTATCTTGAGAATAAGTCATTGGCGTAGCTTCCTATAGGCCGTGTAGGCCGTGGCCTACACTTTCCCCCGAAAAATCGAAAAAATAAAAATGCCAAATCTGCAACAAAAATCGGGAGGACAGGATTAAATTATATACGCTATAAATAGTGTTCCTGGGGACGACCCCCGGACCCCCATCCGGGCTTAAGTTTTAAGTTTGCCTACACATCGATTCTAGCCAAGCTACGCCCCTGTACGTCTGTAATCAGCTTAACAGCACTAGAGTTTTGTTCGTGCATAAAGCATCTATAAAGCACAGGCAATTTTATAGGATAGATCGAAAATATATATGTGGGAGGGTAACTTGAAACTATTATGTTGGTTTTAGTTGTTGTTGATATTTCTAGATGATCGTAATACAATACATATGTAAGGTAGTAACATGCCGGATATGCCGCAACAATAAATTTAAAGAGCAGCAATATAATACACTGTATACTGACAATAAAAAGAAACTGTGCACTTGCCTTAGCGGTAATATTTATATCCTTTTAGACACATATATAAGGCAAATTTGGTATCAAAGACAGATCTGTAGCCCAGTGGTAACACGCTGGACTGGTAATCCAGGGATCGCAGGTTCGATCCCCCGTCTGACCCTAATAAAATTAACAGTCTTTCAGATGGGACGTTAAACCGAGGTCTCGAGTCGGTGCTTTACACCGTGCACGTAAATTAACCAGAGGAGATTCTGGAATGGGTCTCTGTCTGTATCATGCACTATCCTCCAAAAATTTAAAATGACTAATCTCTTCAGGAGGCGTCGCTCATATGGGCAACCGGTAGCGACGATAAATAAACGTAAAAAAACACAAAAAATAATAATGTGTAATTTATTATGCAATAACCAAATTGTGCGATATATATCCATTGTCTATACAATTCTGCTGATGTACACATGCTATGGGACTGATCCAATCCATGTGCATTAAGCAGCGGTTGTACTCCAATTATATTAGATTTCAAATGTTTTGTTTTAAGGCTCCTTTGGGTACCAATACGAATTCACTATGCTAATTAATCATGCCTTGTGGAAGTCGTGATAGCTCAGTGGTAGCGTGTTCGCTTCAGGTACCTGAGGCCCGAAGTTCCGGCTACTCGCTGGAGCCGTTACGATTGTGCCCTTATGTAATGCATTAACTTCCACAATACCTCTTCTCTCTCCATCATGGTGATGTATTTCATCAGGAATGAGGTTTCGAGAATGATTAATATAAGTTGTAATAACTTGTTTCGTAATCGAGCTAAAGTAATTATGTATAGAAAAGAATCATGACTTGAAATAACACGTCTATTCACACTATGGTATGATTCCAGTGAAAATCCATGCAACCGTACATACGAATCGAACAACTAAGAAATCAGCATACAGGCACATGCTTGTATGCACACACTTGGTTTGCAATTACTTATACCAGCATACTGTCATCTTAGCAATAGTCTATACACATTTATTTTAGCTCGATTGCGAAACAAGTTATTTCAACTTATATTAATCACTCTCGAGACGTCATTCCTGATGGAATCCATCGTCACGAGGGAGAGAGAAGAGGCAACGTTGAATTTAAATGCCTTGCCTAAGGGCACACTCGTAACGGCTCCAGCGGGGCTCGAACTCCGGACCTTTCGCATCTGAAGCGAACGCGCATCCACGGCGCTATCACGACTATATTACTAGTACATTACTTTCTTTGTGACATTAGGGTATAGCGGTCGGATTATTGTGCGATTGGCGGGTGCATGCATTTTTACTATTGTGCCTTCGTTTAATTTTACCATTTTAGAGTTCTTCTTACCCTGTCATATAATGCGTCATTTTGTTTAATTATACATTGATGTGACGTACTTGTGCTGGTAGTTGTCTAATATTGTTTAAACTGTGTTATATCATGCTATATTATTTAGCTTGTGGTGTGTATGCTATATCATGCTATATTATTTAGCTTGTGTTGTGTCAGTGCTTTACACCGTGCACGTAAAAGAACCAGAGGAGACTCTGGAATGGGTCTCTCTCTGTATCATTGCACTATCCTCCAAAATGTAAAATGACTAATATCTTCAGGAGGCGTCGCTCATATGGGCAACCGGTAGCGACGATAAATAAACATAAAACACACACAAAATGTGCGAAATATTGGATAACTTAGTGCATTGTGTGAAAGCTTATTTTCTTCACTCATTATGGTAAATTCCATAATTCTAAAATGTGTAGCGAAAAAGTAACGCTCAATATAAAAGTGGAAGTCGTGATAGCGCTGTAGTATACCAGTGGTAACACGCTGGACTGGTAATCCAGGGATCGCAGGTTCGATCCCCCGTCTGACCCTAATAAAATTAACAGTCTTTCAGATGGGACGTTAAACCGAGGTCTCGTGTCGGTGCTTTACACCGTGCACGTAAAAGAACCAGAGGAGATTCTGGAATGGTTCTCTGTCTGTATCATGCACTATCCTCCAAAATCTAAAATAACTAATCTCTTCAGGAGGCGTCGCACATATGGGCAACCGGTAGCGACGATAAATAAACGTAAAACACTCACACGCGCTGTAGTAGCGCGTTCGCATCTCGTGCGAAACGCCTGGACTTCGCATCCCGCTTGTGCCGTTACGATTGTGCACTTAGGCAATGCATTTAATTCCACGTTGCCTCTGCTCTCTCCCTCGTGGTGATGGATTCCATTAGGAATGATGTCTCAAAAGCGATTAATATAAGTTCTAAGAACTTGTTTCACAATCGAGCTAAAAGAAATTTGTATAAACTAATATAAAAGTGCGCAGTTCTTTTATTGTGTCAGTATGTGTGTCAACTTATTGTATGCTTTAATATCAAGTTATATGACGATTGGTTTTTTAATCAAATTAAATATCACAGTCAAGACTTACAGAAGTGCTAATGCTATATGTGTATTTGTGTCTGGCTGCTCCGCGGAATGGATGGCATAAGAACTCATATCCAAGATAGATGTGCGTGTCCTGTGGTGATGGCCCCCGACGTCGTTATGACGTACGTCATTGTAGCCCTCTTCTGTGTATGCACCATCTGCAAAATAATACAAACATGTGTGTGTGTGTGTGTGTGTGTGTGTGTGTGTGTGTGTGTGTGTGTGTGTGTGTGTGGTGTGTGTGTTTTACGTTTATTTATCGTCGCTACCGGTTGCCCATATGAGCGACGCCTCCTGAAGAGATTAGTCATTTTAGATTTTTGGAGGATAGTGCAATGATACAGACAGAGACCCATTCCAGAGTATCCTCTGGTTCTTTTACGTGCACGGTGTACAGCACCGACACGAGATCTCGGTTTAAAGACTGTTAATTTTGTTAGGGTCAGACAGCGGATCGAACCTGCGATCCCTGGACTATCAGTCCAGCGTGTTACCACTGGACTACAGATCCGTCTGTCAACAAACATGTCATTCTTGAGAACAGCATTTATCCTTCATTATTTTCATTCAAGATAATGATAGAGTTACGGTTTATCCTTCATTATTTTCATTCAAGATAATGATAGAGTTACGGTTTATCCGTCATTATTTTCATTCAAGATAATGATAGAGTTACGGTGTTGTGTACAGCTTTTACTAATCATACTACTGCATGTGTCCGTTTTTGTATTTAGAGTTGTTGTTTTTCTTAACGACGCAGCTGCAAAATATACAAGATGCCCCAGCTACAGAAACATTCCCTGGATTATGGTATCCATAAATGTGACATACACGTTCTATAGGTTCACCATCCCAAGGTCTGCTTACCACAAGCGGAGCCTATATTTACGGCAAGCGGAACCTATCCTTACGGCAAGCTGAACCTATACTTATGGCAAGCGCAGCCTATCCGTACGGCAAGCGGAGCCTATCCGTACGGCAAGCGGAGCCTATACTTACGACAAGAGGAGCCTATCCTTACGGCAAGCGGAGCCTATACTTACGGCAAGCGGAGCCTATCCGTACGGCAAACGGAGCCTATACTTACTGTAAGCGCAGCATATACTTTACGGCAAGCGGAACCTATACTTACAGCAAGCGGAGCCTATACTTACGGCAAGTGGAACCTATCCTTACGGCAAGCGGAGCCTATACTTACGGCAAGCGGAGCCAATCCTTACGGCAAGCGGAGCCTATACTTACGGCAAGTGGAGCCTATACTTATGGCAAGCGGAACCTATACTTACGGCAAGCGGAGCCTATACTTACTGTAAGCACAGCCTATGCTTACGGCAAGCGAAGCCTATACTTACGGCAAGCGGAGCTTATCCTTACGGCAAGCGGAACATATCCTTACGGCAAGCGGAACCTATACTTAAGGCAAGTGGAACCTATGCTTACGGCAAGCGGAGCCTATACTTACGGCAAGCGGAGCCTATACTTACGGCAAGCGGAACCTATACTTACTGTAAGCGCAGCCTATGCTTACGGCAAGCGGAGCCTATCCTTACGGCAAGCGGAGCCTATACTTACGGCAAGCGGAGCCTATCCTTACGGCAAGCGGAGCCTATCCTTACGGCAAACGGAGCCTATACTTACTGTAAGCGCAGCATATACTTTACGGCAAGCGGAACCTATACTTACAGCAAGCGGAGCCTATACTTACGGCAAGTGGAACCTATCCTTACGGCAAGCGGAGCCTATACTTACGGCAAGCGGAGCCTATGCTTACGGCAAGCGGAGCCAATCCTTACGGCAAGCGGAGCCTATACTTACGGCAAGCGGAGCCTATACTTATGGCAAGCGGAACCTATACTTACGGCAAGCGGAGCCTATACTTACTGTAAGCACAGCCTATGCTTACGGCAAGCGGAGCCTATACTTACGGCAAGCGGAGCTTATCCTTACGGCAAGCGGAACCTATCCTTACGGCAAGCGGAACCTATACTTACGGCAAGCGGAGCCAATACTTACGGCAAGCAGAACCTATATTTACGGCAAGCGGAGCCTATCCTTACGGCAAGCGGAGCCTATACTTACGGCAAGCTGAACCTATACTTACGGCAAGCGGAGCCTATACTTACGGCAAGCGGAGCCTATACTTACGGCAAACTGAACCTATACTTACGGCAAGCGGAGCCTATACTTACGGCAAGCGGAGCCTATGCTTACGGCAAGCGGAACTATACTTACGGCAAGCGGAGCCTATGCCTACGGCAAGCGGAGCCTATCCTTACGGCAAGCTGAACCTATACTTACGGCAAGCTGAGCCTATACTTACCGTAAGCGCAGCCTATGCTTTACGGCAAGCGGTGCCTATGTTTACGGCAAGCTAGATATATACTACGGCAAGCGGAGCCTATACTTACGACAAGCGGAGTCTATACCTGCGACTGTTCTCGACTGGGAACATAGGTTCTCGGAATTATTAATTCTGTATAATTATATGATAACCGGATAATGTCGATTAGCAACATAAATTATTTACCTGCACAAAATAGGAACAACACTATTAAAATTCCAAAAGTTAGAGTAGTTCTCATTTTTATTTTTATATGGTTGTATCTTAAGTTGGTTTCAACATATGATTGCGTTTTAAATACGGTAATACAAATGACGAAGCTACGCACGATCTTCAAGTGTATGTACGTGTAGCATCATGATAGAGAGAGAGAGAGGGGCCCGATACAGTGTATGTACGTATAACATAATGCTATAGAGAGAGGCCCGATACAGTGTATGTACGTATAATATCATGCTATAGAGAGAGGCCTGATACAGTGTATGTACGTATAGCATCATGCTATAGAGAGAGGCCCGATACAGTGTATGTACGTATAACATCATGCTATAGAGAGGGGGGCCCGATAGAGTGTATGTACGTATAACATCATGCTATAGAGAGGGGAGCCCGATACACTGTATGTACGTATAATATCATGCTATAGAGAGAGGCCTGATACAGTGTATGTACGTATAGCATCATGCTATAGAGAGAGAGAGGCCGATACAGTGTATGTACGTATAACATCATGCTATATAGAGAGGCCTGATACAGTGTATGTACGTATAACATCATGCTATAGAGAGAGGCCCGATACAGTGTATGTACGTATAACATCATGCTATAGAGAGGGCCCGATACAGTGTATGTACGTATAACATCATGCTATAGAGAGAGGCCTGATACAGTGTATGTACGTATAACATCATGCTATAGAGAGAGGCCCGATACAGTGTATGTACGTATAACATCATGCTATAGAGAGAGGCCCGATACAGTGTATGTACGTATAACATCATGCTATAGAGAGAGGCCTGATACAGTGTATGTACGTATAGCATCATGCTATAGAGAGAGGCCCGATACAGTGTATGTACGTATAACATCATGCTATAGAGAGAGGCCCGATACAGTGTATGTACGTATAACATCATGCTATAGAGAGGGGGGCCCGATACAGTGTATGTACGTATAGCATCATGCTATAGAGAGAGGCCCGATACAGTGTATGTACGTATAGCATCATGCTATAGAGAGAGGCCTGATACAGTGTATGTACGTATAACATCATGCTATAGAGAGAGGCCTGATACAGTGTATGTACGTATAGCATCATGCTATAGAGAGAGGCCTGATACAGTGTATGTACGTATAACATCATGCTATAGAGAGAGGCCTGATACAGTGTATGTACGTATAGCATCATCCTATAGAGAGAGGCCTGATACAGTGTATGTACGTATAACATCATGCTATAGAGAGAGGCCGATACAGTGTATGTACGTATAACATCATGCTATAGAGAGGGCCCGATACAGTGTATGTACGTATAGCATCATGCTATAGAGAGGGGGGCCCGATACAGTGTATGTACGTATAACATCATGCTATAGAGAGAGGGCCGATACAGTGTATGTACGTATAACATCATGCTATAGAGAGAGGCCTGATACAGTGTATGTACGTATAACATCATGCTATAGAGAGAGGCCCGATACAGTGTATGTACGTATAGCATCATGCTATAGAGACGGGGGCCGATATAGTGTATGTACGTATAGCATAATGCTATAGAGAGGGGGGCCGATACAGTGTATGTACGTATAGCATCATGCTATAGAGAGAGAGGCCCGATACAGTGTATGTACGTATAGCATCATGCTATAGAGAGAGAGAGGCCTGATACAGTGTATGTACGTATAACATCATGCTATAGAGAGAGGCCCGATACAGTGTATGTACGTATAACATCATGCTATAGAGAGGGGGGCCGATACAGTGTATGTACGTATAACATCATGATATAGAGAGAGGCCCGATACAGTGTATGTACGTATAACATCATGCTATAGAGAGAGGCCTGATACAGTGTATGTACGTATAACATCATGCTATAGAGAGAGGCCCGATACAGTGTATGTACGTATAGCATCATGCTATAGAGAGAGGCCCGATACAGTGTATGTACGTATAACATCATGTTATAGAGAGAGGCCTGATACAGTGTATGTACGTATAACATCATGCTATAGAGAGAGGCCCGATACAGTGTATGTACGTATAACATCATGCTATAGAGAGAGGCCCGACACAGTGTATGTAGGTATAACACATAAAGACTTGACTTATCTATAATAAACATGCACGCTAGACACCATGACTTAACCATAATAAACATGCACGCTAGACACCATGACTTACCCATAGTAAACATGCTCGCTAGACACCATGACTTATCCATAGTAAACATGCACGCTAGACACCATGACTTATCCATAGTAAACATGCACGCTGGACACCATGACTTATCCATAGTAAACATGCACGCTGGACACCATGACTTACCTATAGTAAACATGCACGCTGGACACCATGACTACCTATAGTAAACATGCATGCTGGACACCATGACTTACCCATAGTAAACATGTATGCTAGACACCATGACTTACCAATAGTAAACATGTATGCTAGACACCATGACTTATCCATAGTAAACATGCACGCTAGACACCATGACTTATCCATAGTAAACATGCACGCTAGACACCATGACTTATCCATAGTAAACATGCACGCTGGACACCATGACTTATCCATAGTAAACATGCACGCTGGACACCATGACTTACCTATAGTAAACATGCATGCTGGACACCATGACTACCTATAGTAAACATGCACGCTGGACACCATGACTTACCCATAGTAAACATGTATGCTAGACACCATGACTTATCCATAGTAAACATGCACGCTAGACACCATGACTTATCCATAGTAAACATGCACGCTAGACACCATAACTTATCCATAGTAAACATGCACGCTAGACACCATGACTTATCCATAGTAAACATGCACGCTAGACACCATGACTTATCCATAGTAAACATGTACGCTAGACACCATGACTTATCCATAGTAAACATGCACGCTAGACACCATTACTTATCCATAGTAAACATGCACGCTAGACACCATGACTTATCCATAGTAAACATGCACGCTGGACACCATGACTTACCCATAGTAAACATGCACGCTGGACACCATGCCTTATCCATAGTAAACATGCACGCTGGACACCATGACTTATCCATAGTAAACATGCACGCTGGACACCATGACTTATCCATAGTAAACATGCACGCTAGACACCATGACTTATCCATAGTAAACATGCACGCTAGACTCCATGACGTATGCATAGTAAACATGCACGCTAGACACCATGACTTATCCATAGTAAACATGCACGCTAGACACCATGACTTATCCATAGTAAACATGCACGCTAGACACCATGACTTACCCATAGTAAACATGCACGCTAGACACCATGACTTATCCATAGTAAACATGCACGCTAGACACCATGACTTATCTATAGTAAACATGCACGCTGGACACCATGTCTTATCCATAGTAAACATGCACACTGGACACCATGACTTATCCATCGTAAACATGCACGCTAGACACCATGACTAATATTTTCTATGAATACGGCTTTCCAACATTCTCAGAACACATAAAAACTTGAACAATGCACCTCTATAACCTTTAATAGGGTTACATAAACAATAATAAGTTGATGTGCACGTCAGGGCCTCTTTATTATGTTAGTTTACTGCACTTGTACCAACCCGTGCCAGTATCCTTCAACAAGATAAGAACAATTAATGCATGAACACGGTCATAAAATATCTACTTGTCTCTCAATTTATAACCTGTATTTAGTTTGACCTGAATCAATATTCTTCAGGTTTTACATGACCCGGAGCATATTTACCCAGTTGCACTGATCCTGGCATCTACAGACAGACAGACAGACAGACAGACAGACAGACAGACAGACAGACAGACAGACAGACAGACAGACAGACAGACAGACAGACAGACAGACAGACAGACAGACAGACAGACAGACAGACAGACAGACAGACAGACAGACAGACGCAGACAGACAGACAGACAGACAGACAGACAGACAGACAGACAGACAGACAGACAGACAGACAGACAGACAGACAGACAGACAGACAGACAGACAGACAGACAGACAGACAGACAGACAGACAGACAGACAGACAGACAGACAGACAGACGGACGGACGGACGGACGGACGGACGATCAGATAGACAGGCCTAGTGGGCGGGCAGGCAATAATGCAGACAGGCAGGCAGGTTCTATGTTCACTAGTCTATCTAACTAGGTGGCTGCCTGCTTACCCTTGGCATGGGTGCTACTTGCTTGTTGTAGTAAATTCCTCCTTTCCTAGGAGAACTGCAGTATCACAGCTACTGCATCCGCTGTCTATAAACACTGAGATTAGGGCTCAGCACACCTTGGCACAGGTATTTCCCCGCTCGCGTCAATATTAAGGGTTTCGAGGATGTGGGATCGATGAACGTGCAGGGCATAACAGAGGTTCCTGGTGATAGACTCGGCCTTGCTCGTCTGATCGGGTGACATCAGTAGGGATATGGACGGGTCTAAGATCAGCTGTGTCAGTACATCCGGGTCAGTCATATCGAGGGTTGGATCTTCCGGGGGGTTACACTGTTGGAGGTACTCGAGTAGGGCTGGGAGCCACTTCTGTCTGGTGTTCTCCAGGGCTATACAGCTACAAAAATATAAGTGTATTTAACAGATAGTGGTTTGCATACCACACCGCTAAAATGGCGGCGTCCACAAAATACACAGCAAAGTATTTCGTTTAGATATTTTGCGAGCAGTTGCTCTTTCATGCATTGATTGAAGTTTTCTCAGATATAACATTTTGGATTTCATGTTTGCAAGTTGTTTTATATATATATATATTTGTTGTTAACCAGTCCAGGTAGTATCATTATCACACGTTCTTTTTATCAGTGTGTATCTGTTTGTTTATCTCAATATCTGTTTATGAGGTTATTTACAAGTTACAACTCTGGGTCTGGACAAATGACCCCGGCGTCAGTTGGGCGGTTCTGGTCCCAAAATATTTCTTATGGACATAATGATACAACATAGGCTTGACATACACAAATGTGTACACTCTTCATAGCCATACCCTTGAACCAGTCACTTCAGCAAAGTATCTGGGTGTCACAGCAACACACAATCTACGCTGGGACGCACACATTACAAACATTTGCAATAAAGCAAACAAAACCCTTGGTTTCCTGAGGAGAAATCTCAGAATCGCGTCAACATCAATCAAAGAACGAGCATATTTCACTCTAGTTAGGCCACTCATGGAATACGCCAGCTCAGTTTGGGACCCGTATACGGAATCAAATATGAACAAACTGGACATGGTTCAACGTAGAGCTGCCAGATACGTGCTAAATAGACAGCACAACACATCCAGTGTTACCGGCATGCTGCACCAACTAAAGTGGAGGTCTACCAGAGGCTGCCTTGTGTAAGAAACGCCTCCACAATATTTGAATTTAAGGGAAAGCTTCACAACAGGCCTAAAAAATCGTCGCCTCTCTACAACATTGGAAATAGAAGACAACAGATCCATCACACTCGTCTTCGTCTTGGATGCAGTTCCTTAAACTACGATCTCAATCGTCGAAATATTGTGGATTCACCGTTGTGCATCTGTGGGGCGATTGAGACACCACTTCACTATCTTATACACTGTCCGAGATACGATAGAGCACGCCAACTCTTCTTTTCCGACCTTCCTTGTGCATTTGTAATTAACAATCTTCTGTTTGGTGATGAACATCTGTCTTTCGAAAGTAACAAGTTCCTCTTCCTGCATGCAACTAAGCGATTTGACGCATAGGTCTGTGACGATGGTTGGTCCCCCGGGTAATCGTTCTCCGGTCAGGTGTGTGTTATCAGGATATATGTGTTTTCGTTCTTTTTTTATGCTTGTAACTATAACCTATATTTACCAGTTCAATAAAATATCGCAAGAACGCAAATCAAAGTACTTCCTTTAGTTTGCATAAAAGGTTCGAACTATTAAACAACATGAATATTATTATATTTTCAAGCTGGTAACGTAGCAACAAATTTATTAAATTACAACGAACACATCTGCTCTCGCCATGTCTACTTACCGCACTGCGTAAATACAGAGTGTGCAAACTCCACCATGGAAAGGAATTCATATAAGCATTTTTTTGCTTGTTTTCCAATCCATTTTCTTTTGTCTGGTGTATTTGAATGTATGTGTTTAACAATGTTATGAACTGAATAAAATATGTTTAAACTAATGAACCCAATTGCAATTTACTACAGCTTGCTATCAATACTGTAGGCAACAGGTATTATGAAAGATGTTGCCAACTTAATTTTGTAATATAAGTGATCAGGATTGTTGTTGAGACTGAATATAGTCAAACCCGTGTTAGTGGTCACCATTGTCACTACAGTCAAACCCGTGTTAGTGATCACCATTGTCACTACAGTCAAACCTGTGTTAGTGGTCACCACTGTCACTACAGTCAAACCTGTGTTAGTGGTCACTACAGTCAAACCTGTGTTAGTGATCACTACAGTCAAAGTCAAACCTGTGTTAGTGGTCACCACTGTCACTACAGTCAAAGTCAAACCTGTGTTAGTGATCACCACTGTCACTACAGTCAAAGTCAAACCTGTGTTAGTGATCACCACTGTCACTACAGTCAAAGTCAAACCTGTGTTAGTGGTCACCACTGTCACTACAGTCAGTCAAACCTGTGTTAGTGATCACCACTGTCACTACAGTCAAAGTCAAACCTGTGTTAGTGGTCACCACTGTCACTACAGTCAAAGTCAAACCTGTGTTAGTGGTCACCACTGTCACTACAGTCAAAGTCAAACCTATGTTAGTGATCACCACTGTCACTACAGTCAAAGTCAAACCTGTGTTAGTGGTCACCACTGTCACTACAGTCAAAGTCAAACCTGTGTTAGTGGTCACCACTGTCACTACAGTCAAACCTGTGTTAGTGGTCACCTCTGTTACTACAGTCAAACCTGTGTTAGTGATCACCATTGTCACTACAGTCAAACCTGTGTTAGTGATCACCACTGTCACTACAGTCAAACCTGTGTTAGTGGTCACCACTGTCACTACAGTCAAACCTGTGTTAGTGGTCACCACTGTTACTACATTCAAACCTGTGTTAGTGATCACCACTGTCACTACATTTAAACCTGTGTTAGTGGTCACCACTGTCACTACAGTCAAACCTGTGTTAGTGGTCACCACTGTCACTACAGTCAAACCTGTGTTAGTGGTCACCGCTGTCACTACAGTCAAACCTGTGTTAGTGGTCACCGCTGTCACTACAGTCAAACCTGTGTTAGTGGTCACCGCTGTCACTACAGTCAAACCTGTGTTAGTGATCACCACTGTCACTACAGTCAAACCTGTGTTAGTGGTCACCACTGTCACTACAGTCAAACCTGTGTTAGTGGTCACCGCTGTCACTACAGTCAAACCTGTGTTAGTGGTCACCGCTGTCACTACAGTCAAACCTGTGTTAGTGGTCACCACTGTCACTACAGTCAAACCTGTGTTAGTGGTCACCGCTGTCACTACAGTCAAACCTGTGTTAGTGATCACCACTGTCACTACAGTCAAACCTGTGTTAGTGATCACCGCTGTCACTACAGTCAAACCTGTGTTAGTGATCACCGCTGTCACTACAGTCAAACCTGTGTTAGTGATCACCACTGTCACTACAGTCAAACCTGTGTTAGTGATCACCACTGTCACTACAGTCAAACCTGTGTTAGTGGTCACCGCTGTCACTACAGTCAAAGTCAAACCTGTGTTAGTGATCACCACTGTCACTACAGTCAAACCTGTGTTAGTGGTCACCGCTGTCACTACAGTCAAAGTCAAACCTGTGTTAGTGATCACCGCTGTCACTACAGTCAAACCTGTGTTAGTGATCACCTCTGTTACTACATTCAAACCTGTGTTAGTGATCACCACTGTCACTACAGTCAAACCTGTGTTAGTGATCACCACTGTCACTACAGTCAAACCTGTGTTAGTGATCACCACTGTCACTACAGTCAAACCTGTGTTAGTGGTCACCACTGTCACTACAGTCAAACCTGTGTTAGTGATCACCACTGTCACTACAGTCAAACCTGTGTTAGTGGTCACTACAGTCAAACCTGTGTTAGTGGTCACCACTGTCACTACATTCAAACCTGTGTTAGTGATCACCACTGTCACTACAGTCAAACCTGTGTTAGTGATCACCACTGTCACTACAGTCAAACCTGTGTTAGTGATCACCACTGTCACTACAGTCAAACCTGTGTTAGTGATCACCACTGTCACTACAGTCAAACCTGTGTTAGTGATCACCACTGTCACTACAGTCAAACCTGTGTTAGTGATCACCACTGTCACTACATCAAACCTGTGTTAGTGATCACCACTGTCACTACAGTCAAACCTGTGTTAGTGGTCACCACTGTCACTACAGTCAAACCTGTGTTAGTGATCACCACTGTCACTACAGTCAAACCTGTGTTAGTGGTCACCACTGTCACTACATTTAAACCTGTGTTAGTGGTCACCATTAAGTAGCCAACCTGTGTTAGTGGTCACCACCATTAAGTAACCAACCTGTATTAAGCAGTCAGTTTCCAGATTCTCAATATACTTCTAATCACTTGCCCCTCACCAATGTAGGTTTGAATTCCGCTGGGAGTTTCAAATGATTTCATGTCAGGAAGCTATCCAGCTGGTTTGTGGTAAGTTGTGGTTCTACCCAGGTGTAAGCTGTTGGTGCGACTTTCAACCTCAAAAACAAACAAACATTTGACCTCCATTAATTAGGCAGCCAACGTGTATTAAGTTGGCAGTTTTAGAAATATGTTACTTTATTACATTTGACCTACATGTACATTAAGCAGCCAACCTGTATTAAGCAGACAGTTTCCAATTTCCCAAAATGTTATTTTATTATATATTTGACCTACATTAAGCAGCCAACCTGTATTAAGCTCCCAGTTTCCAGATTTCCAATATGTTACTTTATTACATTTGACCTACATTAAGCAGCCAACCTGTATTAAGCACCCAGTTTCCAGATTTCCAATATGTTACGGGTTCGCCGCACAGTGTTCTCACCTGTGACATTATTTTTGTCCTTTTAAGTCTTACAGACAGGCTTGACTTATGCCGAAGATGGTGTCATACATGTATTTGCAAATGAATTATGATGCAAATTCACACTCTAGTAGATATGACCACACCGAGGCAAATTGTTCCTGATCTCAGCGAATGTTATGCTGATTAGAAATCCTTCATTTTCAGTAAATTGAGATAGAAATTACAGGGAACAAGGATAGGAGGGAAGAATGTATGCAATTTACAAGCAGATGCACCCACCGACGGGTGTGGAACATTGTGTGTACTGTAACTTCATCAGCTCAACCGAACACAACCTCATTATAGCAGCAGTCAACCAGATACATGTGTACAGACTTAATCCAGAGTTTGAGGTATGACATTGTAATACATATATATAGCAGCAGTCAACCAGATACATGTGTACAGGCTTAATCCAGAGTTTGAGGTATGACATTGTAATACATACATATAGCAGCAGTCAATCAGATACATGTGTACAGACTTAATCCAGAGTTTGAGGTATGACATTGTAATATATATATAGCAACAGTCAACCAGATACATGTGTACAGGCTTCATCCAGAGTTTGAGGTATGACATTGTAATACATATATATATATATATATATATATATATATATATATATATATATATATATAGCAGCAGTCAACCAGATACATGTGTACAGACTTAATCCAGAGTTGAGGTATGACATTGTAATACATATATATATATATATATATATAGCAGCAGTCAACCAGATACATGTGTACAGACTTAATCCAGAGTTTGAGGTATGACATTGTAATACATATATATATATATATAGCAGCAGTCAACCAGATACATGTGTACAGACTTAATCCAGAGTTTGAGGTATGACATTGTAAAATATATATAGCGGCAGTCAACCAGATACATGTGTACAGACTTAATCCAGAGTTTGAGGTATGACATTGTAATATATATATATATATATATATATATATAGCAACAGTCAACCAGATACATGTGTACAGACTTAATCCAGAGTTTGAGGTATGACATTGTAATATATATATATATATATATATATATAGCAATAGTCAACCAGATACATGTGTACAGACTTAATCCAGAGTTTGAGGTATGACATTTTAATATATATATATATATATATATATATATATATATATATATATATATATATATATAGCAGCAGTCAACCAGATACATGTGTACAGACTTAATCCAGAGTTTGAGGTATGACATTGTAATACATATATATAGCAGCAGTCAACCAGATACATGTGTACAGACTTAATCCAGAGTTTGAGGTATGACATTATAATACATATATATAGCAGCAGTCAACCAGATACATGTGTACAGACTTAATCCAGAGTTTGAGGTATGACATTGTAATACATATATATAGCAGCAGTCAACCAGATACATGTGTACAGGCTTAATCCAGAGTTTGAGGTATGACATTGTAATACATATATATATAGCAGCAGTCAACCAGATACATGTGTACAGGCTTCATCCAGAGTTTGAGGTATGACATTGTAATACATATATATATAGCGGCAGTCAACCAGATACATGTGTACAGACTTAATCCAGAGTTTGAGGTATGACATTGTAATACATATATATAGCAGCAGTCAACCAGATGATGAAGATGATGTTTACATGTATATATGATTTCTGCAGGATGTTGAAGATGATGATACAGAAGACAAAGTGAAACAGAAACTGGAGTGTCTCGCATCATTTCCGCTGTTTGGAAACGTCATGTCGATGAAGTCTGTCAGACTGCCGGGAGCACAGCGGGATGCATTATTGCTGGCATTTGCCGATGCAAAGGTGAGGGATATGCGAAACGTGTTGTATGTATTAGTTTTAATTCAGTCCAGGGCTCAATTCTAGGTCATAATTATTTGGAGAAATTGTGTTATTTAATAGGGATGGCAACAAATAGCGATTATACCAGGGATCATTCTAGTGGGCGAAATTGTCCCCCTAGGGACCCTGACTTCGCCCTCTGGGGCCCACTTTTCCCTAAAAAAATAATATATTTTTTGGTTTTTACGATTTTCAAAAAAAATTGTCTGGTAAGATACACTGGCCCATTATAAAGCACTCCTATTCAAATGTTGTACCGGTATTTAATGGTTGTACTGTGCATTTTAACCCTATTTTGCAGAAGTATATTAAAGAACACCATTTAAGGAAGCGATCACGCGCTTTCTCACTTCTCCCAAAAATTCTGACCTAGAATGAACCCTGTTATACTATTCTAATATTCGGTCGGGAAGGTATTCGAATATTCGATAGAATTCTATCAAAAACTCAAAATCACTTAAACTCTTATAAAAATTGCCAAACTAACTTAATTTCTGTTTTACGTGTAAACGTCATCTTCTTCAAATGATTATTCAGATTGATATTGTACCCGAATATTCTAGGTCCAATATGCATAAATTACACCTAGCAGTTTTCGTATTCTCAGAGCGATTCAAGCATTTCCAAACGTGTGACTGAGTGGGTGTCATTTTTGAAGACAATATAATATTTTTTTCCGAATATCCGAATACTGGAATAGTAATTTGTATTCAGATATTCGGGCGTTCGTTCGAATATTCGTTGCCATTCCTATTATTTAATCAATTTCAACATAATAAGCTTAACAGTAACAATATGACCAGGAGAAGTTGGGATACAAGGTGCAAAGTCAGGGTCCCTAGCGCTTCCTGGTCACGGCTAATCCTACATCAGAATTTGTTGGAGAAGTGAGACAGCGCATGATTCCGTTCTTAAATGACATTATTTACTAAATTTCAACAAAATAAGAGTTAAAATATGCAGTATGACCATTAAATAGAACAGGAGTGCTTTACGGTGGACAGTGTAACTTAACTCAAAATTATGTACAAACATTTCATTATTTTGTAGGGAGAAGTGGGGCCCACAGAGGGTGATGTCAGGGTGCCTAATGCGACTATTTTGCCCATGTTGCCCTCTAGAGAGTGACAACTTTACGTTTAATGGTAGAATAATTTGATATTTTCAAAAATGTGTACAAAAATTATATTTTTTTTGTAGGGAAAAGTGGTGCCACAGGGGGCGATGTCAGTGTGCCTAAGGCGACTATTATGCCATGTCGCCCTCTAGAGTGACAACTTGTAGTTGTACGTTTAATGGTAGAATGATTTGATATTTTCAGTTATCTGTTGTTGAATACGACGTTGGTATGCATGAGCTACAGACAACCTCCTTGCATCATTTCGAGGATCAAAAACTAAAGGTGAAATTATTATACAGGAAAAAGGACTGTTTGATTGCCAGCGATGCTTTGCTTAGTTTAGAAGTACTTTTACTTTTAATGGCTATCCGATTAGTGCAGTAGTTAGCTCGCTCGCTTCTCACCAATGCAACCCGGGTTCGATCCTCGGACCGGGAAGCATGTGAGATGGTATGGTGGTCGCCAGATCGGACATGTGGACGCCTCCTGAAGAGATTAGTCATTTTAGATTTTTGGAGGATAGTGCAATTATACAGACAGAGATCCATTCTAGAGTTTCCTCTGGTTCTTTTACGTGCACGGTGTACAGTACCGACACAAGACCTCGGTTTAAAGTCCCATTGGAAAGACTGTTAATATTATTATGGTCAGATGGGGGATCGAACCTGCGATCTCTGGTTTCGGAAGATTTATCAATTGACACATCTATCTATATACTATGTCGAGTGTTTATAAATAATACACAACTACTGTGTACAGACGGATCTGTAGTCCAGTGGTAACACGCTGGACTGGTAATACAGAGATTGCAGGTTTGATGCCCCATCTGATCAAATGTCTACAAGAAAAGCATAATCGTATGACGTTGTCATCATTCTATCTATCTTCTGTAGTTCAGGGATCAGTTTAGAGGGCGATGTGGGCGAAATTGTCGCTCTAGGGACCCTGACTTCGCCCTCTGGGGGCCCCACTTCTCCCTGCGGTTTTTAAGATTTTCAAACATTTTGTCTAGTAAGATACACTGGCCCATTATAAAGCACTCATTCTATTCAAATGTTGTATTTAATGGTTGTACTGTGCATTTTAACCCTATTTTGCAGAAGTATATTAAAGAACACCATTTAAGGAAGCGATCACGTGCTTTCTCACTTCTCCCAAAAATTCTGACCTAGAATGAACCCTGGTAGTTGTCAAACCCCTAGTGGGGATGTAGTCATATTCCTTCTATAATGCCTTACGTTAGTAATTAATGTTGATTTCACTGCTTTGTTGGCTTTCCCCATTGATAGGTAGTGCCTAATTCATGGTCATAGCATTACAAGCAGTCCGCCTCCGTGGTCGAGTGGTTAAGGTCGCTGACTTGTATACCACTGTAACCTATCATCACTGATGGTCACGTGTTCGAGCCCTGCTCAGGCCGTGTCTCATTTATATGAAAAAGTTGGCAGTTTCTTACTGAGGTTCGTGCACCCAAGTACTTGTTAACCGCTTGAGCCTGCCCAGGAAAGGTGTTGTTAGGTAAACTGCCCTCCGGCGATATAGCCCAAAATGGTGCTGATGCAGGCGTAAAACCCGAAATATAACATAACATTACATGCGACAAAAACAGTACACTTTAAATTTATTTATTAACGATTGCGAAGCAAGTTTTAACAACTTATATTAATCACTCTCGTTGGTGCGGATGAAAGTATTAATGTGATCATTCGTGTGGGAGGAAAGCGGAGTACCCGGAGACAACCCACATGTCCGATATGGCGACCACTGTACCATCTTGCATACTTCCCGGTCCGAGGGTCGAATTTGAGTTGCATTGGTGAGAAGCGAGCGCGCTAACCACTACGTTAATCGGACAATTTGTTTCTCAAGCAGATAAGAGTTTATTAGGTCAAACCTGTGCTAAAGGCCACCTCCGAATAAAGGCCGCATATGAAAAACCTGTCTCTAAAGACCACCATTTTTCTCTCCCGTCGAGCCATTTTCAATGCATTTTAAGCCTCTATTGAGAGGCCACCTGCCAACAAAGGCTACTTTTTTTACTTTCCCGGAGGTGGCCTTGAGACATGTCTTTAAAACTTAACAGACTCTGTGTTATAGACTGGACATGAAAAATGGGGGTCTTGTAGGGCTGATTCTAGGTCGGATATTTTGGGAGAAGTGAGAAAGCTCATGATTGTGTCCTTAAATGGTGATCTTTAATAAATTTATGAAAAATAGGGTTAAAATACACAGTATGACCATTAAATACATTTGAATAGAAGGAGTGCTTTATAATGAGCCAGTGTATCTTACTGAACAAAATCTTGTATGACAATTGTAAAAAAAAATTCATTTTCAATTTTTTTTTAGGGAGAAGTGGGGCTCCTAGCGGGCAAAGTCAAGGTTCCTAGGGCGACTATTTCGCCCAAGTCGCCCTCTAGAACAATATAATATGAAATAGGCATTACCAAGTGATTGCTTTATGTGAGAATATCAGCATGAGAATTCTTTCAAATCTGAACATTTCAATTTTTGCATTACAGGATTTTTCTGACCCTTGTGCTATTCCTACTATACGCATAGACCCTGATGGCAGGTGTGCTGCAATGTTGATTTATGGCACAAAACTTGTCGTGCTACCATTCAGGAAAGATGTGTATTCAGAAGATGTTGAAGGTATCATGGACGGAGATGAGAAGTCAGCTAAAACCAGGTTTGTGTTTGGGCATAGAGAATACAGAGGTTTTCGCAGTCTAACATAAATATTATGCTAATGACCACATATCAAAACAATTGCATCGTCACAAAATCTGTCTCTAACTACCACTATTAACTTCCCATCAAACATTATGAATTGGAGAGGACAAGGAGGTGGATGAGGTTATGGAAGCTATAGGTTATGGTGTAACATCGAACAAGGAGGTGGATGAGACTATGGAAGCTATAGGTTATGGTGTAACATCGAACAAGGAGGTGGATGAGACTATGGAAGCTATAAGTTATGGTGTAACATCGAACAAGGAGGTGGATGAGACTATGGAAGCTATAGGTTATGGTGTAACATCGAACAAGGAGGTGGATGAGACTATGGAAGTTATAGGTTATGGTGTAACATCGAACAAGGAGGTGGATGAGACTATGGAAGCTATAGGTTATGGTGTAACATCGTACAAGGAGGTGGATGAGATTATGGAAGCTATAGGTTATGGTGTAACATCGAACAAGGAGGTGGATGAGACTATGGAAGCTATAGGTTATTGTGTAACATCGAACAAGGAGGTGGATGAGACTATGGAAGCTATAAGTTATGGTGTAACATCGAACAATGAGGTGGATGAGACTATGGAAGCTATAGGTTATTATGTAACATCGAACAAGGTGGTGGATGAGACTATGGAAGCTATAGGTTATTGTGTAACATCGAACAAGGAGGTGGATGAGACTATGGAAGCTGTAGGTTATTGTGTAACATCGAACAAGGTGGTGGATGAGATTATGGAAGCTATAGGTTATGGTGTAACATCGAACAAGGTGGATGAGTATATGGCAGCTATAGGTTATGGTGTAACATCGAACAAGGAGGTGGATGAGACTATGGAAGCTATAGGTTATTGTGTAACATCGAACAAGGAGGTGGATGAGATTATGGAAGCAATAGGTTATGGTGTAACATCTAGCAAGGAGGTGGATGAGATTATAGAAGTTATAGGTTATGGTGTAACATCGAACAAGGAGGTGGATGAGATTATGGAAGCTATAGGTTATTGTGTAACATCGAACAAGGAGGTGGATGAGATTATGGAAGCTATAGGTTATTGTGTAACATCGAACAAGGAGGTGGATGAGACTATGGCAGCTATAGGTTATGGTGTAACATCGAACAAGGAGGTGGATGAGATTATGGAAGCTATAAGTTATTGTGTAACATCGAACAAGGAGGTGGATGAGATTATGGAAGCTATAGGTTATTGTGTAACATCGAACAAGGAGGTGGATGAGATTATGGAAGCTATAGGTTATTGTGTAGCATCGAACAAGGAGGTGGATGAGATTATGGAAGCTATAGGTTATTGTGTAACATCGAACAAGGAGGTGGATGAGATTATGGAAGCTGTAGGTTATGGTGTAACATCGAACAAGGAGGTGGATGAGATTATGGAAGTTATAGGTTATGGTGTAACATCGAACAAGGAGGTGAATGAGACTATGGAAGTTATAGGTTATTGTGTAACATCGAACAAGGAGGTGGATGAGACTATGGAAGTTATAGGTTATGGTGTAACATCGAACAAGGAGGTGGATGAGACTATGGAAGCTATAGGTTATGGTGTAACATCGAACAAGGAGGTGGATGAGACTATGGAAGTTATAGGTTATGGTGTTGCATTGAACAAGGAGGTGGATGAGATTATGGAAGCTATAGGTTATTGTGTAACATCGAACAAGGAGGTGGATGAGACTATGGAAGCTATAGGTAATGGTGTAGCATCGTACAAGGAGGTGGATGAGATTATGGAAGTTATATGTTATGGTGTAACATCGAACAAGGAGGTGGATGAGATTATGGAAGTTATAGGTTATTGTGTAACATCGAACAAGGAGGTGGATGAGATTATGGAAGCTATAGGTTATGGTGTAACATCGAACAAGGAGGTGGATGAGACTATGGAAGCTATAGGTTATGGTGTAACATCAAACAAGGAGGTGGATGAGATTATGGAAGCTATAGGTTATTGTGTAACATCGAACAAGGAGGTGGATGAGACTATGGAAGCTATAGGTTATGGTGTAACATCGAACAAGGAGGTGGATGAGATTATGGAAGCTATAGGTTATGGTGTAATATCGAACAAGGATGTGGATGAGACTATGGAAGCTATAGGTTATGGTGTAACATCAAACAAGGAGGTGGATGAGATTATGGAAGCTATAGGTTATTGTGTAACATCGAACAAGGAGGTGGATGAGATAATGGAAGCTATAAGTAGTGGTGTTGCATCGAACAAGGAGGTGGATGAGATTATGGAAGCTATAGGTTATTGTGTAACATCGAACAAGGAGGTGGATGAGACTATGGAAGCTATAGGTTATGGTGTAACATCGAACAAGGAGGTGGATGAGATTATGGAAGCTATAGGTTATTGTGTAACATCGAACAAGGAGGTGGATGAGATTATGGAAGCTATAGGTTATTGTGTAACATCGAACAAGGAGGTGGATGAGACTATGGAAGCTATAGGTTATTGTGTAACATCGAACAAGGAGGTGGATGAGACTATGGAAGCTATAGGTTATTGTGTAACATCGAACAAGGTGGATGAGTATATGGCAGCTATAGGTTATGGTGTAACATCGAACAAGGAGGTGGATGATATTATGGAAGCTATAGGTAATGTTGTTGCATTGAACAAGGAGGTGGATGAGACTATGGAAGCTATAGGTTGTTGTGTAACATCATACAAGGAGGTGGATGAGATTATGGAAGCTATAGGTTATGGTGTAACATCGAACAAGGAGGTGGATGAGATTATGGAAGCTATAAGTTATTGTGTAACATCGAACAAGGAGGTGGATGAGATTATGGAAGCTATAAGTTATTGTGTAACATCGAACAAGGAGGTGGATGAGATTATGGAAGCTATAAGTTATTATGTAACATCGAACAAGGAGGTGGATGAGATTATGGAAGCTATAGGTTATTGTGTAACATCGAACAAGGAGGTGGATGAGACTATGGAAGCTATAGGTTATTGTGTAACATCGAACAAGGAGGTGGATGAGACTATGGAAGCTATAGGTTATGGTGTAACATTGAACAAGGAGGTGGATGAGACTATGGAAGCTATAGGTTATTGTGTAACATCGAACAAGGAGGTGGATGAGATTATGGAAGCTATAGGTTATGGTGTAACATCGAACAAGGAGGTGGATGAGACTATGGAAGTTATAGGTTATGGTGTAACATCGAACAAGGAGGTGGATGAGATTATGGAAGCTATAGGTTATGGTGTAACATCGAACAAGGAGGTGGATGAGATTATGGAAGTTATAGGTTATGGTGTAACATCGAACAAGGAGGTGGATGAGACTATGGAAGCTGTAGGTTATGGTGTAACATCGTACAAGGATGTTGCCCAGATTACAAATAATATGTGCATTTCACATACTATTGCTTTGTATTAAAGCAGCATTACATCGTATGAAGTAAAAGATATTTGAAAAATTCAAATTCAATGCTGCTACACATTCTAACATTATACTTTGTATGCTTATGTTCATTTGGTAAACAGATTTTATTTTGCGATAAAACAAACTCGAAACCAAAAGTAGGACTTTCCGAGTCAATCGGTCACGCACTTGTTTACAACCGGAACGCATCGTCCGCACTTGTTTGCATTCCCCATTTGTCCCACGTTGTCTTTTTTAATTAAATTACTTGATATGTTGATTCATACCTCTGATAGCTAAGTCTTTAGGGACATTTCTACATCCCCGCGAGGGGTTCGACATTAGAGGAAGATAGATAGATAGTCTTTCATGTTCAAAATATATACGTTGTTTTCTACATCCTCTGTTGTTTCACGAATGTGCACTGTGTGATGACATTTTGTGTGTTGATAAACAAATTCGCGTATACGACGGTTTAAATTTATTGGAATTTTATCGTTTCTGAGCGACTATTTCGATTTTTGTATAACACACACACATTAGTATTTATATTTTACCCAAAACATCCTTTATTACGATGTAGTGCTGCTTTAAGACTTGATATAAATTTACAAGTTTTAACTATGACAATAATTGTATACGATATGTGTTAGTGGATTGAATGACACAACAATGATGTTGATAAAATTATGTTCCATTAATTTTCAGATACCCAATCCAGAATTCTTATATTATCGACATGAGAAGCTTTGATGAGAAGATTATCAATATTCTCGACTTCCAGTTTCTGCACGGGTATTACGAGCCGACTGTATTCATCTTATATGAACCATATCCAACATGGGCAGGGTGAGTCAGTCCATATCTACTCTGCAGAACTTATGTTGCCGATACAGAGTTACAAACTCTATACTAACTTACTTGATTAATATAAATACAGTCAAACCTGACTTAAGCAGCCAGGAGTCCGCCTCCGTGGTCGAGTGGTTATGGTCGCTGACTTGTATACCACTGTAACCTATCATCACTGATGGTCACAGGTTCGAGCCCCAGCTCAGATCGTGTCTCATTTATATGAAAAAGTTGGCAGTTTCTTACGGAGGTTGGTACACCCAAGTACTGGTTAACCGCTGGAGCCTGCCCAGGAAAGATGTTGTTAGGTAAACTGCCCGCCGGCGATATAGCACAAAATGGTGCTGATGCAGGCATAAAACCCGAAATATAACATAAGCAGCCAGCCAAGGGAATCACAGAAATTGGCTGCTTAGCACAGGTGGCTGCTTAATAGAGGTCAAATATATAATAAAACAACACATTGGGAATATGTAAACTGGCTGCTTAATACAGGTTGGCTGCTTACTAGAGGTGACCACTAACACAGGTTTGACTGTATTTCATAATTTTAATATTGTATAATAAACACAAACAATATTGTATTGTACTTTATAGTAAATTGAATTTTCTCAAACTGTAAAACAAACGTAAGGTTTGAATCCCACTGTGGTTGTTGAATTCTCTCAAGTGATGAGATCTCCAGCTGGTTTGATGTAGGTCGGTGGTTCTACCCGTGTGCCCACCCAATACTGCTCTAAGGGGCATACAGGATCCTCCTCCACCAGCTGGAGAGTCGCCATGCCACCTAATCTGTGGGTGCAAAGTTAAACCCCCCAAAAACAAACAAACATACTAAAGTTTGCGTAATGGCTTGCACTATGCATTGTATGCAAACTAACAGCACCATATGTATGTGTCAGTGACAGATATTTAATAAATTTCAACAAGATAGGGTAACGATACAACATTTGATTAGAACTGATTAATAATGGCACGACGTGGAAGTCGTGATAGCGCAGTGGATGCACGTTCGCTTCAGGTGCGAAAGGTCTGGAGTTCGAGCCCCGCTGGAGCCGTTATGATTGTGCCCTTAGGCAAGGCATTTAAATTCCACGTTGCCTCTTCTCTCTCCCTCGTGGCGATGGATTCCATCAGGAATGAGGTCTCGAGAATGATTAATATAAGTTGTAATAACTTGTTTCGCAATCGAGCTAAAATAGATTTGTATAAACTAATAATGGCCGGTGTATCTTACTGGAATTTTTTTTATATAAAAAAGAAATTGTATTGAAGTGGGGCCCTCAGATGCCGAATTCACGCTCCCTAGGTTGACTATTTCGTCCAAGTCTCACTCTAGAATGGGTACTGATTTTCTAATTTAGCTGACCTGTATTCCTTGGAATACTATATTAGCATGATATTTCTGTTTAAAGGCGGGTAGCCGTGCGGTCAGACACGTGTAGTATAGTTGCCATATCTCTCAACATAGCGGAGAAAGTTCATCCTATCATCTGGTCATTGTCTAGTCTACCGTTTGACTGTCTCCAGTGCCTGTCTATACCTAAGCCTATTGGTAAGGATTTTGTATCATTCATTTATTGAGGTCAGAGAATGTACTTGTAATTTAGAAGTTTTGTATCATTCATTTATTGAGGTCAGAGAATGTACTTGTAATTTAGAAGTTTTGTATCATCATTTATTGAGGTCAGAGAATGTACTTGTAATTTAGAAGTTTTGTATCACATTTTTATTGAGGTCAGAGAATGTACTTGTAATTTAGAAGTTTTGTATCATTCATTTAATGAGGTCAGAGAATGTACTTGTAATTTAGAAGTTTTGTATCATTCATTTATTGAGGTCAGAGAATGTACTTGTAATTTAGAAGTTTTGTATCATTCATTTATTGAGGTCAGAGAATGTACTTGTAATTTAGTAGTTTTGTATCATTCATTTATTGAGGTCAGAGAATGTAGTTGTTATTTAGAAGTTTTGTATCATTCATTTATTGAGGTCAGAGAATGTACTTGTAATTTAGAAGTTTTGTATCATTCATTTATTGAGGTCAGAGAATGTACTTGTAATTTAGAAGTTTTGTATCATTCATTTATTGAGGTCAGAGAATGTACTTGTAATTTAGAAGTTTTGTATCATTCATTTATTGAGGTAGGAGAATGTACTTGTAATTTAGAAGTTTTGTATCATTCATTTATTGAGGTCAGAGAATGTACTTGTAATTTAGAAGTTTTGTATCATTCATTTATTGAGGTCAGAGAATGTACTTGTAATTTAGAAGTTTTGTATCATTCATTTATTGAGGTAGGAGAATGTACTTGTAATTTAGAAGTTTTGTATCATTTTTATTGAGGTCAGAGAATGTACTTGTAATTTAGAAGTTTTGTATCATTCATTTATTGAGGTCAGAGAATGTACTTGTAATTTAGAAGTTTTGTATCATTCATTTATTGAGGTCGGAGAATGTACTTGTAATTTAGAAGTTTTGTATCATTCATTTATTGAGGTCAGAGAATGTAGTTGTAATTTAGAAGTTTTGTATCATTCATTTATTGAGGTCAGAGAATGTAGTTGTAATTTAGAAGTTTGGTATGACATTTTTATTGAGGTCAGAGAATGTAGTTGTAATTTAGAAGTTTGGTATGACATTTTTATTGAGGTCAGAGAATGTAGTTGTAATTTAGAAGTTTGGTATGACATTTTTATTGAGGTCAGAGAATGTAGTTGTAATTTAGAAGTTTTGTATGACATTTTTATTGAGGTCAGAGAATGTAGTTGTAATTTAGAAGTTTTGTATGACATTTTTATTGAGGTCAGAGAATGTACTTGTAATTTAGAGACAGAGAATGTAATCTAGGGGTGTGGAAATCCGCTGCCTGACTCGTACAATTTGTCGACTGGACAAGTGGAATTGTGCTTTTTAGTTGTCCGCCGACAAGAAGATAACAATTTTTATATATATCTACTATCAAAGAAACTACTATATTAATTGAAAATAGGGCTTTTATTAAAGCCATAGAAAGTATACACATCTACAAAAGTGTGATTATGTTATGTAATTATTGCACCATTTGGAATACATCATTTTTGACATATCTGGACAGTACAGAAAAGGCAGACATAAAAATAGAGCGAAAGTCGACTAGTTACGTACATACATGACTAGATGTAGTATAATGCATTGTTTATGAACAGTTGACTAGTTACGTACAGACATGACTAGATGTAGTATAATGCATTGTTTATGAACAGTTGACTAGTTACGTACAGACATGACTAGATGTAGTATAATGCAATGTTTATGAACAGTTGACTAGTTACGTACAGACATGACTAGATGTAGTATAATGCAATGTTTATGAACAGTTGACTAGTTACGTACATACATGACTAGATGTAGTATAATGCATTGTTTATGAACAGTTGACTAGTTACGTACAGACATGACTAGATGTAGTATAATGCAATGTTTATGAACAGTTGACTAGTTACGTACATACATGACTAGATGTAGTATAATGCAATGTTTATGAACAGTTGACTAGTTACGTACATATATGACTAGATGTAGTATAATGCATTGTTTATGAACAGTTGACTAGGATCGACTTCCGAGAAGATTCTGTGCAGAGGATGGGTTGTGGGAGGTTTTGGTGTTTGCTTCAGATAAGCTTCCTATCAAAGTCTTGATAGCTCAGTGGATGCACGTTGGTTTCAGGTGCGAAAGGTCCGGAGTTCGAGCGCCGCTGGAGCCATTACGATTGTGCCCTTAGGCAAGGCATTTCAATTCCACGTTGCCTCTTCTCTCTTCATGACGATGGATTCCATCAGGAATGAGGTATCGAGAGTGATTAATATAAGTTGCAAGAACTTGTTTCGCAATCGAGCTGAAATAAATTTGTATAAACTAAGCTTCCAGAAATAGTAAGCTAACACAGAACTGTAAGTTGATTAACTGGAAAGTGATTTTCTATATAAAGGTGATTATTTATAATTAGTTTAAGCATATTTTATTACCCAATATAATACATATTGAACAATGAGTATATCACAAAATACAGAAAAAGGATTAAAATGAAAGACAAGAGTCTGATATAAGTCTTCTCCTCATTATTTATATAATTTGCAGGAAGTAAATATTATTTCAGGTGGTGTGCTAGTATTTGCCGTGAACTCCCTGCTCTACTTGAACCAGAGCGTTCCACCGTATGGCGTGTCACTGAATAGCATTGCTGCTACATGCAGCGTCTTCCCACTCAGTAAGTTTTACCTTATAATTGCAATCTCAGAGATATTAATTAGGAAGTTTCACATTGACACCACAATCTGGATAGTCCCACATTCACACCACAATCTGGGTAGTCCCACATTCATACCACAATCTGGGTAGTCCCACATTCACACCACAATCTGGGTAGTCCCTCATTCACACCACAATCTGGGTAGTCCCACATTCACACCACAATCTGGGTAGTACCTCATTCACACCAAACTGGATATTCCCACCAAACTGTGGATATTCCCACCAAACTCTGGATATTCCCACCAAACTCTGGATATTCACACCAAACTCTGGATATTCACACCAAACTCTGGATAGTACCACATTCACACCAACATCTGGATAGTCCCACATTCACACCAAACTGGATATTCCCACCAAACTCTGGATATTCCCACCAAACTCTGGATATTCCCACCAAACTCTGGATATTCCCACATTCCCACCAAACTCTGGATATTCACACCAAACTGGATATTCACACCAAACTCTGGATATTCCCACCAAACTCTGGATATTCACACCAAACTCTGGATATTCACACCAAACTCTGGATATTCCCACATTCACACCACAATCTGGACACAATTTCAGGGTTCATCCTTGGTGTTGACATGGCCCTAACCCACTTATCCCTAAAATATATATATTTTATTTTTTAAAATTTTCATGCAAATCTTGACCAGAAAGCTACATTGGCCATTGTAAAGTACTCCAGCTATTAAATGTTGTAAATATAATGGTAAATCAAGTAGCGTCCATGGATCAGAATATACATGTAATTTGAAGTACCGTCCACGTGTATTACAGGAGTTCAAGAAGGGGTGCGTATAACGCTGGATTGTGCTCAAGCGGCATTCATCTCGTACGACAAGCTTGTATTGTCTCTGAAAGGAGGGGAACTGTAAGTATTGCTAATTGGCAGTTAGTTATGTAAACTAAATTATGAACCTTAAAACTTTGGCTAGTTTATGTAAACTGTTAATTTTGGGTCATTTAACTATTTTTGCCTATGATTTTTGTGGTGATAATAATTTGTCATTAGTTTATACAAATTTATTTTAGCTCGATTGCGAAACAAGTTCTTTTAACTTATATTAATCACTCTCGAGACCTCATTCCTGATGGAATCCATCGCCATGAAGGAGAGAGAAGAGGCAATGTGGAATTTATATGCCTTGCCTAAGGGCACAATCGTAACGGCTCCAGCGGGGCTCGAACTCCGGACCTTTCGCACCTGAAGCGAATGCGCACACTGGGCTATCACGACTTCCACAGTTTTCACTTCCATAATTTGTCATTGAATTTTTATTGTGAATATCTATAAGGAAGGTCTAGCAGTAATACAAATAATTTCTGCCAGTCATTTCCGTTAGCTCCATCCTGTTGCATGTAATCCATTGCAACCCGGGTTTGATCCTCGGACCGGGAAGTGAGATGGTACGGTGGTCGTCAGATCGGACAGGTGGGTTTTCTCCGGGTGCTCCGATTTCCTCCCACATGAATGATCACATTAATGCTTTCATTCTTGCCAATGAGAGTGATTAATATAAGTTGTTAAAACTTGCTTCGCAATCGTTGTAAAATAAATAAAGTTTAAATGTATTCCATTATGTTGCTGATAATCATGTTAGAATATGACAAGAATTTTAGTTTGGACAAATTTATATTTTAGCTCGATTGCAAAACAAATTCCTACAACTGTTATCAATGTCTTTTGCTATCTCATTCCTGATGGAGTGCATCGCCGCGAGTAAGACAGAAGAGGCAATGTGGAATTTAAATGCTTTGTCTAACTAAGGGCACAATCGTAACGGCTACAGCTGGGCGCGAACTCCGAGCATTTCGCACCTGAAGCGAAGGTGCTGTCACGACTTACTAAGAAGCGTTTTAATTATATGTGTGGTACTGAATGTCAAGCATAATAAATAATGTATTTGGTTTAACCCATTCAACACCAAGTAACTCACATGGACTCATCCATGATATTCATAAACCAATAAATGAATCAGAAAATCACATTTGGACAAGTTCATTTATCAAAATGGGTAATTATGTCTAAAAATAGTCATATCACTGGCAAAAAGTGCAGATCTACACTTTTTGTAAGCCTATCTAGAGGTCTGTGGTGTTGAAAGAGTTAAACAATATTTATTTCACAAATGTACAGTAAATAACATACAACATAATATATATATAGGATTCGAACATAAACTAATTCCTCTCCAAAGTGATGTGATGATGGAAGTGATACATGTTGGATGTTGATGTTATATGATCTAATTGATGTGGAAGTCGTGATAGCGCAGTGGTAGCACGTTCACTTCAGGTACAAAAGGTCCGGAGTTCGAGCCCAGCTGTAGCCGTTACGATTGTGCCCTTAAGGCAAGGCATTTAAATTCCACATTGCCTCTTCTCTCTCCCTCGTGGGCCTTCGTGGCGATGGATTCCATTAGGAATGAGGTCTCGAAAGTGATTGATATAAGTTGTAAGAACTTGTATCGCAATCGAGCTGAAATAAATTTGTATAAACAAAATAGATTACTACAATAAACTGTGTTCAATGATGTTTCAGCTATGTGTTGACGTTAATGGTAGATGGCATGAGAAGTGTGCGAAGCTTCAACTTTGATAAATCGGCAGCCAGTGTTCTAACCACGTGTGTAAGTTAATATATCACCAGCCAGTGTTCTAACCACGTGTGTAAGTTAATATATCACCAGCCAGTGTTCTAACCACCTGTGTAAGTTAATGTATCACCAGCCAGTGTTCTAACCAAGTGTGTAAGTTAATATATCACCAGCCAGTGTTCTAACCACCTGTGTAAGTTAATGTATCAGCAGCCAGTGTTCTAACCACCTGTGTAAGTTAATGTATCGGCAAACAGTGTTCTATCTACCTGTGTAAATTAATGTATCAGCAGCCAGTGTTCTAACCATGTGTGTAAGTTAATATATCACCAGCCAGTGTTCTAACCACGTGTGTAAGTTAATGTATCAGCAGCCAGTGTTCTATCTACCTGTGTAAGTTAATGTATCAGCAGCCAGTGTTCTAACCACGTGTGTAAGTTAATGTATCAGCTGCCAGTGTTCTAACTACCTGTGTAAGTTAATGTATCAGCAGCCAGTGTTCTAACCACCTGTGTAAGTTATTGTATCGGCAACCAGTGTTCTAAACACCTGTGTAAGTGAGTGTCTCAGCAGCCAGTGTTCTGTCTACCTGTGTCAGTTAATGTATCAGCAGCCAGTGTTCTAACCATGTGTGTAAGTTAATATATCAGCAGCCAGTGTTCTAACCACATGTGTAAGTTATTGTATCAGCAACCAGTGTTCTAACCACCTGTATAAGTTAATGTATCAACAACCAGTGTTCTATCTACCTATATAAGGTAATGTATCAGTAGCCAGTGTTCTAACCACGTGTGTAAGTTAATGTATCAGTAGCCAGTGTTCTAACCACGTGTGTAAGTTAATGTATCAGTAGCCAGTGTTCTAACCACGTGTGTAAGTTAATGTATCAGCAGCCAGTGTTCTAACCATTTGTGTAAGTTAATGCATCAACAACCAATGTTCTAACCACCTGTGTAAGTTAATGCATCAACAACCAGTGTTCTATGTACCTAGGTATAATTATTTAGCACGGAAGCTCTCCATAATACTCCAGTGTGTTTGGTCAATTTATCTTTATAGATGTGTGTCTGTGAGGATGGCTACTTATTCCTTGGTTCTCGACTCGGAAATTCTTTATTGCTGAAATACACAGAAAAGGCTTCTACATCTCTGGACAAAGACAAACCTGTAAGTTGATACAGTCTGTGTATATATCATAGACAAACCTGTAAGTTGATACAGTCTGTGTATATATCATAGACAAACCTGTAAGTTGATACAGTCAGTGTATATATCATAGACAAACCTGTAAGTTGATACAGTCTGTGTATATATCATAGACAAACCTGTAAGTTGATACAGTCAGTGTATATATCATAGACAAACCTGTAAGTTGATATAGTCTGTGTATATATCATAGACAAACCTGTAAGTTGATACAGTCTGTGTATATATCATAGACAAACCTGTACGTTGATACAGTCTGTGTATATATCATAGACAAACCTGTAAGTTGATATAGTCTGTGTATACATCATAGACAAACCTGTAAGTTGATACAGTCTGTGTATATATCATAGACAAACCTGTAAGTTGATATAGTCTGTGTATATATCATAGACAAACCTGTAAGTTGATACAGTCTGTGTATATATCATAGACAAACCTGTAAGTTGATACAGTCTGTGTATATATCATAGACAAACCTGTAAGTTGATACAGTCTGTGTATATATCATAGACAAACCTATAAGTTGATACAGTCTGTGTATGCATCATAGACAAACCTGTAAGTTGATACAGTCTGTGTATATATCATAGACAAACCTGTAAGTTGATACAGTCTGTGTATATATCATAGACAAACCTGTAAGTTGATACAGTCTGTGTATATATCATAGACAAACCTGTAAGTTGATACAGTCTGTGTATATATCATTGACAAACCTGTAAGTTGATATAGTCTGTGTATATATCATAGACAAACCTGTAAGTTGATATAGTCTGTGTATATATCATAGACAAACCTGTAAGTTGATACATCATAGACAAACCTGTAAGTTGATACAGTCTGTGTATATATCACTTCCTACATTAGATTAGCTCTAGAACACAGCCGAGGAGAGTAGTGTGATATTGTGTTTGATGTTCTTGAACGTCTGAATTTTTTAACTCTTAGAGGTTTTAATGAATTTGACGAAATTCACGGAAACCAAAACAACTAACAGATTACGTTATCTCTGCATGTAGTCAGGCTGTTCCACATGGGTGACCTTGGGGTTTTTCCCCCCAACTAATATTATCTGTAAAAGAAGCGATACTTGTCGATCTAATCGTTACATGTTTCAGGGGATTAGGACCAAGCTTGCAGACATTTAATGGATAAACTCGATGTACAGAATGAAACTTTTGTGTTTTTATGTTTTGGGTTAATGATCAATGATTTTGCCTAATCGGTAAATTTTTGTTCTGTTTTATCTGTGCAATAATGTGCGTGTAATGAGGGACCTCGCTGGCTTTTCTATTACCTCCCTTGGCAGATAAAGTCTGATTTTATCTCCTAATGCAAAGCGGTCCTTTTAGTTGGAATCCTTTGTTTTTATAGTTGTTTCCTAACCAGATGTTGGGTGATTTATCCAAATTGTGTTAGCTAATTGATAAAAAATAATTTACAGATTTTTTACCCATTGGATATACTGTAGGATATCTGTCGAGATATAGTAACATAATAATTATAATATATATATATGAGAAAGTGGAAGAAAATTGATAGCATGATGTGCAAAGGAGACAACGATAAAAACAGAGGAAACAACTTAAAGAGGACCAACATACTTTTAGGGAGTATTCAGGGGCAGTAACTGACCGATGTCTCTCATTACTGTGTAGTATTGGTACTTATATCGGTATGACCTTTAACAGATTGAACCACCAGCGAAGAAGAAGAAAACAGATGGGCCAACAGATATGGGTAGGATGTACTTTTATTATGCTGATGGTAATGTGTTAGCTCATAATCTGCCGAATAAATTGAACGGAATGTGCAAACAACATAGATCCAGATCAGCCACGGCGTAAACTGATCAGGATCTATGTTGTTTGCTATTTAGACAAAGTGTTTCAGCTCAACTATCTGCATAGCAAACATTATAGAGCCTGATCTGGCTCTATGCTGTTTGCAAAAGCAACTTTAGTTGTGATTGGCAGGTTGAGGATTAATAGCATTGTACTAACAATCTAGTCTATTGCAATCAGTAAATTTTAGAGTTTCTGTGAGGTGGTGATGGAAATGACGATTCGCATGCTCAAACGCTTTTTCATTGGCTCGATTTATCATGTGATATTCGATTCGAGGCAAAGCAAGTCACATGACCAGTTAATAGAGGAAATTAAAGTACTATTGCCTGCGCGTGAAACTGTTTCAGCTGCTGAATGTATAATAATGAGGAACGCAGACAAAGCTAACCAATTACAATTAGGTTAGGTAATAAACTGCGCTAAACTGGCTGTCCGATTAATGCAGTGGTTAGCGCGCTCGATCCTCGGACCGGGAAGTATGTGAGATGGTACGATGATCGCCAGATCGGACAGGTGGGTTTTCTCTGGGTACTCCAGTTTCCTCCCAGCCGAATGACCACATTTACGCTTTCATCCGCGCCAACGAGAGTGATTAATATAAGTTGTTAAAACTTGCTTCGCAATCGTTGTAAAATAAATAGTTTTTAAAAAAGCACTGCGCTAACTCTTCAGTATGCTTCTATTGGCGATATTCTATCCCACAGGTTATGAATTCTGTATGGAATGAATTCGAAGGAATGTGATGCGCAAATATGGATAGATGTAAATGCAACGATATTCCACAACATTATGCATGAAAGCACGTTCATTAAACACTGCTCAATGTTTTAATCTTATTATGTTCTTTGCAGCTTCTGACGTGACCTTGATTGAGAATCTTGATGAACTGGAGGTATATGGGGCCAGTGAGAACCCGGCCAGTACTACCATCACATCTTACGTATTTGAGGTGAGTTACTGCAAAGAACCATTCATATGTTCTAAAATGTGTCAATTTTAGGGGTAGGACAGTTTTGAGATATATTGCTAGAATGTCCAGCAGTGTCGATCCCCCGTCTGACCCTAATAAAATTAACAGTCTTTCAGGTGGGACGTTAAACCGAGGTCTCGTGTCGGTGCTTTACACCGTGCACAGAAAAGAACAAGAGGAGATTCTGGAATGGGTCTCTGTCTGTATCATTGCACTATCCTCCAAAATCTAAAATTACTAATCTCTTCAGGAGGCGTCGCTCATATGGGCAACCGGTAGCGACGATAAATAAATGTAAAACACACAGTGTCTATGTTTTAGAATGAAAAACAAATGTAATGTGTAAATGTATCATATTTTCTTATATGTACACATGAGTAATAACACCTGGAAGGATTCTCATGTGTTCAGAGAATTACCCATATAATTTGTAAATTTAAGTTTAAACTTTATTTGACGATTGCGAAGCAAGTTCTAACAACTTAAATTAATCACTCTTGTTGGCGTGGATGAAAATGTAAATGTGGTCATTCATGTGGGAGGAAACCGGGGAAAACCCACCTGATATGGTGACCACCGTACCATCTCACATACTTCCCGGTCCGAGGATCAAACCCGGGTTGCATAGGTGAGAAGCGAGCGTGCTAACCACTGCGCTAATCAGATCTTGATTTCTTAAGTGTTCATAATGTGACTATCAAACTGAGGTAATTGTTGTAATATAGTGATGTGGTATGTGAGATGGTACAGTGGTCGCCAGATCGGACAGGTGGGTTTTCTCCGGGTACTCCGGTTTCCTACCACACGAATGACCACAAATGCGCTGCCATCCGAGCCAACGATTGTGATTAATATAAGTTGTTAAAACTTGCTTCGCAATCGTTGTAAAATAAATAAAGTTTAGACTAAGAAATCAACTGTATAAAGCAGTTCTTTTGTCAAAGCCATTGAAAGGGTCATGTGTCATACAATGTTGACAGCTTGCTTGTTTATGTTGTTATTTAGCTTACAGCCAGGCACCAGCTGCCGGACACAGACGGATCTGTAATCCAGTGGTAACACGCTGGATTGGTAATCCAGGGATCGCAGGTTCGATCCCCCGTCTGACCCTAATAAAAATTAACAGTCTTTCAGATGGGACGTTAAACCGAGATTTTGTGTCGGTGCTTTACACCGTGCACGTAAAAGAACCAGAGGAGACTCTGGAATGGGTCTCTGTCTGTATCATGCACTATCCTCCAAAAATCTAAAATGATTAATCTCTTCAGGAGGCATCGCTCATATGGGCAACCAGTAGCGACGATAAATAAACGTAAGACACACACAAGCTGCCGGACATTGTTTCTGTGTGCGTTTGAAGGGAGAACATACACCTTTGATATCACGTCTCTTTGTTTTATAATTGTAGGTATGTGATAACATCTGGAACATTGCCCCTTGTGGTAACATTGTGATGGGAGAACCAGCCTTTCTCTCGGAGGAATTCAGTAACACGGTGGATCCAGACCTGGAGCTGGTTACTACATCAGGATTTGCCAAAAATGGAGCCTTATCTGTGTTGCAGGTATGAAGTAGTGGAAGTTGTGATAGCGCATGCGCTTCAGGTGCGAAAGGCCTGGAGTTTGAGCCCGCTGGAACCATTATGATTGTGTCCTTAGGCAAGGCATTTAAATTCCACGTTGCCTCTTCTCCCTCGTGGCGATGGATTCCGTCAGGAATTATGTCTCGAGAGTGATTAATATAAGACGTAAGAACTTGTTTCGCTATCGAGCTAAGATAAAATTTGCTTCGTATGACTTGGCTTAACGTTAGGCCATCCTATCAGCCTTCTATATCTACCTGCAAGAGCAATTCCACATCCTATCAACCTTCAATATCTACCTGCAAGAGCAATTCCATGTCCTATCAGCCTTCTCTATCTACCTGCAAGAGCAATTCCACGTCCTATCAGCCTTCTCTATCTACCTGCAAGAGCAATTCCACATCCTATCAACCTTCTCTATCTACCTGCAAGAGCAATTTCACGTCCTATCAGCCTTCTCTATCTACCTGCAAGAGCAATTCCACATCCTATCAACCTTCTCTATCTACCTGCAAGAGCAATTCCACATCCTATCAGCCTTCTCTATCTACCTGCAAGAGCAATTCCACGTCCTATCAGCCTTCTCTATCTACCTGCAAGAGCAATTCCACGTCCTATCAGCCTTCTCTATCTACCTGCAAGAGCAATTCCACATCCTATCAGCCTTCTCTATCTACCTGCAAGAGCAATTCCACATCCTATCAGCCTTCTCTATCTACCTGCAAGAGCAATTCCACATCCTATCAGCCTTCTCTATCTACCTGCAAGAGCAATTCCACATCCTATCAACCTTCTCTATCTACCTGCAAGAGCAATTCCACGTCCTATCAGCCTTCTCTATCTACCTGCAAGAGCAATTCCACATCCTACCAACCTTCTCTATCTACCTGCAAGAACAATTCCACATCCTATCAGCCTTCTCTATCTACCTGCAAGAGCAATTCCACATCCTATCAGCCTTCTCTATCTACCTGCAAGAGCAATTCCATGTCCTATCAGCCTTCTCTATCTACCTGCAAGAGCAATTCCACATTCTATCAACCTTCTCTATCTACCTGCAAGAGCAATTCCACATCCTATCAACCTTCTCTATCTACCTGCAAGAGCAATTCCACATCCTATCAGCCTTCTCTATCTACCTGCAAGAGCAATTCCACATCCTATCAGCCTTCTCTATCTACCTGCAAGAGCAATTACACGTCATATCAGCCTTCTCTATCTACCTGCAAGAGCAATTCCACATCCTATCAGCCTTCTCTATGTCCTATCAGCCTTCTCTATCTACCTGCAAGAGCAATTCCACGTCCTATCAACCTTCTCTATCTACCTGCAAGAGCAATTCCACGTCCTATCAGCCTTCTCTATCTACCTGCAAGAGCAATTCCACATCCTATCAACCTTCTCTATCTATCTGCAAGAGCAATTCAACGTCTTATCAGCCTTCTCTATCTACCTGCAAGAGCAATTCCACATCCTATCAGCCTTCTCTATCTACCTGCAAGAGCAATTACACGTCATATCAGCCTTCTCTATCTACCTGCAAGAGCAATTCCACATCCTATCAGCCTTCTCTATGTCCTATCAGCCTTCTCTATCTACCTGCAAGAGCAATTCCACGTCCTATCAACCTTCTCTATCTACCTGCAAGAGCAATTCCACGTCCTATCAGCCTTCTCTATCTACCTGCAAGAGCAATTCCACATCCTATCAACCTTCTCTATCTATCTGCAAGAGCAATTCAACGTCTTATCAGCCTTCTCTATCTACCTGCAAGAGCAATTCCACATCCTATCAGCCTTCTCTATCTACCTGCAAGAGCAATTCCATGTCCTATCAGCCTTCTCTATCTACCTGCAAGAGCAATTCCACATTCTATCAACCTTCTCTATCTACCTGCAAGAGCAATTCCATGTCCTATCAACCTTCTCTATCTACCTGCAAGAGCAATTCCACATCCTATCAACCTTCTCTATCTATCTGCAAGAGCAATTCCACGTCTTATCAGCCTTCTCTATCTACCTGCAAGAGCAATTCCACATCCTATCTACCTGCAAGAGCAATTACATGTCCTATCAGCCTTCTCTATCTACCTGCAAGAGCAATTCCATGTCCTATCAGCCTTCTCTATCTACCTGCAAGAGCAATTCCACATCCTATCCACCTTCTCTATCTATCTGCAAGAGCAATTCCACGTCTTATCAGCCTTCTCTATCTACCTGCAAGAGCAATTCCATGTCCTATCAGCCTTCTCTATCTACCTGCAAGAGCAATTCCACATCCTATCCACCTTCTCTATCTATCTGCAAGAGCAATTCCACGTCTTATCAGCCTTCTCTATCTACCTGCAAGAGCAATTCCACGTCCTATCAGCCTTCTATCTACCTGCAAGAGCAATTCCATGTCCTATCAGCCTTCTCTATCTACCTGCAAGAGCAATTCCACATCCTATCAGCCTTCTCTATCTACCTGCAAGAGCAATTCCATGTCCTATCAGCCTTCTCTATCTACCTGCAAGAGCAATTCCACATCCTACCAACCTTCTCTATCTACCTGCAAGAACAATTCCACATCCTATCAGCCTTCTCTATCTACCTGCAAGAGCAATTCCACGTCCTATCAGCCTTCTATCTACCTGCAAGAGCAATTCCACGTCCTATCAGCCTTCTCTATCTACCTGCAAGAGCAATTCCACGTCCTATCAGCCTTCTCTATCTACCTGCAAGAGCAATTCCATGTCCTATCAGCCTTCTCTATCTACCTGCAAGAGCAATTCCACATTCTATCAACCTTCTCTATCTACCTGCAAGAGCAATTCCATGTCCTATCAACCTTCTCTATCTATCTGCAAGAGCAATTCCACGTCTTATCAGCCTTCTCTATCTACCTGCAAGAGCAATTCCACATCCTATCTACCTGCAAGAGCAATTACATGTCCTATCAGCCTTCTCTATCTACCTGCAAGAGCAATTCCATGTCCTATCAGCCTTCTCTATCTACCTGCAAGAGCAATTCCACATCCTATCCACCTTCTCTATCTATCTGCAAGAGCAATTCCACGTCTTATCAGCCTTCTCTATCTACCTGCAAGAGCAATTCCACATCCTATCAGCCTTCTCTATCTACCTGCAAGAGCAATTACACGTCATATCAGCCTTCTCTATCTACCTGCAAGAGCAATTCCACATCCTATCAGCCTTCTCTAGTCCTATCACCTTCTCTATCTACTGCAAGAGCAATTCCACGTCCTATCAGCCTTCTCTATCTACCTGCAAGAGCAATTCCACATCCTATCTACCTGCAAGAGCAATTACATGTCCTATCAGCCTTCTCTATCTACCTGCAAGAGCAATTCCATGTCCTATCAGCCTTCTCTATCTACCTGCAAGAGCAATTCCACATCCTATCCACCTTCTCTATCTATCTGCAAGAGCAATTCCACGTCTTATCAGCCTTCTCTATCTACCTGCAAGAGCAATTCCACATCCTATCAGCCTTCTCTATCTACCTGCAAGAGCAATTCCATGTCCTATCAGCCTTCTCTATCTACCTGCAAGAGCAATTCCACATCCTACCAACCTTCTCTATCTACCTGCAAGAACAATTCCACATCCTATCAGCCTTCTCTATCTACCTGCAAGAGCAATTCCACGTCCTATCAGCCTTCTATCTACCTGCAAGAGCAATTCCACGTCCTATCAGCCTTCTCTATCTACCTGCAAGAGCAATTCCACGTCCTATCAGCCTTCTCTATCTACCTGCAAGAGCAATTCCATACTAAGCTCATGTTTAATTGTAAATGTTCACTGACATTTCACATATTATTTACCCTTTTACCCATTTAACCCCAAGTAACTGACATGGACTAGTGCATGATATTTTTAGACATATCAATTAATAAGAAAATTACCTTTGGACTAGTTCATTTATCAAAATGGGTAATTTTATCTAAAAATAGTAATAATTATTACTTGCAAAAAGTGCAGATCCTGATGAGACGGCTCGTCACGAGCAGCCGGTTCACCTGGATCTACACTTTTTGTAAGTCTAAACCTCTCCAAATTGAATATCTCCTCTGGTCCGGATGCTGTTCGGTTTACAAGGATTTCACCGAAAGAACTATATTAAGTTTTGATTTATATTTCAGAGAAGTGTGCGACCCCAAGTTGTGACGACGTTTGAGCTGCCTAGCTGTGTCAACATGTGGACAGTTACCGGACCGAAGAAAACATCAGAGAATGGAGAAGGGGACAAACAAGATGTACAGAACGGCCATGCATTCCTGATCCTCAGTAGGCCCGACTCTAGTATGGTAGGTTCTGATACAGAACGGCCATACATTCCTGATCCTCAGTAGGCCCGACTATAGTATGGTAGGTTCTGATACAGGACGGCCATACATTCCTGATCCTCAGTAGGCCCGACTCTAGTATGGTAGGTTCTGATACAGAATGGCCATACATTCCTGATCCTCAGTAGGCCCGACTCTAGTATGGTAGGTTCTGACACAGAACGGCCATACATTCCTGATCCTCAGTAGGCCCGACTCTAGTATGGTAGGTTCTGACACAGAACGGCCATACATTCCTGATCCTCAGTAGGCCCGACTCTAGTATGTTAGGTTCTGATACAGGACGGCCATGCATTCCTGATCCTCAGTAGGCCCGACTCTAGTATGTTAGGTTCTGATACAGGACGGCCATGCATTCCTGATCCTCAGTAGGCCTGACTCTAGTATGGTAGGTTCTGATACAGGACAGCCATACATTCCTGATCCTCAGTAGGCCCGACTATATCTGCCAAGCCTTGAATGTTTCCGGAGGCGAGCCTAATAATTTAAAATTTCTAAGACAGTAACCTAATATGCTATTTAGCCTGTCTTCTGATAAGAAAGAGGTTTTAGAACATTTTAGAAAGGAAAGATTACCAAAAATTTATGACACGAAGTTTATCATACTATATGTTAACATATGACGTCATAATGGCAGCGTTATGATGTCACAAAAGGTTTATTAGACACTGACTTTATTTATCGTCACTACCGGGTGTCCATATGAGCATTGCCTCATGAAGTGATTAGACATTTTAGATTTTTGGAGAATAGTGCAATGATACAGACAGAGACCCATTCCAGGGTCTCCTCTGGTTCTTTTACATGCACGGTGTAAAGCACCGACACAAGACCTCGGTTTAACGTCCCATCTGAAAGACTTAATTTTATTATGGTCAGACGGAGTATCGAACACCTGCGATCCCTGGATTACCAGTCCAGCGTGTTAACCACTGGACTACAGATCCCGTAGGATAAAAATATATATGTATTTATAGGTTCTGCAGACAGGGCAGGAGATTCAGGAGTTAGACCACAGTGGCTTCAGCACACAGACAGCTACCATATATGCTGGCAATGTAGGAGAGGGGAGATACATACTGCAAGTGTCATCGGGAGGGGTCAGGCTTCTTGATGGAGGTATGTGTACATCATACTGATCTTGTAGCTTTGTTTATAGTGGCCTCCGTCGAAGCATGTGGGCGACTGGTTTTTGTAAGAAGTTTATGTCGGTTGTGGGTCTGTAGACATCCTGAGGTGGCTTCCTCTGGTCCAGGGTGACAAGTCCTGCTTCTCTCTGTAATCAGTTCCAAGGCATCAAGGTTCATGTAGAAGCATCAAGGTTCATGTAGAAGTATCAAGGTTCATGTAGAAGTATCAAGGTTCATGTAGATTTAGATTTATCAAGGTTCATGTAGAAGTATCAATGTTCATGTAGAAGTATCAAGGTTCATGTAGAAGTATCAAGGTTCATGTAGAAGCATCAAGGTTCATGTAGAAGTATCAAGGTTCATGTAGAAGTATCAAGGTTCATGTAGAAGCATCAAGGTTCATGTGGAAGCATCAAGGTTCATGTGGAAGCATCAATGTTCATGTAGAAGCATCATGGTTCATGTAGAAGTATCAAGGTTCATGTAGAAGTATCAAGGTTCATGTAGAAGTATCAAGGTTCATGTAGAAGTATCACGGTTCATGTAGAAGTATCACGGTTCATGTAGAAGTATCAAGGTTCATGTAGAAGTATCAAGGTTCATGTAGAAGTATCAAGGTTCATGTGGAAGCATCAAGGTTCATGTGGAAGCATCAATGTTCATGTAGAAGCATCAAGGTTCATGTAGAAGCATCAAGGTTCATGTAGAAGTATCAAGGTTCATGTAGATTTAGATTTATCAAGGTTCATGTAGAAGTATCAATGTTCATGTAGAAGTATCAAGGTTCATGTAGAAGTATCAAGGTTCATGTAGAAGCATCAAGGTTCATGTAGAAGTATCAAGGTTCATGTAGAAGTATCAAGGTTCATGTAGAAGCATCAAGGTTCATGTGGAAGCATCAAGGTTCATGTGGAAGCATCAATGTTCATGTAGAAGCATCATGGTTCATGTAGAAGTATCAAGGTTCATGTAGAAGTATCAAGGTTCATGTAGAAGTATCACGGTTCATGTAGAAGTATCACGGTTCATGTAGAAGTATCAAGGTTCATGTAGAAGTATCAAGGTTCATGTAGAAGTATCAAGGTTCATGTGGAAGCATCAAGGTTCATGTGGAAGCATCAATGTTCATGTAGAAGCATCAAGGTTCATGTAGAAGCATCAAGGTTCATGTAGAAGCATCAAGGTTCATGTAGAAGCATCAAGGTTCATGTAGATTTATCAAGGTTCATGTAGAAGTATCAAGGTTCATGTAGAAGTATCAAGGTTCATGTAGAAGTATCAAGGTTCATGTAGAAGTATCATGGTTCATGTAGAAGCATCAAGGTTCATGTAGAAGCATCAAGGATCATGTGGAAGCATCAAGGTCCATGTGGAAGCATCAAGGTTCATGTAGAACTTTTAGATTTCTTTATGCATATGACCAACAATTTATAGTTCCTTAATCATGTTATATTTAGTTGTTTGTTTTCTTCAGTGCAACAGATGCAGCACATACCTATAGAAATGGGAACTCCGATAGTACAGTGTACGGTGGCCGACCCCTATATCCTTATCATGAGTGATGAGGGAACCATTATGATGTTAACATTGAAACAGGAGGTGTCTGGAGCCCGGCTTGTACTCACCAAACCTCTCATATCAAATGTATGTAACAGTCAATATATCTATTACTATTTCAGTTATTTGTTTTACCCGTGCTGCAGGGCTGTACAAATATTTTTTATGTGATCTGTCCAGGACAGTTGACATTCTGAAAGTGATCTTTGCAGGACAGTTGACATCTGAAAGTGATCTGTGCAGGACAGTTGATATCTGAAAGTGATCTGTCCAGGACAGTTGACATTCTGAAAGTGATCTTTGCAGGACAGTTGACATCTGAAAGTGATCTTTGCAGGACAGTTGACATTCTGAAATTGATCTGTCCAGGACAGTTGACATTCTGAAAGTGATCTGTCCAGGACAGTTGACATTCTGAAAGTGATTTGTCCAGGACAGTTGACATTCTGAAAGTGATCTGTGCAGGACAGTTGACATTCTGAAAGTGATCTGTCCAGGACATTTGACATTCTGAAAGTGATCTGTGCAGGACAGTTGACATTCTGAAAGTGATCTGTCCAGGACATTTGACATTCTGAAAGTGACAGTTCCAGGACAGTTGACATTCTGAAAGTGACCTGTCCTGACCCAAATCACACCTGTCCCACTTTCCGAGTGCTATTCTCTTGTTGATATATTGGGTTGATTAAAGCAGCATTACATTGTATGAAATAAAAGATATTTGCGATAAAACAAACTCGAAACCGAAAGTAGGACTTTCCGAGTCGATTGGTCACGCACTTGTTTACAACTGGAATGCATCGTCTGCACTTGTTTACAACTGGAACGCATCGTCCGCGCTTGTTTACATTCGGAATGCATCGTCCCCATTTTCCCACGTTGTCTTTTTTAATTAAATTACTTGATATGTTGATTCATACCTCTGTTAGTCTTTTAGGGACATTTCTACATCCCCGCGAAGGTTTCGACATCAGAGGAAGATAAGATAGTATTTCATGTTCAAAATATATATGTTGTTTTCTACATCCTCTGTTGTTTCACGCACGTGCGCTGTGCATGTTTACATTTCGTGTGTTGATAAACAAATTTGCGTATACGACGGTTTAAATTTATTGGAATTTTATCGTTTCTGAGCGACTATTTCGATTTTTGTAAACACACACACATTAGTATTTATATTTTACCCAAAACATCCTTTATTACGATGTAATGCTGCTTTAATACTATTTTACTATTGGGTTGTATACCGTGGTACATATTCGTTACAAACTTGCGTATTGCAATATACCGCGGTACGGTTTTGATGTGCAATACCCACCCCTATTAATAGTATAAGACAAATATCCCCTATCAGTTTACATGCAAATTTGCGTTAATAGCACAAAATAGCATTGCTACATTCAATTTAGAGCCAAGCATAAGCACAACTTGTCACAGTGTTATTAAATTGTCATGACATCACTGCACCAAACAGCGTTATATTAACCTTTTTAACAGTGTTATAATTATGTCGATACTTTTTAAATCGTCGTTTTTCTCATTAACGTTATGCACCAATGTTTGTGGGTTCGAAACCTATTACGGTCAGATTCATTCTATTGAGTCAGCAATGAAGCTGGTTTGTGACAGGTCACTGGCTATATCCAGGTGACGTCCTGATACAATGCTACGATGGTCACTCGATGAAACTGGAAAGTCACTAATCATGTGACTAGGTGACCTTTGCTATTCAAGCATAAACAAACAAACAAACAATTTTTAACATAATAATCAGCCAATTTCTTTAGAGATTTTCTTGAAGATATACTTGTTTTACAGAAACCAAGGTTTATATTCAGTTTTTATGACGTTTTTTTGTCATTACATTTTTACATCTTGATAAATTTTGTTGCAATTGACCTTTTGTCATTACAATTTTACTACATACATGTATTTTTATCTACATATATCTTGTATACAATATACTTAACCCGGTGCGATATAGCATGAACTGTTCTGAAGCGCCGTTAAACCAAATACTCACTCACTCACAGAAACCAAGGGTGACAACTCTGTGTGCTTATAAAGACGAGAGTGGTATGTTTACAACGTCGGCTATAGAGATCCAGGAAGAGTTGTCGGTGGGAGACCAGAAAGTGAACATGAATACATCGCTAGAGAAGGTGTTTAGTATGGAGTCCAGGTAAACAATTCCTCATCCCCCTAGCCTGTAACCCATTTAACACCAAGTAACCGACATGGACTGTAGCTTGTAGATATAGGTTATTGTTACACAGATGCTGTGTTGTCCCCACCTGTATATTAGCAGTAACATAGCCCCACACTTGTACATTAAATATTTGCCAAAATGTTGCTTTAAAGCGACACTACACTGATAAAAAAATAAAATACCTACAGAATGTAATTTCCTATTATATGGTATAATTTGTTCCAAATATTTGTCACAGAATTTTGAGTACATATATTTCAACTAACAAACAAGCGTCTTATACGACGTTTGTTGACATAACAAAATGATGAGTATCACATTATATTTCTATTTTTAGCCTTCATGGTATAGGCATAGCTAAATGATTACCAATCCAAGTTAAAAATAACCACCATGGCAGCCATCTTGAATATTTATTTTCAAATTATCATGAACTGCTTATATTATACAAATTTATTTTAGCTTGATTACGAAACAAGTTTGTATGACTTATATTAATCACTCTCGAGACCTCGTTCATGATGGAATCCATCGCCTCGAGTGAGAGAGAGGCGATGTGGAATTTATATGTCTTACCTAAGGGCACAATCGTAATGGCACCAGCGGACTCAAGCTCCAGGCTTTTCACACCTGAAGCGAACTCGCTACCATTGCGCTATCATGACTAACTTAGAATATCTCGGTGTGTAGTAAATTGTAAGCAAACACATATAGGGACTTTAAGTTGATGTGAAACTATTGCAGCACTATTGATGATGAGGATGAATTGCTGTATGGTGATGATGACACATCCGCGCTGGATAACTCCGTCAACAACAGTATTAAGGAAGAGAAGAAACCAAGGTATGTTCACATTGTACACAGAATCAAACCAAGGTATGTTCACATTGTACACAGAATCAAACCAAGGTATGTTCACATTGTACACAGAATCAAACCAAGGTATGTTCACATTGTACACAGAACCAAACCAAGGTATGTTCACATTGTACACAGAACCAAACCAAGGTATGTTCACATTGTACACAGAACCAAACCAAGGTATGTTCACATTGTACACAGAACCGTATAAAGGTATGTTCACATTGTACACAGAACCAAACCAAGGTATGTTCACATTGTACACAGAACCAAACCAAGGTATGTTCACGTTGTACACATAACCAAACCAAGGTATGTTCACATTGTACACACAGCCAAACCAAGGTATGTTCACATTGTACACACAGCCAAACCAAGGTATGTTCACATTGTACACAGAACCGTATCAAGGTATGTTCACATTGTACACATAACCAAACCAAGGTATGTTCACATTGTACACACAACCAAACCAAGGTATGTTCACATTGTACACAGAACCAAACCAAGGTATGTTCACATTGTACACAGAACCAAACCAAGGTATGTTCACATTGTACACAGAACCAAACCAAGGTATGTTCACATTGTACACACAGCCAAACCAAGGTATGTTCACATTGTACACACAGCCAAACCAAGGTATGTTCACATTGTACACAGAACCAAACCAAGGTATTTCACATTGTACACACAGCCAAACCAAGGTATGTTCACATTGTACACAGAACAAACCAAGTATGTTCACATTGTACACAGCCAAACCAAGGTATGTTCACATTGTACACAGAATCAAACCAAGGTATGTTCACATTGTACACAGAATCAAACCAAGGTATGTTCACATTGTACACACAGCCAAACCAAGGTATGTTCACATTGTACACAGAACCGTATAAAGGTATGTTCACATTGTACACAGAACCAAACCAAGGTATGTTCACATTGTACACAGAACCAAACCAAGGTATGTTCACGTTGTACACATAACCAAACCAAGGTATGTTCACATTGTACACACAGCCAAACCAAGGTATGTTCACATTGTACACACAGCCAAACCAAGGTATGTTCACATTGTACACACAGCCAAACCAAGGTATGTTCACATTGTACACAGAACCAAACCAAGGTATGTTCACATTGTACACAGAACCAAACCAAGGTATGTTCACATTGTACACAGAACCAAACCAAGGTATGTTCACATTGTACACAGAACCGTATCAAGGTATGTTCACATTGTACACAGAACCAAACCAAGGTATGTTCACATTGTACACAGAACCGTATGAAGGTATGTTCACATTGTACATAGAGTCCGTCTCCGTGGTCAAGTGGTTATTGTCGCTGACTTTTATACCATTGTAACGTATCATCACTTATGGTCACGGGTCAAGCTCTTTTCAGGTGGTATCGCATCCCTAGTGTGTTTTTTTGCATGCCCGTTGTGTAGCACCGATACATGAGACCTCGGTTTATTGTCCCATCTGAAAGTCTGCTAATAGTATTATGGTGAGACGGAGACTCGGATCTGTGGTCACCTCTATATAGTGATCTCCTCTGTATACTGGTCACTTTGGTGATTTCCTGGATTCACTATGAACCTGCGGTCACCTCTATATAGTGATCTCCTCTGTATACTGGTCATTTTGGTGATTTCCTGGATTCACTATGAACCTGCGGTCACCTCTATATAGTGATCTCCTCTGTATACTGGTCACTTTGGTGATTTTCTGGATTCACTATGAACCTGCGGTCACCTCTATATAGTGATCTCCTCTGTATACTGGTCACTTTGGTGATTTCCTGGATTCACTATGAACCTGCAGTCACCTCTATATAGTGATCTCCTCTGTATACTGGTCACTTTGGTGATTTCCTGGATTCACTATGAACCTGCGGTCACCTCTATATAGTGATCTCCTCTGTATACTGGTCACTTTGGTGATTTCCTGGATTCACTATGAACAAGCTGCATTTTGCCTTAATTAGACACATACTCTCAAACATAATTTCATGATTTTCATGATCTTGAACATTTTCAATTAATTTACGGAGTTTTTAATTTAATGATGTGTTGCAATATATAAAATCCAGAAGTGAATTTGCTTTAGATCGGTTATCTCTGTATAATCTTGCGTTACTCCATGATCATTATATTAATACACTCGAGACTGTTTATGGATACCGTTAATTGTATTGACTGCCAAAATTTGGATAAAGTGTACATATTGACGGATATAGCTCTACATTCGGACATGAGAATCATGAATTCGCGATCGACTTGGATGGCGAACATTAGCGAAATATAAATGCTCGCGATTAAATAGTGTTCTACAGTAATTAAGATATATTCTCAGTTCTTAAGTTGTTTATTAAATCTACATTCAGACACAGAATTATTCACAAGAATCATGAATTCGCGATCGACTTGGATGGCGAACATTAGCGAAATATAAATGCTCGCGACTAAATAATGTTCTACAGTAATTAAGCAATATTCTCAGTTGTTAAGTTGGTTATTAAATGATTTCCAGCAAAACGATACAGAAGAAGGAGGTTAAAGCATCATACTGGTTGACCATAGCTAGGGAGAATGGATCGTTAGAGGTTTGTTTAGAAATATAACTGACATTTATCAAATTTACAAAACTGTACTGAGATACTGCGCTTCTGGAAACAGAGGTGAAATCATTGTCTTAACTGTGCATGACTGTAAAAGCTCTGTCTGTCTGTCTGTCTGTCTGTCTGTCTGTCTGTCTGTCTGTCTGTCTGTCTGTCTGTCTGTCTGTCTGTCTGTCTGTCTGTCTGTCTGTCTGTCTGTCTGTCTGTCTGTCTGTCTGTCCAGCAGTCAATATGTTGTGGTGGTGAAGATCACTCACATTTCATTTCCTGAGTAGAAACCAGTACTCAATTCTCCAGCCTCCACAAGCGACTGTCAACTTTCTCACGTATCATTTTATCACTTGTTCCCGATAGGGAGCAAACCTGCAGCCTTGATGATAGCGATGAATTAGTATTCACTGGCAGTTGCTTGACCCCTGCTGCTGTGGGTATGAGCTATTGTTCAAGTAAGGAAGTTATCTAGCTGTATTGAAGGGTGTCGGTTCTACCAAAGTGCTTGATTGTGTCTTCTGAAACACAGGGATCATTTTAGAGGGTGAAATAGTCGCCCCACTTCTCCCTAAAAATTTTTTTTTACAATTTTCATACAAAATTTTGGCCAGTAAGATAAAGTACTCCTTCTATTAAAGTTTAAACTTTATTTATTTTACAAGGATTGCGAAGCAAGTTTTAACAACTTATATTAATCACTCTCGTTGGCGCAGATGAAAGCGTAAATGTGGTTATTCGTGTGGAAGGAAACTAGAGTACCCGGAGAAAAACCCACCTGTCCGATCTGGCGACCAACGTACCATATCACATACTTCCTGGTCCAAGGATCGAACCCGGGTGAGAAATGAGCGTGCTAACCACTGCGCTAATTGGCTAATAAACCCCTTCTGTTCAAATGTTGTATTTAGTGGTCATGCTGTGTATTTTAACCATATTTTGTTGAAATTGATTAAATAACACCATTTAAAGACGCAATCGCATGCTTTTCACTTCTCCCAAAAATCCTGACCTAGAATGAACCCTTGAAACAGTGTGCGCGCAAGGCCATACCAAGGTTCTTACCCGCCACAGAAAGCTAGAAGACCACGGCTATTGGTACCACTGACTGTAAATCCATAAACAATGGGAAAAAGTAACACAAGAACAGTGTTAGCACTAACAAAAGTGAATTTTGTATATCAGTTATTGTCTTTATAGTGACAGAATAACAAGGGTCATCGCAAAACTCTAGTATTATTTATATGCAGAAACAATGGTTTCACGATTTACCCGCCATCTAATGTGTGTATGCAATGCAGTCTTCCTGAATTCCATAGACGGTCGACATGTCGGACAAATAATCCGTTGTCAGAAAAAATAAATTTGAATTTTAGGTACATTTAAATCATTTGTCGGACTGATGTGAGGCAAACTGTAGCAAATTGACGTGAAGATTTGCCATACATGTGTCTGTAGTATTTTTCATATTTTCACTGGTGCTTCAGATACTCAGCGTGCCAGATTTTAAGACATCATACTATGTGAAGACGTTCCCGATTGGCCAGAGAGTGTTAGTGGACACAGATAGTCAGAAGGATGTAGGACCGAGCAAGACTGGGTGAGTATAGCTGTCTAATACAATACAGGATGTCTAGTGGACACAGGTAGTCAGTAGGATGTACAGGATGTCTAGTGGACACAGGTAGTCAGTAGGATGTAGGGCCAAGCAAGACTGGGTGAGTATAGCTGTCTAATACAATACAGGATGTCTAGTGGACACAGGTAGTCAGTAGGATGTAGAGGATGTCTAGTGGACACAGGTAGTCAGTAGGATGTAGGGCCGAGCAAGACTGGGTGAGTATAGCTGTCTAATACAATACAGGATGTCTAGTGGACACAGGTAGTCAGTAGGATGTAGGGCCGAGCAAGACTGGGTGAGTATAGCTGTCTAATACAATACAGGATGTCTAGTGGACACAGGTAGTCAGAAGGATGTAGGACCGAGCAAGACTGGGTGAGTATAGCTGTCTAATACAGTACAGGATGTCTAGTGGACACAGGTAGTCAGTAGGATGTAGGGCCGAGCAAGACTGGGTGAGTATAGCTGTCTAATACAATACAGGGTGTCTAGTGGACACAGGTAGTCAGTAGGATGTACAGGATGTCTAGTGGACACAGGTAGTCAGTAGGATGTAGGACCGAGCAAGACTGGGTAAGTATAGCTGTCTAATACAATACAGGATGTCTAGTGGACACAGGTAGTTAGAAGGATGTAGGGCCGATCAAGACTGGGTGTGTATAGCTGTCTAATACAGTACAGGATGTCTAGTGGACACAGGTAGTCAGTAGGATGTACAGGATGCCTAGTGGACACAGGTAGTCAGTAGGATGTAGGGCTGAACAAGACTGGGTGAGTATAGCTGTCTAATACAGTACAGGATGTCTAGTGGACACAGGTAGTCAGTAGGATGTACAGGATGTCTAGTGGACACAGGTAGTCAGTAGGATGTACAGGATGTCTAGTGGACACATGTAGTCAGAAGGATGTAGGACCGAGCAAGACTGGGTGAGTATAGCTGTCTAATACAGTACAGGATATCTAGTGGACACAGGTAGTCAGTAGGATGTACAGGATGTCTAGTGGACACAGGTATTCAGTAGGATGTACAGGATGTCTAGTGGACACAGGTAGTCAGTAGGATGTACAGGATGTCTAGTGGACACAGGTAGTCAGAAAGATGTAGGACCGAGCAAGACTGGGCGAGTATAGCTGTCTAATACAGTACAGGATGTCTAGTGGACACAGGTAGTCAGAAGGATGTAGGGCCGAGCAAGACTGGGTGAGTATAGCTGTCTAATACAATACAGGATGTCTAGTGGACACAGGTTGTCAGTAGGATGTACAGGATGTCTAGTGGACACAGATAGTCAGTAGGATGTAGGACCGAGCAAGACTGGGTAAGTATAGCTGTCTAATACAGTACAGGATGTCTAGTGGACACAGGTAGTCAGTAGGATGTAGGACCGAGCAAGACTGGGTGAGTATAGCTGTCTAATACAATACAGGATGTCTAGGGGACACAGGTAGTCAGTAGGATGTAGGGCCGAGCAAGACTGGGTGAGTATAGCTGTCTAATACAATACAGGATGTCTAGTGGACACAGGTAGTCAGAAGGATGTAGGGCCGAGCAAGACTGGGTGAGTATAGCTGTCTAATACAGTACAGGATGTCTAGTGGACACAGGTAGTCAGAAGGATGTAGGACCGAGCAAGACTGGGTGAGTATAGCTGTCTAATACAATACAGGATGTCTAGTGGACACAGGTAGTCAGTAGGATGTAGGGCCGAGCAAGACTGGATGAGTATAGCTGTCTAATACAATACAGGATGTCTAGTGGACACAGGTAGTTAGTAGGATGTACAGGATGTCTAGTGGACACAGGTAGTCAGTAGGATGTAGGGCTGAGCAAGACTGGATGAGTATAGCTGTCTAATACAATACAGGATGTCTAGTGGACACAGGTAGTTAGTAGGATGTACAGGATGTCTAGTGGACACAGGTAGTCAGTAGGATGTAGGGCTGAACAAGACTGGGTGAGTATAGCTGTCTAATACAATACAGGATGTCTAGTGGACACAGGTAGTTAGTAGGATGTACAGGATGTCTAGTGGACACAGGTAGTTAGTAGGATGTACAGGATGTCTAGTGGACACAGGTAGTCAGTAGGGCTGAACAAGACTGGGTGAGTATAGCTGTCTAATACAATACAGGATGTCTAGTGGACACAGGTAGTCAGTAGGATGTAGGGCCGAGCAAGACTGGGTGAGTATAGCTGTCTAATACAATACAGGATGTCTAGTGGCGGCTTAAGGCAGGTTTGACTGTAGATTACAACTGTATTTATTTTAGGTTTGGTTTGGGTCAAGATAAGAACACAACAGTAGCAGACAGCATATCAACTGTGTATGAAGTGTTGCTCGTTGGCCTCGGGAAACAGAAATCCCGACCTTATCTACTGGTAAGTTTAAACTTTGTTTAAACGATTGCGAAGCAAGTTTTAACAACTTATATTAATCACTCTCGTTGGCGCGGATGAAAGCGTAAATGTGGTTATTCCTGTGGGAGGAAACTGGAGTCCGATCTAGCGACCATCGTACCATCTCACATACTTCCCGGCGTACCATCTCACATACTTCCCGGTCCGAGGATCGAACCCGGATTGCATTGGTGAGAAACGAGCGTGCTAACTAACGACTGCGCTAATCGGACAGCCAATGGTATGTTCCCACAGTGAACACGTATTTACCTTGTTATTTGTTGTTGGAGCACATATAATACACATCTCCTATTTTCTAGTGAATACTTACGTGATATTGCAGTTTTTGTTCAAACCCCTTCTATGGCAATGTTAAGAAGTCTAAGATGCATATCTGTATTGCAGAGACTGTATAAGAAAATACTAATGAACAATTCTACCTGTGTTAAACACCGCACCCAATTAAACACCGACCCCCCCACATTAAACACCACCTGCAATTTAACATGCCCCAATTAAACATGCCCCCAATTAAACACTCCCCCAATTACCCCCACCTAATTAAACACTCCCCCAATTAACTCCCCCAATTAAACCACCCCCAATTAAACACTCCCCAATTAAACACTACCCCAATTAAACACCACCTGCAATTAAACACCACCTGCAATTAAACACCACCCCAATTAAACACCACCTGCAATTAAACACCACCTGCAATTAAACACCACCTCCAATTAAATACTCCCCCAATTAAACACCGTCCCCCAATAAACACCGTCCCCCAATTAAACATCGCCCCCAATTAAACATCGCCCCAATTAAACATTGCAATTAAACACCACCTCCAATTAAACACCGTCTGCAATTAAACACCACCTGTCTACGTACACCACCTGTCTATGAACACCACCTGTCTATGAACACCACCTGTCTATGAACACCACCTGTCTATGAACACCACCTGTCTATGAACATCACCTGTCTATGAACACCACCTGTCTATGAACATCACCTGTCTACGTACACCACCTGTCTATGAACACCACCTGTCTACGTACACCACCTGTCTATGAACACCACCTGTCTATGAACACCACCTGTCTACGTACACCACCTGTCTATGAACACCACCTGTCTATGAACACCACCTGTCTATGAACACCACCTGTCTACGTACACCACCTGTCTATGAACACCACCTGTCTATGAACACCACCTGTCTATGAACACCACCTGTCTACGTACACCACCTGTCTATGAACACCACCTGTCTACGTACACCACCTGTCTATGAACACCACCTGTCTATGAACACCACCTGTCTATGAACACCACCTGTCTACGTACACCACCTGTCTATGAACACCACCTGTCTATGAACACCACCTGTCTATGAACACCACCTGTCTAGACACCACCTGTCTATGAACACCACCTGTCTATGAACACCACCTGTCTATGAACACCACCTGTCTACGTACACCACCTGTCTATGTACACCACCTGTCTATGTACACCACCTGTCTATGAACATCACCTGTCTATGAACACCATCTGTCTATGAACACCACCTGTCTATGAACACCACCTGTCTATGAACACCACCTGTCTATGAACACCACCTGTCTATGAACACCACCTGTCTATGTACACCACCTGTCCATGAACACCACCTGTCTATGAACACCATCTGTCTACGTACACCACCTGTCTATGTACACCGCCTGTCTATGAACACCACCTGTCCATGAACATCACCTGTCTACGTACACCACCTGTCTATGTACACCATCTGTCTATGAACACCATCTGTCTACGTACACCACCTGTCTATGTACACCGCCTGTCTATGAACACCACCTGTCCATGAACATCACCTGTCTACGTACACCACCTGTCTATGAACACCACCTGTCTATGAACACCACCTGTCTATGAACACCACCTGTCTACGTACACCACCTGTCTATGTACACCACCTGTCTATGTACACCACCTGTCTATGAACACCACCTGTCTATGAACATCACCTGTCTATGAACACCACCTGTCTATGAACACCACCTCCAATTAAACACCACCTCCAATTAAACATCACCTGTCTACGTACACCACCTGACATATGAACACCACCTGTCTACGTACACCACCTGTCTATGAACACCACCTGTCTATGAACACCACCTGTCTATGAACACCACCCCTGTCATCAATGTCAGGAAAGACCACTTTATTCCATTCCAGCATCTTGACTTTATAGACAGGTTGGACATGCATGCTTACTACTATGTTGCAGGCAAGAGTGGAGGATGGCCTGTTGATCTACGAGGCGTTCCCGTACTACCAGTCCAAGTCGGATAACCATCTGAAGATACGCTTCAAGAAAGTGCAGCATAATCTCATCGTGAAAGAACGTAAGGTGAAGTCGCGCAAGCGAGGCGAGGAGATTCTCGACATGTTTGACGAATTCAAGAATGACCAGGGCCAGTGGTTTAGACCCTTTGACGATATCTCTGGATATAGCGGGGTAAATAGTCTACCATATGATGTAGTGTGTTTAACACATGGTAGCGCAGTTGTACCGCTTTCGCTTCAGGTGCGAAAGGCACAGAATTCGCGCTTCCACTGTAGCTGGTACGATTGTGCTTTTAGGCAAGGCGTTTAGATTCCACATTGCCTTGTTCTCTCTCCCTCGTGGCGATGGATGCCATCAGGAATGATGTCTCGAGAGTGATTAATATAAGTTGTAGGAACTTGTTTCGCAATCGATCTAAACTAAATTTGTTTATTTTATGCTTTCCAATGAAATATTGAAATTTATCAGTGAAATAAAATGTGTTATTCCACTGATTGAAATCAGTGGAATAACACATTTTATTTCTCACTGGTTTACATGTGTGGTACCTAGCCGCTGCATGTTGAAATATGGTCAATGCGAATGTTTTCGGACTCAAGCTGTCAGTGACGGCATTCATTGTCGTCTAAACACAAGTTGTAGCGCCAATTAGTGCACACGGTTGCATCATTTTTCTATCCTAAATAAAACCTTTTCTAAAATAAAAAGAAAACAAGCTGTCTAACCACTTGATCAATGTCTAACCACTTGATCAATGTTTCTCTCCATTCAGGATCAATCGTGTGTTTCTCCTCAAACTACTATAATATTTCAGATATGTTTCCTCAAACTACTATAATATTTCAGATATGTTTCCTCAAACTACTATAATATTTCAGATATGTTTCCTCAAACTACTAGAATATTTCAGATGTGTTTCCTCAAACAGTACTATAATATTTCAGATGTTTCCTCAAACAGTACTATAATATTTCAGATATGTTTCCTCAAACAGTACTATAATATTTCACATATGTTTCCTCAAACAGTACTATAATATTTCAGATGTGTTTCCTCAAACAGTACTATAATATTTCAGATATGTTTCCTCAAACAGTACTATAATATTTCAGATATGTTTCCTCAAACAGTACTATAATATTTCAGATGTTTCCTCAAACAGTACTATAATATTTCACATATGTTTCCTCAAACAGTACTATAATATTTCACATATGTTTCCTCAAACAGTACTATAATATTTCACATATGTTTCCTCAAACAGTACTATAATATTTCACATATGTTTCCTCAAACAGTACTATAATATTTCACATATGTTTCCTCAAACAGTACTATAATATTTCACATATGTTTCCTCAAACAGTACTATAATATTTCACATATGTTTCCTCAAACAGTACTATAATATTTCAGATATGTTTCCTCAAACAGTACTATAATATTTCAGATATGTTTCCTCAAACAGTACTATAATATTTCACATATGTTTCCTCAAACAGTACTATAATATTTCAGATGTGTTTCCTCAAACAGTACTATAATATTTCACATATGTTTCCTCAAACAGTACTATAATATTTCAGATATTTATTTGTGGTCCATACCCGCACTGGTTGTTTATGACACAGCGGGGATCGCTGCGGATACATCCGATGGGGATTGATGGTACAGTTACTTGCTTTGCTCCGTTTCATAATGTCAACTGTCCTAACGGGTTCCTCTACTTCAATAAACAGGTACGTGAAAAATAGACAATCACTAAATATCCGCCATTTTTGCCAACCAAAGTTTTCGATGAAATTGTCCAAATTTAGAACAAATAAATGATATTTATCATTACATTTGCTCAGCCTCCGTGGTCGAGTGGTTAAGGTCGCTGACTTGTATACCACTGTAACCTATCATCACTGATGGTCACAGGTTTAAGTCCCACTCAGGCCTTGTCTCATTTATATGAAAAAGTTGGCAGTTTCTTACAGAGGTTGGTGCACCCAATTACTGGTTAACCGTTGGAGCTTGCCCAGGAAAGGTGTTGTTAGGTAAACTGTCCGCCGGCGATATAGCCCAAAAATGGTGCTGATGCAGGCGTAAAACCGGAAATGTAACATATAATCATTACATTTGGTCTTAATCAATGCCATTATATGCATACTATTGATAGACTCTTTTAACAGTTATTTTATAACGTTTGCCGAACTAACTTATTGAATCGTCTTGTATGCGAATAGGGTCGAAATATTCGATAAATTTTGGACAATTTTGTCTGAAAAAAAAATGTAATGATGGTTGTACCCGTGTATACTGTGTACTAAACTAAATGGATATTGTTTTGCCGTCATCCATCTGTCCGTCTGTCTGCACTCATAAAATAGTACTTACGTGGCTAGAGAACAATAGGTTTACTGTATAATAGTCTAGCGTTAGGTGTTATGTGGCTGTAAATGGTTTTACGTGGCTAATGAGAACAATGGAGTAGCCACTTAAAGTACACACGTTTGAGTATGTCTGTGTGTGTCCGTCTCCAGCCAGTTCTTAGTAACCAATGGGTGGAATGTATGTGCACATTTTATGAGGATCGGCACAGTAACACCAGAGTTGTTGCCCTTTAATTGACCGCCCAGCTCCAGTAAGGTGAGGGATATGAATTTGTCAACATTGCTTGTTGACATGTGAAACTGTGTTGATATTGTCTGTATGGGAAGCCATACTGGTGGTCTTTAGAGAGAGATGGACTCTATTTGGAGGTGGTCTTTAGAGAGAGATGTGGACTCTATTTGGAGGTGGTCTTTAGAGAGAGATGGACTATATTTGGAGGTGGTCTTTAGAGAGAGATGGACTATATTTGGAGGTGGTCTTTAGAGAGAGATGGACTCTATTTGGAGGTGGTCTTTAGAGAGAGATGGACTCTATTTGGAGGTGGTCTTTAGAGAGAGATGGACTATATTTGGAGATGGTCTTTAGAGAGAGATGGACTCTATTTGGAGGTGGTCTTTAGAGTGAGATGGACTCTATTTGGTGGTGGTCTTTAGAGAGAGATGAACTATATTTGGAGGTGGTCTTTAGAGAGAGAGATGGACTCTATTTGGAGGTGGTCTTTAGAGAGAGATGAACTATATTTGGAGGTGGTCTTTAGAGAGAGATGAACTCTATTTGGAGGTGGTCTTTAGAGAGAGATGGACTCTATTTGGAGGTGGTCTTTAGAGAGAGATGAACTATATTTGGAGGTGGTCTTTAGAGAGAGATGGACTCTATTTGGAGGTGGTCTTTAGAGAGAGAGAGATATTAACTATATTTGGAGGTGGTCTTTAGAGAGAGAGATGAACTCTATTTGGAGGTGGTCTTTAGAGAGAGAGATGAACTATATTTGGAGGTGGTCTTTAGAGAGAGATGAACTATATTTGGAGGTGGTCTTTAGAGAGATGAACTATATTTGGAGGTGGTCTTTAGAGAGAGATGGACTCTATTTGGATGGAGGTGGTCTTTAGAAAGAGATGGACTCTATTTGGAGGTGGTCTTTAGAGAGAGAGAGATGGACTTTATTAGAGGTGGTCTTATGTACAGGTTAGACTGTATCCGATTAGCGCAGTTGTTAGCGCGTTCGCTTCTCACCAATGCAATCCAGGTTCGATCCTCGGACCGGGAAGTATGTGAGATGGTACGGTTGTCGCCAGATCGGACAGGTGGGTTTTCTCCGGGTACTCCGGTTTCCTCCCACATAAATGACCACACGCTTTCATCCGCGCCAACGAGAGCGATTAATATAAGTTTTTAAAACTTGCTTCGCAATCGTTGTAAAATAAATAAAGTTTATAAAAGACTGTATACAGGTCAGTTCAGCAGCAATGTGTTTGACTATTTCAGGGAGAGTTGCGAATCTCAGTATTACCGACACATGTAACGTACGACGCGCCATGGCCCATACGGAAAGTACCTCTGAGGTGTACACCACATTTCATCATATACCATACAGACAGCAAGGTTAGTATATCCCGGTATTACCCATGCATGTAGCGTACGACGCGCCATGGCCCATACATAGCGCACCCTACTCCACATTTCATCATATACCATACAGACAGCAAGGTTAGTATATCCTGGTATTACCCACACATGTAATGTACGACGCGCCATGGCCCATACATAGCGCACCCTACTCCACACTTCATCATATGCCGTACAGACAGCAAGGTTAGTATATCCCGGTATTACCCATGCATGTAGCGTATGACGCGCCATGGCCCATACATGGGGCACCCTACTCCACACTTCATCATATACCATACAGACAGCAAGGTTAGTATGTCCTGGTATTACCCATGCATGTAACGTACGACGCGCCATGGCCCATACATGGGGCACCCTACTCCACACTTCATCATATACCATACAGACAGCAAGGTTAGTATATCCCGGTATTACCCACGCATGTAGCGTACAACGCGCCATGGTCCATACATGGGGCACCCTACTCCACACTTCATCATATTCCATACAGACAACAAGGTTAGTATATCTTGGTATTACCCATGCATGTAACGTACGACGCGCCATGGTCCATACATAGGGCACCCTACTCCACACTTCATCATATTCCATACAGACAACAAGGTTAGTATATCTTGGTATTACCCATGCATGTAGCGTACGATGCGCCATGGTCCATACATAGGGCACCCTACTCCACACTTCATCATATTCCATACAGACAGCAAGGTTAGTATATCCTGAGGTTACCGACACATGAAACATACGGCACTCTATAGTCCATTTGAAATATACATGCTGCTGGTTGAGATAGACTGTTGGTTGTGTTTGCTACAGCGGTAATTGCACAACTTGATTATCGTGTGTATGTTTAGTTGTCAGCTAGTTATGTTCCGAGAATCAGAGTAGTTTACGAGTGCATATTATAGTCCAAATTACATTATGCAAATTTATTTTAGGTCAATTGCGAAACATGTTACAACATTAGTTTAATCACTCGAGACCTCATTTCTGATAGAATCCACCGCCATGATGATGTCACCTTCTAGGTTCTGGCTGGGTTCGAACTCACAACCTCGCGATTATAAGGCAGACACTGCCCTCACCCATTACACAGGCTCCACAGATACATCATTCACGGTTGAGCATGTACAGTTTTTATATGAAATATACATATATGGGCATGTATATAGCTCAAAATGTAACAATGGAAGTCGTGATAGCGCAGTGGATGCGCATTTGCTTCAGGTGCGAAAGGTCTGGAGTTCGAGCCCCGCTGGAGTCATTGCGATCGTGCCCTTAGGCAAGGCATTTAAATTCCACGTTGCCTCTTCTCTCTCCCTCGTGGCGATGGATTCCATCAGGAATGAGGTCTCGAGAGTGATTAATATAAGTTGTAAGAACTTGTTTCGCAATTGAGCTAATATAAATTTGTATAAACTAAAATGTAACAATACAGTAGAATGATGTCGCATGATCTTGACATGTACAGATGCTGTTAAGATGGATTTCCGTTTCCTTACAGACTTATGCTGTGGTGATGCATAGTCCAGACTTGGGGAACAAACTACCAAAAGCTACATCTGAAGACAGAGAATTTGATGTGTTTGAAAAGGGTAATATTCCATGAGTACTTGTCTATTACAGCCATGGATATTTGTATGGTGGTAAAATAGTTTTATTTTTGTCACAAATTATCACAGTTTGTCACAGCTTGTCTTAAAGCGACACTACATTAGTGAAAACGCAAATTTTTACAGAATGTATTTTCCTATTATATGGTATATATTTTTTCCAAATATTTGCCTCAAATACTGAATATTTCAACTAATAAGCAAACGTCATTGACATATCAAAATAATGTAAATAGGGTCGACATTCATGCGTAATACAACTCGTGTCTTGTGAATAACACAATTTATGGTACAGATTTACCGTTATATCTCTCATGTGTGCTTATGCATATTTATTTATAGACTAGTCTTAGTTCAATTATCTTTAAACGACATTATCTCGCGTTTAGTATTGACTCCGATGACAAACAAACATCAATTCAGGAGCGTGGATGATCGTTATATGAAATCCTACTTTCAATTTTGAAAGTTTATAGATCACAAAAACACTGTTTATTGATTCAATGTTAGTGTTCGAATGTATTCAGTAGAATTTGCAGTAGCAATGCATTTATACGAGAAAAAATGCATTTTATTTGCTCTTTACGATGTAATGTCGCTTTAAGGTACAATTTTATGACCTGTCTTGTATGATGTACCTTTTATTACCAGGTATTTGAAAGAAGAAAAAACACCGGATTTTGTCTATAAAGCATTCGAGTTAAGAAACTTGAATTATTATTAGTTTCATCAGTCTTTCGATTATGGAAAACCCAGGCGCACCGCCGATCGCGCGCCACGTTTGGAGATTGCGAGCGCTGTTTGTGAGAACGCGCGCCACTTAGCACTTTTCTTTATGTGGTCTGCATGTCGAGCGCAGGTTTTGCACCATACTTCATGCACATATTCAATGCCATGCTTATCTTTAACAGTTTTAAATCCAATTAGCGACCCGACGTTCCAATTTAGGAATGTTTTAAATTGCACGGAGTGCCCCTTTGTTTTAGTATCTGCCATAGCTGACTATATGTATATTGACAACAATTAAATGTGTGTGATCATTCCGAGAGTTGGTTGTATTATGCCAGCTTAAAATATAATGCGACAATCATTGCATCGTATCAAAGGATGCCGATAAAAAAAATTCCGCATCACTATACCTGTCAAAGCCTTTGAGTCATAAGCCGCACGTGGACTACAAAGTCAAACACATCGTCGCAGACACCCACGCTTGAAATGAAACTACAAAGGTGCCGACAACCGGATCGGAGAGTTCATTGTTGCAGTGAAATATGCAACGTTTTAGAAACAATTTTAACCACATCAATGCTAACAGCACGCGCATGTTTCGAGGCGCTCGGTCTGTCGCGCGTCTAGTCTTGATTTCGGGCGCGTGCAGGCGCGCGGGCGCGATTGCGCGCCTCAAAATCGAAGGACTGGTTTCATACATTTTCTTTTGTTCACATAATAAGTGCTAGTCTGCCTCCATGGTCGAGTGGTTATGGTCGCTGACTTGTATACCACTGTAACCTATCATCACTGATGGTCACAGGTTCGAGCCCCGCTCAGGCCGTGTCTCATTTATATGAAAAAGTTGGCAGTTTCTTACGGAGGTTGGTGCACCCAAGTACTGGTTAACCGCTGGAGCCTGCCCAGGAAAGGTGTTGTTAGGTAAACTGCCCGACGGCGATATAGCCCAAAATGGTGCTGATGCAGGCATAAAACCCGAAATATAAATAAATAAATAAATGATAAGTGCTAGCACATTGTATTGTTTTCTTTGTGAATATCCATATTCTCCTATTTTCGCAGACGAGAGATTTGTTTACCCAGTAGCACAGAAGTTCTCTTGCCAACTGTACAGTCCAACATCATGGGAAGTTGTTCCCAATACACAGTAAGTATTCAAGTTGTTATTCACACATCTGGGGGCGATTTCTTTTGTATTGGAATGTTTTATGATGGTTTCAAAAGAAAACAACGTATCTGACAGTTTATTTCATATTTGCAAATTATTAATATTTTTTCCAAATATAAATTGTTAACAATTGAATATGTAGCCTTCAATTGTTTATATGAACAGTGATCATGGTCTGTAGGTACTGTATGAACAGTGAACATGGTATGTAGGTACTGTATGAACAGTGAACATGGTATGTAGGTACTGTATGAACAGTGATCATGGTCTGTAGGTACTGTATGAACAGTGATCATGGTTTGTAGGTACTGTATGAACAGTGATCATGGTCTGTATGTACTGTATGAACAGTGATCATGGTCTGTAGGTACTGTAAGAACAGTGATCATGGTCTGTAGGTACTGTATGAACAGTGATCATGGTCTGTATGTACTGTATGAACAGTGATCATGGTATGTATGTACTGTATGAACAGTGATCATGGTCTGTATGTACTGTATGAACAGTGATCATGGTCTGTATGTACTGTATGAACAGTGATCATGGTCTGTAGGTACTGTGTGAACAGTGATCATGGTCTGTAGGTACTGTATGAATAGTGATCATGGTCTGTAGGTACTGTGTGAACAGTGATCATGGTCTGTAGGTACTGTATGAACATTAAGAAACCATTTCCGGTTGATATCTTGTGAAGCCATGGACTTACAATCTTCAAACATACTGACATTGGTGTTAGTTTTAGCAATATTTTATTCAAGAATGGTACATAACACAGGAATAGTTGCAACAGCACAGTTAGGACATTGGTGTTGGTTAGTAGCTGAACGCTAATGATTTTGGCGTTAATAGTAGGGCTGCATATCCAGAACGGATCCAGTTTTAGACTCATAGCAAATGACCTCTCTATGTGAGCACTTGACCTCCGTTTGAGTCCTGTCTCGTCTGGGCTACTGTAGTATAGAGTTAACATCAATGATGCTCAGTACAAGATTTCATGATGACAGAATTTGTCAAACATGTATTTGTCTATGGAAATTTGTTATTTAGCGCCGATTTTGACGTTTTGGATGCGTCTAATCAAGGTAGTAAACATACTAAAAATAACCAACAAAGTCATTCAGAGTAGAACAGTATTTAACCGACAAAGTCATTCAGAGTAGAACAGTATTTAACCGACAAAGTCATTCAGAGTAGAACAGTATTTAACCGATAACGTCATTCAGAGTAGAACAGTATTTAACCGATAACGTCATTCAGAGTAGAACAGTATTTAACCAACAAAGTCATTCAGAGTAGAACAGTATTTAACCAACAAAGTCATTCAGAGTAGAACAGTATTTAACCAACAAAGTCATTCAGAGTAGAACAGTATTTAACCAATAACGTCATTCAGAATAGAACAGTATTTAACCAACAAAGTCATTCAGAGTAGAACAGTATTTAACCAACAAAATCATTCAGAGTAGAACAGTATTTAACCAATAAAGTTTTTATAGATTTCTCTATATCCCCCCAAAAAAACAATACCTAGATCTCAATACTTTGAAGGTCACTATGAAGAAGATATACAGACCCTCCCGAGACGTATACGTTCGTCAGCATATCGTGGTATACCGGTATATTGCCGCAGCCCTAGTTAATAGCAGGGCTCATTCTTGGTCATAATATTTGGGAGAACTTAGAACATGCGCGATTGAGTCCTTAAATTGTGTTATTGAATAAAATTTACCATTGTATTATTATAATTGGCTAGTGTAGCTTACCGGCATTTTGTATGAAAATTGTACACAAAAAACAATTTATAATTTATTTTTAGGGAGGAAGTCAGGGGGTGAAGTCAGGGTCCCTATTTCACCAGAGTTATCCTCTAGAATGAGCCCTGTAATAGGTCAAATATCAGGTGAACGGGGGGGACTTCACTTTCCAAAATATGATCCTTCTGTTCTCAAACTTTATTTTACAACGATTTTAACAACTTATATTAATATCTCTCATTGGGGCGGATGAATGCATGAATGTGGTCATTCGTGTGGGAGGAAACCGGATTACCTGTAGAATACCCACCTGTCCGATCTGGCGACCACCGTACCATCTCACATACTTCCCGGTCCTAGGATCAAACCATGGTTGCATTGGTGAGAAGCGAGTGCGCTAACCATAGCGCTAATCGGACAGCCTCAATCTTGAAATATGTACTGTGGATATATTGTCTGCAGTCAAAGGTACACATTTCTGTTTTATGTTTGCAGAATCGAGATGGAGGAAATGGAGCATGTGACAGCCCTGAAATATGTGCTGCTGAAATCTGAGGAAACCGTCTCGGGCGTGAAAGGATACGTTTCCATAGGAACCAACTTCTCCTTAGGAGAAGATATTCTTGCAAGAGGAAGGGTAAAAATATATTTCTCATGCGTGAAATACGTGGCGTGAAATATGTGGTGTGAAATACGTGGCATGAATGTGGTGTAAAATACGTGGCGTGAAATATGTGGTGTGAAATACGTGGCGTGAAATATGTGGCGTGAAATACGTGGCGTGAAATAGGCGGCGTGAAATATGTGGCATGAAATACGTGGCGTGAAATATGCGGCGTGAAATATGCGGCGTGAAATATGTGGTGTGAAATATGTGGTGTGAAATATGTGGCTTGAAATATGTGGTGTGAAATACGTGGCGTGAAATACGTGGCGTGAAATATGTGGTGTGAAATACGTGGCATGAAATATGTGGTGTAAAATATGTGGCGTGAAATATGTGGTGTGAAATACGTGGCGTGAAATATGTGGCGTGAAATACGTGGCGTGAAATAGGCGGCGTGAAATATGTGGCATGAAATACGTGGCGTGAAATACGCGGCGTGAAATACGTGGCGTGATATATGTGGCGTGAAATACGTGGCGTGAAATAGGCGGCGCGAAATATGTGGCATGAAATACGTGGCGTGAAATACGCGGCATGAAATATGTGGCGTGAAATACGCGGCGTGAAATATGTGGCGTGAAATATGTGACTTGAAATATGTGGTGTGAAATACGTGGCATGAAATACACGGCGATCCTTGAGGCATTAACCTGCTCTATGCTTTAAGGATTGTGTCGACCTCGACTTTAATCACTGGACTAGTAAACAGCTGATTAAACTTTAATCACTGGACTAGTATACTGCTGATTAAACTTTAATCACTGGACTAGTATACAGCTGATTAAACTAATCACTGGACTAGTAAACAACTGATTAAACTTTAATCACTGGACTAGTAAACAGCTGATTAAACTTTAATCACTGGACTAGTATACAGCTGATTAAACTTTAATCACTGGACTAGTATACAGCTGATTAAACTTTAATCACTGGACTAGTAAACAGCTGATTAAACTTTAATCACTGGACTAGTATACAGCTGATTAAACTTTAATCACTGGACTAGTATACAGCTGATTAAACTTTGAAATCAAGTAAATCTACGTTAATGAAATTAAATTGCTAATATTTTCGTTTATCGTGTTGTTTATCGGGTTGTTCAAATTAACAGCTCGGTCTAGGCTACCAATACTTTGGATGAATGACTTTGACAAGTACCGTATATTCCCAGCCATAAGTCGGCATTTTTCTCCTCCAGAAATGCGACTTATGGCTGAGAAACAAGCAACAAAAAGTTGAAGAAGAAAAAGCAGAATTTTTCTTTAGTTTATACAAATTTATTTTAGCACGATTGGGAAACAAGTTTTTACAACTTATATTAATCACTCTCGAGACCTCATTCCTGATGGACTCCATCGCCACACGGGAGAGAGAAGAGGCAATGTGGAATTTAAATGCCTTGCCTAAGGGCATAATCGTAACGGCTCCAGCGGGGCTCGAACTCCGGATCTTTCGCACATGAAGCGAACGTGCATCCACTGAGCTATCACGACTTCCACAATTTTTCTTTATTTCTTGGAACTTTATTTTTGTCAAAATTATTTTAATATAACAATTGGTTTAAACATTATAAACCAGAGAAAAGGCTAATACACAAAATTCATGAAACTTAACTTTCTATCAATGACCTACTTCAAGTGTGTTCGAATTAAATCAGTCAAAAAACTACATCACCAGAAACAATTAGGGAATAACGTTTTAAGCAACAACTCCGGTGAACAGTTTACAGTTTCTAAGAAAATCATCTGAACTACAGTGCAGTGCTTAGTCTTAACAGACCTAACCACAAAACAACAAACACCTATTGCAATGGCAAGTGTATACTTTATTGTGCGACTAGTGAGCGGGAAGACAACCCTTGTACTATGTGTATGAAATACATCCCTGACTATAATACATACATGTATAATACATATAGTCGAATATATATATGAAACATAACCTCGGTACAGACTCTGAGATACACGGGACCAGTGTAAAAACCAGAGGTAAAAAACATTAATGATAATGTAAAAAACTCTGGAAAACTGTATCCAATGTACCTCAGCGATGTTTCATATATTTGACTGACAAAATATCTTCGATATCCATGTTCAATATCTTGTAGAATACGATATTTACAATACGATTACATATTCGTGAGGCTATTTCTCGGAATACTGAACATAACATAACTGTTCAGAAGTTGGTTTTTTTATATACCCAAAACATGAAAATAACAGAATGTCACTTGTCTGTTTCATCATTATAAATTTGAACAGCATAAACTAGATGTTTCTAGCTTGAAAACTTGCGTAGAACTGATTTATTCGCTACCGATTAACCGCTAAAAGTCACGTGCACAAAATGGTTCACTGATTTTGTGTATCGCTATGTTAAGACATCTGTTCTCCGCTATACTACGTACCGCGGAGAACGTCAAGTCTTAACAGACCTAACCACAAAACAACAAACACCTATTGCAATGGCAAGTGTATACTTTATAGAACGTGACAAATGTTAGGCGTATTCATGCTATTCAAATTACGAATATAAATCATGTACACGTGACCTCCAATCACTGACAATGTTACAACTTTAACTGTTTTGTTATGAACAATTTTTTAGATAAAGAATCTTCTATGTAGCCATCTTTTGCTGTGTCACTCTTCCATCTACCATGTCTCTTAAGACACCTATCGGACATGCCTTCTGAGTTTGCTGCAATGGTAGCACCGCTTGCTCTAAGTGAATGAATACCTAAATTCAAATCAGGAGCTACAAGCTTCAGTTTAGACACTATGCATTCTCTAGCACGTGTATAACTCATCTTTTTGTTTGACTTTAACAAGAAACATTTTGAACCTGATCTACAAGCTGGTTTGAACAAGTATGAATCGGACCCCAATAACAAACCGGAATATTGGATATATCTTTGCAACATAGCAACCGGACAAGCGGAGGTAGAACCTTTTGCAATTAGAACCTGCTTTCCGGACCTGTAAATGTCTGTTTTACTCTTTCTAATGTTTTATACAATATGCTCGGTCTTAAACTCTACATCATTACATTTGAGATCACTTATTTCATTATATCGTAAAAAACCCGAATAACCTACTAATATCATTGTAAGATCTCTCAAAGTTATAACGTCTTTTGTGTCTGCATATATATCACACAAATGTACTAAGTGTTCTGTAGATATGACATCCTTCTTCTGCACTGGTTTCGAATTCAAACGTTTGCTGCATTCTAGCATCTTAGAAACTATAGAACACTGTGTAGGATCTTCGAAGTCATTAATGTCATGTAACCACTTGATTGCGTAAAACGCTGAAGATATCACATTATTGGACTTTCCCTTATCAATCAAGTTTGATAAGTACATGGCCACGTGAATAGAACTCACAGGTCGAGATTGAAATGCTTTGGATTTACAAAAGTCGTCGAAGTACCTGATCTGACTAGAATATTTCGACACAGTCCCTTCAGCTCTAGCAGATAATATGTGATTTGTCATTCTATTTACAACCGACTCGCTATCGTCAATTTTCACACCGGCTTCATCGAATTTTCTTTTCAATGTTTGTCTCAAGCCAGAACCTGCAAAATGAGTTATATATATATGTGTTTTACATGTATCTCAATATCACGGCTTATTCTACGATTACAAGGCTTTGTACACCTACTTGAATGTACATCTCAGAGCCAGCATTCTGAAAGAAAATGGTTCGTTATTAAATACACCATTGTTGCTCTTTCCTGCAGAAATTGCGCCTACACTAGGCAGTATGTAAACATCTTTAATGAACGAATTCTGCCTGTGTCTGTACATGTTGACAATAAACGGCCAATATGGAGCCGACACCCATTCTGGAATAACAACGGTAGTATCAGCTCTCTCTATTTCTATTTTTCTAAGACAACTTATGATTAAATTTGGAGGTGGTACAATCCAGTTATTCTCTCCTTGCCAGCTATGGCTTAAACTGTCTACGGCCTCTGTACCAGGCACCCACCACCTAGAATTAAACCGAACACATTTGTTATTATAATGCATAGCGAATCTGTCCACCGTGTGGGGCCCCCATTTGTTGTCTAAATACCTAAAAATATCGTCATTAACAAACCAATCATCTGGATCTGAACATCTGCTCAGATAATCCGCTCTTTCGTTATCTGATCTTGGGATCCATTCTGCAACAAAGCCTATATTATACTTATCACATATATTGTTAATATGCATGGAAATATAATGTAGCTCTTCAACTCGGCTGCCACTGTGTAAAATATATTTGACATTTCTGTTATCTGAAAATATTTTGATACAAGAATTTTTCAAGTACTCTACATTACTGAACAGTACTCTACGAACAGCTTCAATCTCACGCCAGGTCGAACTCTTACCTGCTTCCTCTGCAGTCCAAGAACCATAAACTGCACCATCAATGCCATCACTGCCCTGATATATATCCTTGCAAACAATATATCCTATGCTACAATTGATCACTTCTGGAAGTATTAAACCAGAACTACTAAATGTTTCCCCCTTGTTAACTACTGGGAGCATAATATTACACTTGCTCACTTCCGGGAGCATAACACTGCGCTTGCTCACTTCCGGGAGCATAACATTGCGCTTGCTCACTTCCGGGAGCATAACATTGCGCTTGCTCACTTCCGGGAGCATAACATTGCGCTTGCTCACTTCCGGGAGCATAACACTGGACTTGCTCACTTCCGGGAGCATAGCATTGGACTTGCTCACTTCCGGGAGCATAACACTGGACGTGCTCACTTCCGGGAGCATAACACTGGACGTGCTCACTTCCGGGAGCATAACACTGAACGTGCTCACTTCCGGGAGCATAACACTGGACTTGCTCACTTCCGGGAGCATAACACTGGACTTGCTCACTTCCGGGAGCATAACACTGGACTTGCTCACTTCCGGGAGCATAACACTGGATTTGCTCACTTCCGGAGCATAACACTGGATTGCTCATTTCCGGGAGCTTAAAGAACCTGTTCTCTACATAATAAGTGTCGGAATCTATCCCCTCCAATAGCATATCATTATTACCGCTCATTTCCGGGAGCATCTTACTTTGGGTACAACCACTCATATTCTTGTTTACCACATTTGGTTCAAATATCTGTATGTATCCACCATACGCAAATGCGCTGGCATCAGAAAACAAGTACGCATTAACAATTTCTATTTGCTTCAATGGTCTGCCTACAAAATTTAAGCATCTAGCATTTTTGCGCCAAAACTGCATTTCTAAAATAGCCTGTTTAATCACTTGTACTGGTGAATTCCAACTAGCCCTTGCTAGAATACAACTATACATATATCTTGTTCGGAGACACACCCTTTTCCCAAACACACTATGTAGTGAGATAATCTGCCCGACGACGGCAGCTAACAACTTGACGGGTACTACGTTAAACTTATCTTTGCATACTTGAAACAGCAATGAATCTATGGAACATTCTAATCTACGTATGCGTTCGTCTGTTACAGACAACAGGTTTCGTTTGAAATCTAGAATATGACCTAGCCAGCACGACACGTGAGCAGGTAGCCAGTTGCATTTCTCTTCTGCTAACAGAAATCCAAATTTCAGCAGTGTTTCCTTCACAAACTGGCTTAATTCTAAAGCCTTGATATACTCACGGTGACCTCCTATACCGTCATCCAGAAACATTACAACTCTGTGACCTAAACCTCTCCAGTATTTAATTATTACCCGTACAGTTTTCGTAAAAATATGACCAGCTGTGGCAATTCCAAAAGGCAAAGAATTGAAAACGTAATAAGTTTCCGTACCATCTTGCATCCAACAAAACCCTAAATAGGTCTCGTGGCTAGCATATATGTCAATGTGATGGTATGCCGATTTTAAATCGAAAGTAAATGTATAGCTTGATATGTCAAACAGTTGTTCTGCGACTTTTATATCGTCAAACTTTATTCTAAATGTATGCAATCTAAAACTAACTTGGGTTTTGACTCCCTGTTATAGGCCACCGTTAACGGATTAATTATTAAAGGCTTTTGTTTAGCTTCAGAAATAACGCCTTGTTGTAGAAGTGAGTTTATTTCACTTTGAACAAATTCGGGATTTTCCCTAGCAGATCTATTATTCTTGAGGTGAACGCTAGGCGGTATATTTTTAAAAGGCAATTTATACCCGTTTTGTACTACGCCTATTATATATGCGTTATCCGATACGCCTTTCCACTCTGAAACATGCCGCTTTAACCTACCGACTGGGGATGGTTTCATACACACATCATGACTTCTTGTCACACAGGTCTCGTTTACAATATAATTTGACCCCATGCGTTTTGCATATTTTGCAAATCTGAAAAACCACGTACTGTTTGTACGTTTACGTTCTGATTACGTCCGTTTTGCAAACATTGTATGCGAAGACGATTTATAGGATCACATACATTACTGAACACATTTGTTGTGCTTGTTGTGTTAGCTTCGCCCGTAGCACTACAATATTTATATGCACGTGGTACGTCGCTATCAATAGAACCATGTACGTCATCTACACACGGTGCTTTAACATCACCTGTAGAAGAACCCCACGCATTGTGGTAAACTATATCGGGCACTTGGTGTTTACAGGTTTTGATATAAGTAACAGATAGTTTAGCATTTTCTGTATCATGATTGGCGTGATTATACTCATTATAATTACGCGACATACATGTATTTTGTCTACTTAACTTAAGACTATTGGTGTTACTCCTTTGACTGCATTCCATCTTCCAGTGACCTGGTTTCCCGCAATTAAAGCATAAGCCTGGACGTCTGCTTCTGTCTTGTACACGCTGCATCGTACCCGACGCCGCCGGAATCTCCACAACTTGTCGTGGGCGTCTGTATGGTAACGATCTACCACGACGACTCTTGACCCTGTCCGATTTCGCCTTTCTCACGGCTCTCGCCTCGGCCTTGTACATCCTTTTCTCATCATCGCTATCACTTGCTATCGGATGTGTTTCATATTCAGCCACTACACGCCACCAGAGTTCAGAATTGTCTGCTAGCTGCACTAACTTCTGACGTCTCTTAACCATATCTAAAGCTTCAATGATAGTTTTTTTGGCCTGTTCAACATTCTGCATGTGTAAACTAGCACTGGCTTTCTCCAGTTTAACTGCTACTTTTGAGTTATATTTAAATTGTTCTTCATTGCTTTTTCTCTTGAATTTAGGAACTTCTAAAGCATTCAAATTTGAAAAAGAAGAAGAGGAGGTTGCACTTATCTTATTAATCATCTCTCCAATGTCTTTCAGCAAAACCTGGTTATTGGAATTGACAATCTCTTTCACTTTATTTTCGACCATGCTCTCCAAGTCGCTCTCCATTTTGTAAACTGCGCACAATAAAGTAGATGTTTCTAGCTTGAAAACTTGCGTAGAACTGATTTATTCGCTACCGAATAACCGCTAAAAGTCACGTGCACAAAATGGTCCACTGATTTTGTGTATCGCTATGTTAAGACATCTGTTCTCCACTATACTACGTACCGCGGAGAACGTCAATTCTAGAGAGCGACTTGGCCGACTACTACTTGGGCGAAGGGAACCTGACTTCGCCCACTTCTCACAAAAAGTTTTACTCTTATTTTATTGATTTACAATTTGCCATTCACAGTTTTGTCCAGTAAGATACACTGGCCCAATATAAAGCACTCCTTCCATTCAAAAGTTGCATTTGATGGTCATACATATCGTGTATTTAAGCCCTATTTTGTTGACCTTTATTAAATAACACAATTTGAGGACGCAATCACGTGCTTTCTCGCTTCTCCCAAACATTATGACCTAGGATGAGCCGTGGACTGCAGTGGAGGATCTTGCATTATGACCTAGGGTGAGCCGTGGACTGTAGTGGAGGATGCATTATGACCTAGGATGAGCCGTGGACTGTAGTGGAGGATCTTGCATTATGACGTAGGGTGAGCCGTGGACTGTAGTGGAGGATCTTGCATTATGACCTGGGGTGAGCCGAGGACTGTAGTGGAGGATCTTGCATTATGACCGAGGGTGAGCCGAGGACTGTAGTGGAGGATCTTGCATTATGACCTAGGGTGAGCCGTAGGGTGAGCCGTGGACTGTAGTGGAGGATCTTGCATTATGACCGAGGGTGAGCCGAGGACTGTAGTGGAGGATCTTGCATTATGACCTAGGGTGAGCCGTGGACTGTAGTGGAGGATCTTGCATTATGACCTAGGGTGAGCCGTGGACTGTAGTGGAGGATCTTGCATTATGACCGAGGGTGAGCCGAGGACTGTAGTGGAGGATCTTGCATTATGGCCTAGGGTGAGCCGAGGACTGTAGTGGAGGATCTTGCATTATGACCTAGGGTGAGCCGGGACTGTAGTGGAGGATCTTGCATTATGACCTGGACTGTAGTGGAGGATCTTGCATTATGACCTAGGATGAGCCCATGGACTGCAGTGGAGGATCTTGCATTATGACCTAGGGTGAGCCTTGGACTGTAGTGGAGGATCTTGCATTATGACCTAGGGTGAGCCGTGGACTGCAGTGGAGGATCTTGCATTATGACCTAGGGTGAGCCATGGACTGTAGTGGAGGATCTTGCATTATGACCTAGGGTGAGCCGTGGACTGCAGTGGAGGATCTTGCATTATGACCTAGGGTGAGCCGTGGACTGTAGTGGAGGATCTTGTGTTTATTTCAGATAATCATATTTGATGTGATAGAAGTCGTACCGGAGCCCGGGCAACCTCTAACCAAACACAAAATGAAGGTATGTTTGAAAATATTTTGAATTATGGAAACGTGTAGATATGTTATCTATAATACTATACTCGTACTGTACCAAACTTTAATTTTATTGTTTACAGGTGGGATATTGTCCGGCTACTCCAGTATCCTCCCACATTTATGACCATATATAGAAAATGTTTCAAATAAATATATAAAATATATTTTAAGAACCGTATATTGAATTGTTCGTAATGCACAGGGTCCTGTGTGCACAGCTACAGCACTACGCCTGAATTGTCTGGGCAGCTGCATGACTTCACAAAACAAATAAAAGTAGTCATTTCTGACTTATGAGACACCTCTTTTTTGAACATCAGTACTTCCTGAATCCTATGCTTGTATGCCAGGCGTCAGGCTGGTAGGCAATCGGTAACCATTATTTAACTAGCTGGCGGCTCACCAACCGGCCATATCAGAACAAACCCCTGACGAGATTCAAACTTTCGACCTCCTACTCCATAGGTGTCCGCCTTAACCACTAGGCCACGGAGACGGTATTACGTACATGTATTATATTAAACATATTGCATTTGATCGTCCGAATAATCGAATGTTAAAAACTGGCTTCTAAATATTTCAATTAAAATTTCAATAAATTGCAGTTAAATCATATAACTGCAGGGCTCATGCTAGAGGGCGATTTGGGCGAAATGTTCGCTTTATTTTCTGTGACTTCGCCGACAATAGATATCAGGGCGACATCCATTTCGCCTTATTTCTGGAGTTACTGTTTGTTTAATTTTCAATCACGTAAAATTCAAACACACAAAAATGGCCCCATGCAGACCATGGGGTGCAAACAGATGTCGATATTTGGCTCCAATTAACAAAGGCAGGTGATGACTCGTCGTTCATAATTACATGTACTAATAATTGATTAACCCTTTCAACAATACAGGCCTCTAAATAGACTTACAAAAAGTGTAGATCCAGATGAGCTGGCTCATGACGAGCCGTCTCATCAGGATCTGCACTTTTTGCCAGTAATAATTATTATTATTTCTAGATAAAATTACCCATTTTGATAAATGAACTGGTCCATAGGTAATTTTCTTATTAATTTATTGGTCTAAAAATATCAATCACCAGTCCATGTCAGTTACTTGGGGTTGAATCACAGGGATTCGGCACGTTTGGGGGTACTAGTATATATATTTAAGTACAGGGATTCTACTCTACGAGCGTTCTGATTGGATTATGATTATTCTTCATATAAAAAACAAACATCTTGTTACATTCTAATAATCCAATCAGAAGCTCGTTTCAAAGCGAATTGTGCCGCTTTAGAAATTTTCAAAACAAATTGAAAAATTCTACGAAATCTCTTTTTGACGTACATTTTTGCCGAATAAACCTACACGTTAGTGGAAACACATTATATTGATAATGTTATTCACAGTTAAAACTCTCCCGTCGAAGATTTTTTGTTGTTGCTGACAGAACCCGTGTCCTAGTATGGAAATGTGACCTGCTATGGCCAATGTCTGTGGCAATTGTTTGCAAAGTATACATGCATGCAGCTTAAAGTTGTGTTTTATTTGAAGAACAATATAAAGACTCGGGATAGGCGTTATATTTGGACAGATTTGTACAAAATTGTTTCAGATAGGGCCATTTTACTGATCAATGCGAAATCTGACATCCCACAGAGTAGAATCCCTGTACTTAAATATACTGAGTCAAAAAAGAAACGATACCAAACTCAAACTAAAAATGACGTAAAACGGATAAAACCATAGAAAGGTTTAATATATTACGTATCAGTACCGGGTATCTTATTGCAACCTCAGCCAACCATAAACACAGGTAAATAAACACCCGATAATCCTGGAACGCCGAATTTCCGATTTGCACGTGCTCCTCAACAAAGACAACTTCCTACACATGTACAAATCGGAAAACCAGTTTATTGTACTGGTATTGCATTATCATCGAGGAAAAACACCTTACATACCCATTGTTACCTCGAACAAAATGCCTAGGCTAAACCGCAATCAGAGAATGCGTGCCATTGGCATGATTGACGGCGGTTTACGTCAGTGTGACGTCGCAAATCGACTCGGGGTTACGCGGATCACGATAACACGCCTACTTCGACGTTATCGAACACATGGATCGGTGGATGACCGTCCAAGATCTGATTGACCACGTGTGACGATGCGTGAACAGGACCGTCACATTTACGTGACCGGTTGCTACCTGCTACGCACACAGCTGCCGTTACTCCTGGGATGACCAACAATCGCATCAGTGCACAAACAGTCAGGAACCGGCTCGGTGAACGTGTCATTCGTGCCTATCGGCCATACGTTGGACCCATCCTGACACAACGTCACCGTGACGTACGGCGGGAATGGACGACGGAACGTGCTCGCTGGACTCGGTTACAGTGGAATTCGGTGATGTTTAGCGATGAATCGCGGTTCTGTTTGTGTCGAGCGGATGGCAGAGAGCGGGTATATCGCAGACGCGGTGAACGTTACGCCGACGCATGTGTACGTCAGGTCGATCTGTTCGGGGGCGGAAGCATTATGGCGTGGGGCGGTATCACCTTCGGCAGTCGCACTGAACTGTTAGTGGTAAACGCCCAGCGGTACTGTGATGAGATCCTTGCGCCAGTTGTTGTGCCGTTCTTTAACGCCAACAGAAACGTCACACTGTTCCAACAGGACAACGCCAGGTGTCATACTGCTCGGATTTCCACCACATTATTGGAGCAGAACAATATTGAAACCCTGCCGTGGCCTGCTTTGTCACCAGACTTGTCACCCATAGAACATTTGTGGGATACGTTAGACCGCCGCGTCAGACGACGTCAGCCGGTAACGTTAAACCAACTGAGGGATGTTTTGCGTCAGGAGTGGACAAATATTGACCAGCAAGAGATTCAGACACTCTTCCGTTCGATGCGACGGCGATGCATTGCAGTGAGAGACGCAAATGGTGCCCATACTCGGTATTGACGTCTGTGTGAAAACTCCATTAGACCCCTGTCCGACGAATTACGTCATCACGCAGCAGACAGTTTCGGAGGCTCATTATGCTTTATGTGCTCCTCTTTCAAACATGTTGGACTATCATCTTATGAATTTTCAAAGAATTTTCTTAATAAATGTTGAAATTATAGACACATAAACACCAGGTATCGTTTCTTTTTTGACTCAGTATATATATATACTAGTACCCCCAAACGTGCCGAATCCCTGTGGGTTGAATGGGTTAATGCAATGCAATCTATTTGATGTACATAGATGGAAGTGTTGTTAGGTAAAACTGTCCGCCGGCGGATGGCTCTGTATAACCAGACTAGTGTAGGAAGGCTGTAAAACCTAACAGTGACTCTTGTTACAGGTTGTTTATGACAAGGAGCAGAAGGGTCCAGTAACAGCGCTGTCACACTGTAATGGATTCCTGGTCTCCGCCATCGGACAAAAGGTAATTTGTGCAGTAGTGTCTCTTAACATTATGCGTATTGTTCTTGTTTTGTCAATGGAAATGTTAGAGGATAAATAATACGTAGTGTTCTCTATGCGTAAATATTGGTACATTTATATTGTGATGCCTTACGAGAATTAAAATAAAAAGTTTGTTACAAACTTTAAAGCCCCATGCTTAGAATGTGCTGCTCACCGAGATATTGTAATGAGCGGATGATTAGATATTGTGATTATTGCCTTATATTTTCATTTTTCAATAATAATTTATTACTGTAAAAAGTAACATTTGGCCACAAACGAACTATTGTGAAATTACCAATTATCTCCCTTTATGGGTATCTAACAAAATCACCCCAATGACTCTGTAAATGGTGGTATACTAATGTTAAAACTAGGATAAATTTGCTTATGAATAATATTGATTGATAATATTAGTTTTCCAACTGAAGAAAAACAATGAAGAGACTTTAAAGTTTAGTTGATACAAATTGATTTTAGCTGGATTGCGAAACAAGTTCTTATAACTTATAAATGCTTTGCCTAAGGGCACAATCGTAACGGCTCCAGCTGGGCTCGAACTCTAGGAAGTCGTGATAGCGCAATGGATGCTCGTTCGCTTCAGGTGCGAAAGGCCTGGAATTCGATCCCCGCTGGAGCCGTTACGATTGTGCCCTTAGGCAAGGTATTTAAATTCCACGTTGCCTCTTCTCTCTCCCTCGTGGCGGTGGATTCCACCAGGAATGAGGTCTCGAGAGTGATTAATATATAAGTTATAAGCACTTGTTTCGCAATCGTGCTAAAATAAATTTGTATAAACTAAACTCTAGGACTTTCACACCTGAAGCTTTTAAAAGTTATATGTAAAATAATTGTCATTGACACACACGGCATGTTGTTGCAGATATTTTTATGGACCCTGAAGGATGATGGTCTTATAGGGATTGCGTTCATAGATACACACATATACATCCACTCTCTCGTTACCCTCAACAACCTGATATTTGCTGCGGATGTAAAGAAGAGTGTTACTTTGTACCGATACCAGGAGCAAGAGAGGGTCCTGTCGCAAGTCTGTAGGGTAAGATGCAATACTCAACATCGGGCTGGCCTCTGTGGTACAGTTGTTACGGTCGTTCACTTCAAATCTCTTGTTGTGGTTAAGGTCGCTGACTTGTATACAACTGTAACCTATCAGCACTGATGGTCACGGGTTCGAGCCCCGCTCAGGCCGTGTCTCATTTATATGAAAAAGTTGGCAGTTTCTTACGGAGGTTAGTGCACCCAAGTACTGGTTAACCGTTGGAGCCTGCCCAGGAAAGGTGTTGTTAGGTAAACTGCCCGTCGGCGATATAGCCCGAAATGGTGCTGATGCAGGCGTAAAACCCGAAATATAACATATATCAAATCTCTTGCCCCCTCACTGCTGTAGGTTCCAATCCCATTGGGCTGTCAGATTTTCATGTACGGATGCTATCCACCTGGCTTGCGGAAGGCTGGTGGTTCTACCCTGTGCCCGGCTGTGCCTGAAATACAGCTCGGAGGGGCACCCAGGGTCTTCCTCTATCAATAATAGCTGGACAGTCGCCGTATGACCGAAGCTGTTGGTGTGAATTTAAACCCCAGAACAAACATGAAATCACATAAAGTTGTTAATCATAGTATAACGTTGGTGTGAGTTGTATTATCCCCCCCCTCCTGCCGAACGTGGAAATGTAGGGTTTTGGCAGCATGTGTGCGTCCGTCCCTCCATCTGTCAGTCAGTCATTATTTGTTTTTGTCATTTTGTGTTTTGAAATATCTTCAGTATAAAAAAAGTAGTTTTTCTCAAAGGTCAAGGTCATACTTATTAGAGGTCATGGGTACAAATTGTCTTGTCTAATATACAAATCCTGAACCCTTTGATGGATTGTCACATAACTTCACAAATGTTCACCATCATGTGACAAGGAGTGTCGGACAGACGGATCTGTAGTCCAGTGGTAACACGCTGGACTGGTAATCCAGGGATCGCAGGTTCGATCCCCCGTCTGACCCTAATAAAATTAACAGTCTTTCAGATGGGACGTTAAACCGATGTCTCGTGTCGGTGCTTTACACCGTGCAAGTAAAAGAACCAGAGGAGATTCTGGAATTGGTCTCTGTCTGTATCATGCACTATCCTCCAAAATCTAAAATAACTAATCTCTTCAGGAGGCATCGCTCATATGGGCAACCGGTAGCGACGATAAATAAACGTAAAACACACAAGGAGTGTCGGGTCCATTGTTCAAGGTCACACTTTAAGGGTTCAAAATGTCTTGTCTTAAGCAACATCAAGGTCACATTTAGAGGTCAATCATTTTTAAATATCTTGTCCGGAATATAAGTCCTAATCCCTTTGATGGATTTTCAAATAACTTAAGACAAATGTTCACCATAATGAAACAGCGAGTCGCATGGAACACCCAGATCCATTGCTCAACGGTCAAGGTCAAATTTAGTGGTCAAAGGGCTCAAAATGTCATGGTCACATGTCATGTGAAGTATCCGGGAGGGGACTATGTCCGTCCTCACTGCTAGCTTCTTGTTTAGTGAGAAACTTGGTTTCTATAGCCGGGTATATAGTTTCCATAAATTTGCTTGCAATCCTAATATTCAAAATTGTGTATTCTCATTATTGTGTATTGTTATGTCACTTCAGGATGTTAAACCTTTGGAAATATATAGCTTGGACTACTTTGTTGATGGTTCCCAGCTCTCATTTGTTGGTAAGTTATATAGCTTGGACTACTTTGTTGATGGTTCCCAGCTCTCATTTGTTGGTAAGTTATATAGCTTGGACTACTTTGTTGATGGTTCAGAGCTCTCATTTGTTGGTATGTTATATAGCTTGGACTACTTTGTTGATGTGTTGATGGTTCCCAACTCTCATTTGTTGGTAAGTTATATAGCTTGGACTACTTTGTTGATGGTTCCCAGCTCTCATTTGTTGGTAAGTTATACAGCTTGGACTACTTTGTTGATGGTTCCCAGCTCTCATTTGTTGGTAAGTTATACAGCTTGGACTACTTTGTTGATGGTTCCCAGCTCTCATTTGTTGGTAAGTTATATAGTTTGGACTACTTTGTTGATGGTTCCCAGCTCTCATTTGTTGGTAAGTTATATAGCTTGGACTACTTTGTTGATGGTTCCCAGCTGTCATTTGTTGGTAAGTTATATAGCTTGGACTACTTTGTTGATGGTTCCCAGCTGTCATTTGTTGGTAAGTTATATAGCTTGGACTACTTTATTGATGGTTCCCAGCTGTCATTTGTTGGTAAGTTATATAGCTTGGACTACTTTGTGGATGGTTTCCAGCTCTCATTTGTTGGTAAGTTATATAGCTTGGACTACTTTGTTGATGGTTCCCAGCTGTCATTTGTTGGTAAGTTATATAGCTTGGACTACTTTGTTGATGGTTCCCAGCTGTCATTTGTTGGTAAGTTATATAGCTTGGACTACTTTGTTGATGTGATGGTTCCCAGCTCTCATTTGTTGGTAAGTTATATAGCTTGGACTACTTTGTTGATGGTTGATGGTTCCCAGCTCTCATTTGTTGGTAAGTTATATAGCTTGGACTACTTTGTTGATGTGATGGTTCCCAGCTCTCATTTGTTGGTAAGTTATATAGCTTGGACTACTTTGTTGATGGTTGATGGTTCCCAGCTCTCATTTGTTGGTAAGTTATATAGCTTGGACTACTTTGTTGATGGTTCCCAGCTCTCATTTGTTGGTAAGTTATATAGCTTGGACTACTTTGTTGATGGATGGTTCCCAGCTCTCATTTGTTGGTAAGTTATATAGCTTGGACTACTTTGTTGATGGATGGTTCCCAGCTCTCATTTGTTGGTAAGTTATATAGCTTGGACTACTTTGTTGATGGTTCCCAGCTGTCATTTGTTGGTAAGTTATATAGCTTGGACTACTTTGTTGATGGTTCCCAGCTGTCATTTGTTGGTAAGTTATATAGCTTGGACTACTTTGTTGATGGTTCCCAGCTCTCATTTGTTGGTAAGTTATATAGCTTGGACTACTTTGTTGATGGTTCCCAGCTGTCATTTGTTGGTAAGTTATATAGCTTGGACTACTTTGTTGATGGTTCCCAGCTGTCATTTGTTGGTAAGTTATATAGCTTGGACTACTTTGTTGATGGTTCCCAGCTCTCATTTGTTGGTAAGTTATATAGCTTGGACTACTTTGTTGATGGTTCCCAGCTCTCATTTGTTGGTAGTTATATAGTTGGATACTTTGTTGATGGTTCCAGCTGTCATTGTTGGTAAGTTATATAGCTTGGACTACTTTGTTGATGGTTCCCAGCTCTCATTTGTTGGTAAGTTATATAGCTTGGACTACTTTGGATGGTTTCCAGCTCTCATTTGTTGGTAAGTTATATAGCTTGGACTACTTTGTTGATGGTTCCCAGCTGTCATTTGTTGGTAAGTTATATAGCTTGGACTACTTTGTTGATGGTTCCCAGCTGTCATTTGTTGGTAAGTTATATAGCTTGGACTACTTTGTGGATGGTTCCCAGCTGTCATTTGTTGGTAAGTTATATAGCTTGGACTACTTTGTTGATGGTTTCCAGCTCTCATTTGTTGGTAAGTTATATAGCTTGGACTACTTTGTTGATGGTTCCCAGCTGTCATTTGTTGGTAAGTTATATAGCTTGGACTACTTTGTTGATGGTTCCCAGCTGTCATTTGTTGGTAAGTTATATAGCTTGGACTACTTTGTTGATGGTTCCCAGCTCTCATTTGTTGGTAAGTTATATAGCTTGGACTACTTTGTTGATGGTTCCCAGCTCTCATTTGTTGGTAAGTTATATAGCTTGGACTACTTTGTTGATGGTTCCCAGCTGTCATTTGTTGGTAAGTTATATAGCTTGGACTACTTTGTTGATGGTTCCCAGCTCTCATTTGTTGGTAAGTTATATAGCTTGGACTACTTTGTTGATGGTTCCCAGCTCTCATTTGTTGGTAAGTTATATAGCTTGGACTACTTTGTTGATGGTTCCCAGCTCTCATTTGTTGGTAAGTTATATAGCTTGGACTACTTTGTTGATGGTTCCCAGCTGTCATTTGTTGGTAAGTTATATAGCTTGGACTACTTTGTTGATGGTTCCCAGCTCTCATTTGTTGGTAAGTTATATAGCTTGGACTACTTTGTTGATGGTTCCCAGCTCTCATTTGTTGGTAAGTTATATAGCTTGGACTACTTTGTTGATGGTTCCCAGCTCTCATTTGTTGGTAAGTTATATAGCTTGGACTACTTTGTTGATGGTTCCCAGCTGTCATTTGTTGGTAAGTTATATAGCTTGGACTACTTTGTTGATGGTTCCCAGCTGTCATTTGTTGGTAAGTTATATAGCTTGGACTACTTTGTTGATGGTTCCCAGCTCTCATTTGTTGGTAAGTTATATAGCTTGGACTACTTTGTTGATGGTTCCCAGCTGTCATTTGTTGGTAAGTTATATAGCTTGGACTACTTTGTTGATGGTTCCCAGCTCTCATTTGTTGGTAAGTTATATAGCTTGGACTACTTTGTTGATGGTTCCCAGCTCTCATTTGTTGGTAAGTTATATAGCTTGGACTACTTTGTTGATGGTTCCCAGCTCTCATTTGTTGGTAAGTTATATAGCTTGGACTACTTTGTTGATGATTCCCAGCTGTCATTTGTTTGTAAGTTATATAGCTTGGACTACTTTGTTGATGGTTCCCAGCTCTCATTTGTTGGTAAGTTATATAGCTTGGACTACTTTGTTGATGGTTCCCAACTCTCATTTGTTGGTAAGTTATATAGCTTGGACTACTTTGTTGATGGTTCCCCAGCTCTCATTTGTTGGTAGGTTTTATAGCTTGTACTACTTTGTTGATGGTTCCCAGCTGTCATTTGTTGGTATGTTATATAGCTTGGACTACTTTGTTGATGGTTCCCAGCTCTAATTGTTAACCAATAAAGCCAATCAAGGGAAATACATGGTCTAGCTGATTAGAACAGATGGTTGCTTAATAGAGCTCAACTATGTAATAAAATGCCAATTAAGGATTTTGGAAGCTGGCTGCTTAATAAAGAATGGATGCTTAACCCTTTCCTTCATAGAGATTTAGGTTAATATACTATTATATCTCCATACAAACGACAGTCATTTAACCCTTTCCTTCATAGAGATTTAGGTTAATATACTATTATATCTCCATACAAAGGACAGCCATTTAACCCTTTCCTTCATAGAGATTTAGGTTAATATACTATTATATCTCCATACAAAGGACAGCCATTTAGCTATCATGCAGAGGATAAGTAGTCGCCATATCTATCCCAACTCCATAGATATTACTGGGACTACATAGAGATTTAGGTTAATATACTATTATATCTCCATACAAAGGACAGCCATTTAGCTATCATGCAGAGGATAAGTAGTCACCATATCTATCCCACCTCCATAGATATTACTGTGTCTGGCCTTTATTATGAACGTTGGTTTGGCTACTACATTGTCAATGTATATCGTATTGGTAATGGCGTCAAGTGGTGCTTCTATGAGGTTATGAACATTGGTTTGGCTACTACATTATCAATGTATGTCGTATTGGTAATGGCATCAAGTGGCTTCTATGAGGGAAAGGGTTAATAGAAGTGACCAGTAACACATGTATGACCGTTTTTGAGACACAGTATTGTAGCTTGTGTCCATCGCTGTTGCATTCCTTGTTAATAACACATGCTTTTCTACTTTCAGTTACTGACAAGTTAAAGAATATTCTTATCTACCAATACCTGCCTGAAAGTAAATGCTTTTTCTTCTTTGTGTACCCGTACACTAGATCCCGTACACTAGATCCGCATAAGTTTTTGATCGGCTCTATATTATCCCAGGGTTCATTCTAGGTCAGAATTATTGGGAGAAGTGAGACAGCACGTGATCGCTTCCTTAAATGGTGTTCTTTAATATACTTCTGCAAAATAGGGTTAAAATGCACAGTACAACCATTAAATACAACATTTGAGTAGGAGTGCTTTATAATGGGCCAGTGTATCTTACTAGACAAAATTTTGTTTGAAAATCGTAAAAACCAAAAATAAATCTTTTTTTTAGGGAGAAGTGGGGCCCCCAGAGGGCGAAGTCAGGATCCCTAGGGTGACAATTTCGCCCACTAAAATGATCCCTGTATCCCCCTATCGGTGACACCTGTTGGGTCCCATTGGATTGTGTATCAGTGGTAATGTTGTGGACTACTGTAACTGTCACCTGCCTGTGTGTTCAAACCCTGATGTAAAAATCTCATTTTTGTTTAGTTTCTCCAGAACCCATTCAATACCAAGTAACTGACATGGACTGGTGCATGTATATGTTTTGACCAATGAATTAATAAGAAAACGTCATGAGCCGGCTCATCTGGATCTACGCTTTTTGTAAGCCTATTTAGAAGTCTGTTGTGTTGAAAGGTGATGGGTCATTTTTTTTCCATGTCATTTAGCATTATTACCAAGGAAATATAAAATTGCAAATTTAGACTACAAAAATGAGATAAATCTATAAATTGAAAGAAACTATTTAACGTCGCCCGACATGTCTGCATATCCTTGTTCAAACTGACTGTCACGTTTTCTAATAAGGCTGATTGTTGAGATGTTGGCACTTGAGTCTCTACTGTGTATATTTTAGTAAGAGAAAGTCACGGCGGTACCAGACTGTTACGGAGAGGAGATTTTAATGCTGGTTCCCATATCAACACAATGTTCCGTGTGAGATGTAAGCTGTCTGATCCGTCCACAGAGAAGAAGTTGACTGGACCAGTGGAGCGGCGGCATGTCACATACTTTGGTAGGGCTATTTGATTATCTGATCTGCATCTAAAGAAGCATGCTTATCTGATCTGCCTAAAGAAGCATGATTATCTGATCTGCCTAAAGAAGCATGATTATCTGATCTGCCTAAAGAAGCATGCTTATCTGATCTGCCTAAAGAAGCATGCTTATCTGATCTGCCTAAAGAAGCATGATTATCTGATCTGCCTAAAGCATGATTATCTGATCTGCCTAAAGAAGCATGCTTATCTGATCTGCCTAAAGAAGCATGATTATCTGATCTGCCTCTAAAGAAGCATGCTTATCTGATCTGCCTCTAAAGAAGCATGCTTATCTGATCTGCCTCTAAAGAAGCATGCTTATCTGATCTGCCTAAAGAAGCATGCTTATCTGATCTGCATCTAAAGAAGCATGCTTATCTGATCTGCATCTAAAGAAGCATGCTTATCTGATCTGCATCTAAAGAAGCATGCTTATCTGATCTGCATCTAAAGAAGCATGCTTATCTGATCTGCCTCTAAAGAAGCATGCTTATCTGATCTGCATCTAAAGAAGCATGCTTATCTGATCTGCCTCTAAAGAAGCATGCTTATCTGATCTGCCTCTAAAGAAGCATGCTTATCTGATCTGCATCTAAAGAAGCATGCTTATCTGATCTGCCTCTAAAGAAGCATGATTATCTGATCTGCCTCTAAAGAAGCATGCTTATCTGATCTGCCTCTAAAGAAGCATGCTTATCTGATCTGCCTCTAAAGAAGCATGATTATCTGATCTGCCTCTAAAGAAGCATGCTTATCTGATCTGCCTCTAAAGAATCATGATTATCTGATCTGCCTCTAAAGAAGCTTGTTTATCTGATCTGCCTCTAAAGAAGCTTGTTGCTATATCGTAGTATGTACCAGTTAGGTAGAAACTAAGAACTGTACTAAGTCAGATATCACTGTTTCCATGGAAACAGATTCAGTGTATTAATGATAAATCGGAGGTCTGTCTCAAATATAATGTTTAATTATGTAGACTTCAAGCTTAACCGGTATGTTCTCTACATATATTTTTAACTATCTTGTATACAATATACTTAACCCGGCGCGATATAGCCTGAACCGTGCTGATGCGCCGTTAAACCAAATATGCACTCACTCAAGCTGGTTATGATACATTGAATTGGTTATGTGACATTGGTTATGTTACATTGGTCATGTTACATTGAATGGGTTATGTTATATTATGTTGCATTGAATGGGTTATGTTATATTATGTTACATTGAATGGGTTATGTTACATTTCATTTAGCGTCATTGGATGGTAGTCTGGGATACTTGCTGCCAATCATTGAGAAGGTGTATAGAAGATTGCTTATGTTACAAAATGCTCTCAACATGCAGTTACCTCATGCAGCCGGGCTCAATCCTAGAGCTTACAGGTAAATATTTCACACAGCCAGGCTTAATCCTAGAGCTTACAGGTAAATACTTCACACAGCCAGGCTAAATCCTAGAGCTTACAGGTAAATACTTCACACAGCCAAGCTCAATCCTAAAGCTTACAGGTATATACTACACACAGCCAAGTTCAATCCTATAGCTTACAGGTAAATACTTCACACAGCCAAGCTAAATCCTAGAGCTTACAGGTAAATACTTCACAGCCGGGCTAAATTCTAGAGCTTACAGGTAAATACTTAACACAGCCAAGCTAAATCCTAGAGCTTACAGGTAAATACTTCACACAGCCAAGCTCAATCCTAGAGCTTGGTAAATACTTCACACAGCCGAGCTAAATCCTAGAGCTTACAGGTAAATACTTCACACAGCCGAGCTAAATCCTAGAGCTTACAGGTATGTACTTTACACAGCCGGGCTAAATCAGCTGTTGATCCTTTTTGTCTGCGTGTCTTTGTTAAACATATCATCTTCAAATGTATCGTGCTTATTCAGGCCATTAACATACACAAAAATAATTTCATGTCCACGATGGTCTACTTGTCAATAGATTTTGTGTCCTACGTGTCATTTTGGGGAATACTGCATACGAAATATCGTGCGTCTGGGCCTTTGAGAAGGTCTGCATTTTCATTACAGCCAAGATGGCCAATTTGTTACTATAAATAGTTTTAACGTTTTGCATTGGAGCGTTTTATTTCTGGTTCACATGCTTCATACATCTTCATATCTTTGTAATCCAACTTCTTACTATAAATAACTTATGATTAATGTAAGGCTGTCCGATTAGCGCGCTCGCTTCTCACCAATGCAACTCGGACTGGGAAGTATGCGAGATGGTACGTTGGTCGCCAGATGGGTTTTCTCCGGGTACCTCCCACACGAATGACCACATATATGCTTTCGCTCACGCCAACGAGAGTGATTAATACAAGTTTTTAAAACTTGCTTCACAATCGTAAAATAAAAGGAGGACAATCATAAGCTATACAGCTTTCTGACCAATTCCTTATATCAGTTGTTGTAAATAATCATGTATTGACGGAAAATAAATATAGTTTAAACATTATGATTAATGTGTTGTTTGCAGCCTCAAAAAGGTGGAGAAAAGCATATTTATAATATAATATATGTTCTATCATTTACAGGGCTGTACAGAACCTATCGGTAGATCTCTCCAACTCGCAAAAGAACATCCTCGACGGTGAACTCTTGTGGAAATTTCTGCACCTCAGCGTTCTAGAGAAATCAGAAATGGCAAAGCGAATTGGAACTTCTGTAGAACAGGTATAGCAATGTTTTATACAATGTCAAAATTAGACTTCTACATTAACATTGTCATCAGCTTGGTCGTTTTCTGCCGGCATTTATCATCATCTGAAGCATTTTCGTCTTCTGCATCATGTTGACCCCTACTTGTCCTATGAAGTGGAAAGTCGTGATAGCGCAGTAGATGCCCGTTCGCTTCAGGTCCAAGCCCCGCTGGAACCGTTACGATTGTGCCCTTAAGCAAGGCATTTAAATTCCACGTTGCTTCCTCTCTCTCTCGAGTGATTAATATAAGTTGCGAGCTACATTAAAGTTGTATAAACTTATCTTGCTCAAAATTACTTATAGCCAGATTATGATCAAACTTGGTTGATTATTGCAAAATAATTGTCTACAGATTATAAGTATCACTTATATACAGATTACAAATATCACTTATGTACAGATTACAAGCATCACAAGTTACTTATATTTCTGTATTTCAGCTTGTTGACGATTTGATGGAAATAGACAGACTGACGGCACATTTCTGACCGAATGCAATCGACCAGCAATAGGTTTTTTAAAGACGTCATGATCTGGACTGGTTGTATTGCGCAATATAGCACTTTGTGCATTCAATACATAACTCTTGAATGAGACGTTTACAGGAATGTACCAGTTGATCAGCGCAGAATGGTGGGATACCAGTCTGAAAACGGCGAACTACCAGTCAGGCAACTAGCCTGAAAACAACACATTACCCAGTCAAGGCTATTTATTCTCAATGTAATTGAATGTGTGAAAATAGTGCAGTTTCACAGATAACTTGCCAGGTTCTGGCATTTTGTTGGACTTTCGCAGTAAAATACAGCATAGACTGGCAGAGCAAATGAAGCAGCAATAAGTGGTGGCTCTGTGGTGCAGAAATTTGGGGGGGGATAAAAACGCAATATTTCTTAGTTGGAACATTGTCAATCATCAGTAATTTTATCATTCTGCCAACAGCAGGCAGGTCCATAGATGCTTTAAGTGCCTGAAATTTAAAACTGGCTTTATACATTGTTTGAAGGGTAGAAAAGACTCTATGCTTTCTATGGATTATGATTATTCTTCATATATAAAAAAACATCTCGTTACATTCTAATAATCCAATCAGAACGCTCGTTTCAACGCGAATTGCGCCGCTTTAGAATTTTTCAAAACAAATTGAAAATGCTACGAAATCTCTTTTTGACGTACATTTTTGCCGAATAAACCTACACGTTAGTGGAAACACATTTTATTGATAATGTTATTCACAGTTAAAACTCTCCCGACGAAGATTTTTTTTTGTTGCTGACAGAACCCGTGTCCTAGTACGGAAATGTGACCTGCTATGGCCAATGTGTGTGGCAATTGACCTTTCTGCCGATTTTGATTGACAGCTGGCGTTAGCCAATCGCCGCGCACACCCCCGGCAACGGTTTATCGCCGCCATCTTGTTAGACAAACAATGCAGAGTAGACAAATTTGAAAAGGCGTGAATTTGATCGAAAATACGGGTTTTAAATTGTTTTAATGATGTTGAAAATGTGTAGCGTTGGTGTGTGGGTTAGTTATAGTACAAAATTAGTCGATATCCTGGTGATCGACGTTAAATTCAACCCATTTCAAAATCATTGGACAAATCTAAAAGTGTGTATATGAACCACAAAATACCAGACAGCTGCTTTAAAAACAATGCATCTATAAAAACACCGACTGACCCCATATAGTCATTCTTTTATCGCAAACACAGAAATCAAATTTAAGCGTGTCACACTGTTTATTGGAAGTATTAAATCAACAACTTACTGGTACATCACAGAGACCGCCACATAATATCCCGTTGGAGGCCTACTGTCAAGATCAGGAATTTAGCACTGATTGTGCTAATAATTGGTCAATTATAAAATGTGTGCACACAATTATAGTATTGATTACTACACCGAGTCATTGTTTTATCGTTCTGTCAGACAAACGAGTTATTTAGTAAAATTTTAATCAAATCTGATAACGAGTGATCGTGATCTGAAATTATTTTTTGAAAAATAATTACAAATTAATTAATGCTGTCATTGACAATGGTGAAAAGATGTAGTTACGGGCGGTTTTATTAATGTATGCTGTGTGACTGTCATTGACAATGGTGAAAAGATGTAGTTACGGGCTGTTTTATTAATGTATGCTGTGTGACAGTGATAGTAGATATCCAGATCGATTAATAGGTGACGTTTAATTCGTGCCATTTCAAAACCCAAGACAAATCTTGAAAAATGTCTAAGGTGGATTAAGTTGTGTGGACGACCAGCTGAATACATCCAAAATTAATGCAAACATATATATTTGCACACAAGTAAGTTGACATTAATTTATTTATGCATAATAAAATATTTCGAAAAAATATATTCTGCATTTATAGATCTACTGTTCACAAGAGATATGTGAGTATAATGATGATTAAAATTATACATGTGGTTCATACATATTGTCGTGGATGGTGGACTAGGGATCAGATAGAAGTAATAGTACCCATGCATGTGCAGAGCTGTGGGATTCCCATATTAGCTCAGTGAACGTACTGGTGTTCAGTTTTTGGGCCTAATGTTCGAGTCTTCTAGGAGGCATAGGGTCGAGTCTCTCAAGACGGTGGCATATTTCATGTCTTTTAATGTCAAAGTTGACACGATGTGGTTGTTCGGGTGTCAGTGGTTTCGTATAACTACTTCTTCGTATACAAGGCAATATAGAGTGAAACATTGTGGTGGATTCGTCTAATAGTATATTATCACGCCTACGCCAATTATGAGATGGGCTGTTGACAAATTAATCAAATACTGGAGAATATATTATTTTTCACACCTTGATTGGTCGGCTCAAACATTTGTGATGCTGGCTTGTATGCCCGTGTTTTATCAGCTTTAGAGCTGAGCCGTGCCATATGTCCAAGCCCTTACATCATGTATAAATATCATGCTCTTCACATCAATTTCATTACAACCATGGCGTCTATATTTCCATGCGTTTTTTGCTGATTATACAATACAAATACAATAAAAAATAGATACACACTGTAAATTTCATTGTCATTGTATTAATCTATGTACCTTTTTTATGTAATTTTATGTCATTGTAAATAATTTAATGCTTTGATGTACAATAAATATATTATTTTAATGACGGTCTATGATTTATTTATTCTCCCCCATTCACTTTAATTAATCTTGATTAGTGGCCTGAAACCTAGATAGATAATCACTCCTGGTATGGCAAACACACGGCTACATAGTCCCATTCATAATTGTGTCTAATTACCTAAATAGCTAATAATATTAATATCTGGGTAAAATAAAACTGAGAAATTCCACGGAATTTTATCTAGATTAACTAGATGCAGGTCTGCGTTAAGACGCCATTTTGTTAGATAGCTTGTCTCGCGTAGTTACAGCGAGCACCTGTAACTATGGGGGGCGTGCCTAAGTAGCGTTTGCAGAAAGGTCAATTGTTTGCAAAGTATACATGCATGCAGCTTAAATACTGATATAAACTATTGAGGTATTGGGGAAATATACTGATATAAACTACTGAGGTAAAGGGGAAATATACTGATATAAACTACTGAGGTAAAGGGGAAATATACTGATATAAACTACTGAGGTAAAGGGGAAATATACTGATATAAACTACTGAGGTAAAGGGGAAATATACTGATATAAACTACTGAGGTAAAGGAGAAATATACTGATATAAACTACTGAGGTAAAGGAGAAATATACTGATATAAACTACTGAGGTAAAGGGGAAATATACTGATATAAACTACTGAGGTATAGGAGAAATATACTGATATAAACTACTGAGGTATAGGAGAAATATACTGATATAAACTACTGAGGTATAGGAGAAATATACTGATATAAACTACTGAGGTATAGGAGAAATATACTGATATAAACTACTGAGGTATAGGAGAAATATACTGATATAAACTACTGAGGTAAAGGAGAAATATACTGATATAAACTACTGAGGTAAAGGGGAAATATACTGATATAAACTACTGAGGTAAAGGAGAAATATACTGATATAAACTACTGAGGTAAAGGAGAAATATACTGATATAAACTACTGAGGTAAAGGAGAAATATACTGATATAAACTACTGAGGTAAAGGAGAAATATACTGATATAAACTACTGAGGTAAAGGAGAAATATAAACTACTGAAGTAAAGGAGAAATATACTGATATAAACTACTGAGGTAAAGGAGAAATATACTGATATAAACTACTGAGGTAAAGGAGAAATATACTGATATAAACTACTGAGGTATAGGAGAAATATACTGATATAAACTACTGAGGTAAATGGGAAATATACTGATATAAACTACTGAGGTAAAGGGGAAATATACTGATATAAACTACTGAGGTAAAGGAGAAATATACTGATATAAACTACTGAGTTATGTGAGAAATATACTGATATAAACTACTGAGGTAAAGGGGAAATATACTGATATAAACTACTGAGGTAAAGGGGAAATATACTGATATAAACTACTGAGGTAAAGGAGAAATATACTGATATAAACTACTGAGTTATGTGAGAAATATACTGATATAAACAACTGAGGTAAAGGAGAAATATACTGATATAAACTACTGAGGTAAAGGGGGAAATATACTGATATAAACTACTGAGGTATGGGAGAAATATACTGATATAAACTACTGAGGTAAAGGGGAAATATACTGATATAAACTACTGAGGTATAGGAGAAATATACTGATATAAACTACTGAGGTAAATATACTGATATAAACTACTGAGGTAAAGGGGAAATATACTGATATAAACTACTGAGGTAAAGGAGAAATATACTGATATAAACTACTGAGGTAAAGGAGAAATATACTGATATAAACTACTGAGGTAAAGGAGAAATATACTGATATAAACTACTGAGGTAAAGGAGAAATATACTGATATAAACTACTGAGGTAAAGGAGAAATATATAAACTACTGAGGTAAAGGAGAAATACTGATATAAACTACTGAGGTAAAGGAGAAATATACTGATATAAACTACTGAGGTAAAGGGGAAATATACTGATATAAACTACTGAGGTAAAGGAGAAATATACTGATATAAACTACTGAGGTAAAGGAGAAATACTGATATAAACTACTGAGGTAAAGGAGAAATATACTGATATAAACTACTGAGGTAAAGGAGAAATATACTGATATAAACTACTGAGGTAAATGGGAAATATACTGATATAAACTACTGAGGTAAAGGGGAAATATACTGATATAAACTACTGAGGTAAAGGAGAAATATACTGATATAAACTACTGAGGTAAAGGAGAAATATACTGATATAAACTACTGAGGTAAAGGGGAAATATACTGATATAAACTACTGAGGTATAGGGGAAATATACTGATATAAACTACTGAGGTAAAGGGGAAATATACTGATATAAACTACTGAGGTAGAGGAGAAATATACTGATATAAACTACTGAGGTAAAGGAGAAATATACTGATATAAACTACTGAGGTAAAGGAGAAATATACTGATATAAACTACTGAGGTAAAGGAGAAATATACTGATATAAACTACTGAGGTAAAGGAGAAATATACTGATATAAACTACTGAGGTAAAGGAGAAATATACTGATATAAACTACTGAGGTAAAGGAGAAATATACTGATATAAACTACTGAGGTAAAGGAGAAATATACTGATATAAACTACTGAGTAAAGGGAAATATATATGAATAAACTACTGAGAAGGGAAATATACTGATATAAACTACTGAGGTAAGGGAATACTGATATAAACTACTGAGGTAAAGGAGAAATATACTGATATAACTACTGAGGTAAAGGAGAAATATACTGATATAAACTACTGAGGTAAAGGAGAAATATACTGATATAAACTACTGAGGTAAAGGGGAAATATACTGATATAAACTACTGAGGTATAGGGGAAATATACTGATATAAACTACTGAGGTAAAGGAGAAATATACTGATATAAACTACTGAGGTAAAGGGGAAATATACTGATATAAACTACTGAGGTAAAGGAGAAATATACTGATATAAACTACTGAGGTAAAGGAGAAATATACTGATATAAACTACTGAGGTAAAGGAGAAATATACTGATATAAACTACTGAGGTAAAGGAGAAATATACTGATATAAACTACTGAGGTATAGGGGAAATATACTGATATAAACTACTGAGGTAAAGGGGAAATATACTGATATAAACTACTGAGGTAAAGGAGAAATATACTGATATAAACTACTGAGTTATGTGAGAAATATACTGATATAAACAACTGAGGTAAAGGAGAAATATACTGATATAAACAACTGAGGTAAAGGGGAAATATACTGATATAAACTACTGAGGTATGGGAGAAATATACTGATATAAACTACTGAGGTAAAGGGGAAATATACTAATATAAACTACTGAGGTATAGGAGAAATATACTGATATAAACTACTGAGGTAAATATACTGATATAAACTACTGAGGTAAAGGGGAAATATACTGATATAAACTACTGAGGTAAAGGAGAAATATACTGATATAAACTACTGAGTTATGTGAGAAATATACTGATATAAACTACTGAGGTAAAGGGGAAATATACTGATATAAACTACTGAGGTAAAGGGGAAATATACTGATATAAACTACTGAGGTAAAGGAGAAATATACTGATATAAACTACTGAGGTAAAGGAGAAATATACTGATATAAACTACTGAGGTAAAGGAGAAATATACTGATATAAACTACTGAGGTAAAGGAGAAATATACTGATATAAACTACTGAGGTAAAGGAGAAATATACTGATATAAACTACTGAGGTAAAGGAGAAATATACTGATATAAACTACTGAGGTAAAGGAGAAATATACTGATATAAACTACTGAGGTAAAGGGGAAATATACTGATATAAACTACTGAGGTAAAGGGGAAATATACTGATATAAACTACTGAGGTAAAGGAGAAATATACTGATATAAACTACTGAGGTAAAGGAGAAATATACTGATATAAACTACTGAGGTAAAGGGGAAATATACTGATATAAACTACTGAGGTAAAGGGGAAATATACTGATATAAACTACTGAGGTAAAGGAGAAATATACTGATATAAACTACTGAGGTAAAGGAGAAATATACTGATATAAACTACTGAGGTAAAGGAGAAATATACTGATATAAACTACTGAGGTAAAGGAGAAATATACTGATATAAACTACTGAGGTAAAGGAGAAATATACTGATATAAACTACTGAGGTAAAGGAGAAATATACTGATATAAACTACTGAGGTAAAGGAGAAATATACTGATATAAACTACTGAGGTAAAGGAGAAATATACTGATATAAACTACTGAAGTAAAGGGGAAATATATAAACTACTGAGGTAAAGGAGAAATATTAATATAAACTACTGAGGTAAAGGAGAAATATACTGATATAAACTACTGAGGTAAATGGGAAATATACTGATATAAACTACTGAGGTAAAGGAGAAATATACTGATATAAACTACTGAGGTAAAGGGGAAATATACTGATATAAACTACTGAGGTAAAGGAGAAATATACTGATATAAACTACTGAGGTAAAGGAGAAATATACTGATATAAACTACTGAGGTAAAGGGGAAATATACTGATATAAACTACTGAGGTAAAGGGGAAATATACTGATATAAACTACTGAGGTAAAGGAGAAATATACTGATATAAACTACTGAGGTAAAGGAGAAATATACTGATATAAACTACTGAGGTAAAGGGGAAATATACTGATATAAACTACTGAGGTAAAGGAGAAATATACTGATATAAACTACTGAGGTATAGGAGAAATATACTGATATAAACTACTGAGGTAAAGGAGAAATATACTGATATAAACTACTGAGGTATAGGAGAAATATACTGATATAAACTACTGAGGTATAGGAGAAATATACTGATATAAACTACTGAGGTATAGGAGAAATATACTGATATAAACTACTGAGGTAAAGGAGAAATATACTGATATAAACTACTGAGGTATAGGAGAAATATACTGATATAAACTACTGAGGTAGAGAAATATCTGATATAAACTACTGAGGTATAGGAGAAATATACTGATATAAACTACTGAGGTAAAGGGGAAATATACTGATATAAACTACTGAGGTAAAGGAGAAATATACTGATATAAACTACTGAGGTAAAGGGGAAATATACTGATATAAACTACTGAGGTAAAGGAGAAATATACTGATATAAACAACTGAGGTAAAGGGGAAATATACTGATATAAACTACTGAGGTAGAGGAGAAATA
>CM026395.1:22000450-22019040 GCA_014843695.1 Archivesica marissinica | reverse complement strand
TCCCACATTCATACCACAATCTGGGTAGTCCCACATTCACACCACAATCTGGGTAGTCCCACATTCACACCACAATCTGGGTAGTCCCACATTCACACCACAATCTGGATACTCCCACATTCATACCAACATCTGGATAGTCCCACATTCATACCAACATCTGGATAGTCCCACATTCACACCAACATCTGGATAGTCCCACATTCACACCACAATCTGGATATCCCACATTCAACCACAATCTGGTAGTCCCACATTCACACCAACATCTGGATAGTCCCACATTCATACCAACATCTGGATAGTCCCACATTCACACCAAAATCTGGATAGTCCCACATTCACACCAACATCTGGATAGTCCCACATTCATACCAACATCTGGATAGTCCCACATTCATACCAACATCTGGATAGTCCCACATTCATACCAACATCTGGATAGTCCCACATTCACACCACAATCTGGGTAGTCCCACATTCATACCAACATCTGGATAGTCCCACATTCATACTACAATCTGGATAGTCCCACATTCATACCAACATCTGGATAGTCCCACATTCATACCAACATCTGGATAGTCCCACATTCATACCAACATCTGGATAGTCCCACATTCATACCAACATCTGGATAGTCCCACATTCACACCACAATCTGGATAGTCCCACATTCATACCAACATCTGGATAGTCCCACATTCACACCACAATCTAGGTAGTCCCTCATTCACACCACAATCTGGGTAGTCCCACATTCATACCACAATCTGGGTAGTCCCACATTCACACCACAATCTGGGTAGTCCCACATTCACACCAACATCTGGATAGTCCCACATTCACACCACAATCTGGGTAGTCCCACATTCACACCAAAATCTGGGTAGTCCCACATTCACACCACAATCTGGATAGTCCCACATTCACACCAACATCTGGATAGTCCCACATTCACACCACAATCTGGGTAGTCCCACATTCACACCAAAATCTGGGTAGTCCCACATTCACACCACAATCTGGGTAGTCCCACATTCACACCACAATCTGGGTAGTCCCACATTCACACCACAATCTGGATAGTCCCACATTCATACCAACATCTGGATAGTCCCACATTCATACCAACATCTGGATAGTCCCACATTCACACCAACATCTGGATAGTCCCACATTCACACCAACATCTGGATAGTCCCACATTCACACCACAATCTGGATAGTCCCACATTCATACCAACATCTGGATAGTCCCACATTCATACCAACATCTGGATAGTCCCACATTCACACCAAAATCTGGATAGTCCCACATTCACACCAACATCTGGATAGTCCCACATTCATACCAACATCTGGATAGTCCCACATTCATACCAACATCTGGATAGTCCCACATTCATACCAACATCTGGATAGTCCCACATTCACACCAACATCTGGATAGTCCCACATTCACACCAACATCTGGATAGTCCCACATTCACACCACAATCTGGATAGTCCCACATTCATACCAACATCTGGATAGTCCCACATTCATACCAACATCTGGATAGTCCCACATTCACACCAAAATCTGGATAGTCCCACATTCACACCAACATCTGGATAGTCCCACATTCATACCAACATCTGGATAGTCCCACATTCACACCAACATCTGGATAGTCCCACATTCATACCAACATCTGGATAGTCCCACATTCACACCAACATCTGGATAGTCCCACATTCACACCACAATCTGGATAGTCCACATTCACACCACATCTGGATAGTCCCACATTCACACCACAATCTGGATAGTCCCACATTCACACCACAATCTGGGTAGTCCCACATTCACACCACACTCTGGATAGTCCCACATTCACACCACAATCTGGGTAGTCCCACATTCACACCACAATCTGGATAGTCCCACATTCACACCAACATCTGGATAGTCCCACATTCATACCACAATCTGGGTAGTCCCACATTCATACCAACACTGGGTAGTCCCACATTCACACCAACTGGGTAGTCCCACATTCATACCAAACACTGGGTAGTCCCACATTCACACCACAATCTGGGTAGTCCCACATTCACACCAACACTGGGTAGTCCCACATTCATACCACAATCTGGGTAGTCCCACATTCACACCAAAATCTGGGTAGTCCCACATTCACACCACAATCTGGATAGTCCCACATTCATACCAACATCTGGATAGTCCCACATTCACACCACAATCTGGATAGTCCCACATTCATACCAACATCTGGATAGTCCCACATTCATACCACAATCTGGATAGTCCCACATTCATACCAAATCTGGTAGTCCCACATCAACCAATCTGGATAGTCCCACATTCATACCAAAATCTGGATAGTCCCACATTCACACCAACATCTGGGTAGTCCCACATTCACACCACAATCTGGGTAGTCCCACATTCATACCACAATCTGGGTAGTCCCACATTCACACCACAATCTGGGTAGTCCCACATTCACACCAACATCTGGATAGTCCCACATTCACACCACAATCTGGGTAGTCCCACATTCACACCAAAATCTGGGTAGTCCCACATTCACACCACAATCTGGATAGTCCCACATTCACACCAACATCTGGATAGTCCCACATTCACACCACAATCTGGGTAGTCCCACATTCACACCAAAATCTGGGTAGTCCCACATTCACACCACAATCTGGGTAGTCCCACATTCACACCACAATCTGGGTAGTCCCACATTCACACCACAATCTGGATAGTCCCACATTCATACCAACATCTGGATAGTCCCACATTCATACCAACATCTGGATAGTCCCACATTCACACCAACATCTGGATAGTCCCACATTCACACCAACATCTGGATAGTCCCACATTCACACCACAATCTGGATAGTCCCACATTCATACCAACATCTGGATAGTCCCACATTCATACCAACATCTGGATAGTCCCACATTCACACCAAAATCTGGATAGTCCCACATTCACACCAACATCTGGATAGTCCCACATTCATACCAACATCTGGATAGTCCCACATTCATACCAACATCTGGATAGTCCCACATTCATACCAACATCTGGATAGTCCCACATTCACACCAACATCTGGATAGTCCCACATTCACACCAACATCTGGATAGTCCCACATTCACACCAACATCTGGATAGTCCCACATTCACACCAACATCTGGATAGTCCCACATTCACACCACAATCTGGATAGTACCACATTCACACCAAAATCTGGGTAGTCCCACATTCACACCACAATCTGGATAGTCCCACATTCACACCAACATCTGGGTAGTCCCACATTCATACCACAATCTGGATAGTCCCACATTCATACTACAATCTGGATAGTCCCACATTCACACCAACATCTGGATAGTACCACATTCACACCACAATCTGGATAGTCCCACATTCACACCACAATCTGGGTAGTCCCACATTCACACCACACTCTGGATAGTCCCACATTCACACCACAATCTGGGTAGTCCCACATTCACACCACAATCTGGATAGTCCCACATTCACACCAACATCTGGATAGTCCCACATTCATACCACAATCTGGGTAGTCCCACATTCATACCAAACACTGGGTAGTCCCACATTCACACCAAACACTGGGTAGTCCCACATTCATACCAAACACTGGGTAGTCCCACATTCACACCACAATCTGGATAGTCCCACATTCATACCACAATCTGGGTAGTCCCACATTCATACCAACATCTGGGTAGTCCCACATTCATACCAAACACTGGGTAGTCCCACATTCACACCAAACACTGGGTAGTCCCACATTCATACCAAACACTGGGTAGTCCCACATTCATACCAAACACTGGGTAGTCCCACATTCACACCAAACACTGGGTAGTCCCACATTCATACCAAACACTGGGTAGTCCCACATTCATACCAAACACTGGGTAGTCCCACATTCACACCAAACACTGGGTAGTCCCACATTCATACCAAACACTGGGTAGTCCCACATTCATACCAAACACTGGGTAGTCCCACATTCACACCAAACACTGGGTAGTCCCACATTCATACCAAACACTGGGTAGTCCCACATTCATACCAAACACTGGGTAGTCCCACATTCACACCAAACACTGGGTAGTCCCACATTCATACCAAACACTGGGTAGTCCCACATTCATACCAAACACTGGGTAGTCCCACATTCACACCAAACACTGGGTAGTCCCACATTCATACCAAACACTGGGTAGTCCCACATTCATACCAAACACTGGGTAGTCCCACATTCACACCAAACACTGGGTAGTCCCACATTCATACCAAACACTGGGTAGTCCCACATTCACACCAAACACTGGGTAGTCCCACATTCACACCACAATCTGGATAGTCCCACATTCATACCAACATCTGGATAGTCCCACATTCACACCACAATCTGGATAGTCCCACATTCATACCACAATCTGGATAGTCCCACATTCATACCACAATCTGGGTAGTCCCACATTCGTACCACAATCTGGATAGTCCCACATTCACACCAACATCTGGATAGTCCCACATTCACACCACAATCTGGGTAGTCCCACATTCATACCACAATCTGGGTAGTCCCACATTCACACCACAATCTGGGTAGTCCCACATTCACACCACAATCTGGATAGTCCCACATTCACACCACAATCTGGGTAGTCCCACATTCACACCACAATCTGGGTAGTCCCACATTCACACCAACATCTGGATAGTCCCACATTCACACCACAATCTGGATAGTCCCACATTCATACCACAATCTGGGTAGTCCCACATTCACACCACAATCTGGGTAGTCCCACATTCACACCAACATCTGGATAGTCCCACATTCACACCACAATCTGGGTAGTCCCACATTCATACCACAATCTGGGTAGTCCCACATTCACACCACAATCTGGGTAGTCCCACATTCACACCACAATCTGGATAGTCCCACATTCACACCACAATCTGGATAGTCCCACATTCATACCAACATCTGGATAGTCCCACATTCATACCAACATCTGGATAGTCCCACATTCACAACAACATCTGGATAGTCCCACATTCACACCAACATCTGGATAGTCCCACATTCACACCACAATCTGGATAATCCCACATTCATACCACAATCTGGGTAGTCCCACATTCATACCAACATCTGGATAGTCCCACATTCATACCAACATCTGGATAGTCCCACATTCACACCAAAATCTGGATAGTCCCACATTCACACCAACATCTGGATAGTCCCACATTCATACCAACATCTGGATAGTCCCACATTCATACCAACATCTGGATAGTCCCACATTCATACCAACATCTGGATAGTCCCACATTCACACCACAATCTGGGTAGTCCCACATTCATACCAACATCTGGATAGTCCCACATTCATACCACAATCTGGATAGTCCCACATTCATACCAACATCTGGATAGTCCCACATTCATACCAACATCTGGATAGTCCCACATTCATACCAACATCTGGATAGTCCCACATTCATACCAACATCTGGATAGTCCCACATTCACACCACAATCTGGATAGTCCCACATTCATACCAACATCTGGATAGTCCCACATTCACACCACAATCTGGATAGTCCCACATTCATACCAACATCTGGGTAGTCCCACATTCATACCAAACACTGGGTAGTCCCACATTCACACCAAACACTGGGTAGTCCCACATTCATACCAAACACTGGGTAGTCCCACATTCATACCAAACACTGGGTAGTCCCACATTCACACCAAAACTGGGTAGTCCCACATTCATACCAAACACCACACAACCAAACACTGGGTAGTCCCACATTCATACCAAACACTGGGTAGTCCCACATTCATACCAAACACTGGGTAGTCCCACATTCACACCAAACACTGGGTAGTCCCACATTCATACCAAACACTGGGTAGTCCCACATTCATACCAAACACTGGGTAGTCCCACATTCACACCAAACACTGGGTAGTCCCACATTCATACCAAACACTGGGTAGTCCCACATTCATACCAAACACTGGGTAGTCCCACATTCACACCAAACACTGGGTAGTCCCACATTCATACCAAACACTGGGTAGTCCCACATTCATACCAAACACTGGGTAGTCCCACATTCACACCAAACACTGGGTAGTCCCACATTCATACCAAACACTGGGTAGTCCCACATTCATACCAAACACTGGGTAGTCCCACATTCACACCAAACACTGGGTAGTCCCACATTCATACCACAATCTGGGTAGTCCCACATTCATACCAAACACTGGGTAGTCCCACATTCACACCACAATCTGGATAGTCCCACATTCACACACACACCCACATCTGGTAGTCCCACATTCAACCAATCTGGTATCCCACATTCACACCACAATCTGGGTAGTCCCACATTCATACCAACATCTGGATAGTCCCACATTCATACCAACATCTGGATAGTCCCACATTCACACCAAAATCTGGATAGTCCCACATTCACACCAACATCTGGATAGTCCCACATTCATACCAACATCTGGATAGTCCCACATTCATACCAACATCTGGATAGTCCCACATTCATACCAACATCTGGATAGTCCCACATTCACACCACAATCTGGGTAGTCCCACATTCATACCAACATCTGGATAGTCCCACATTCATACCACAATCTGGATAGTCCCACATTCATACCAACATCTGGATAGTCCCACATTCATACCAACATCTGGATAGTCCCACATTCACACCAACATCTGGATAGTCCCACATTCACACCAACATCTGGATAGTCCCACATTCACACCACAATCTGGATAGTCCCACATTCATACCAACATCTGGATAGTCCCACATTCACACCACAATCTGGATAGTCCCACATTCATACCAACATCTGGATAGTCCCACATTCACACCACAATCTGGATAGTCCCACATTCATACCACAATCTGGGTAGTCCCACATTCATACCAACATCTGGATAGTCCCACATTCATACCAACATCTGGATAGTCCCACATTCACACCAAAATCTGGATAGTCCCACATTCACACCAACATCTGGATAGTCCCACATTCATACCAACATCTGGATAGTCCCACATTCACACCACAATCTGGATAGTCCCACATTCACACCAACATCTGGATAGTCCCACATTCATACCAACATCTGGATAGTCCCACATTCATACCAACATCTGGATAGTCCCACATTCATACGAACATCTGGATAGTCCCACATTCATACCACAATCTGGGTAGTCCCACATTCACACCAACATCTGGATAGTCCCACATTCACACCAACATCTGGATAGTCCCACATTCACACCAAAATCTGGATAGTCCCACATTCACACCAACATCTGGATAGTCCCACATTCACACCAAAATCTGGGTAGTCCCACATTCACACCAAAATCTGGATAGTCCCACATTCACACCAACATCTGGATAGTCCCACATTCACACCAAAATCTGGATAGTCCCACATTCACACCAACATCTGGATAGTCCCACATTCACACCACAATCTGGATAGTCCCACATTCACACCAACATCTGGGTAGTCCCACATTCACACCACAATCTGGGTAGTCCCACATTCACACCAAAATCTGGACACAATTTCAGGGTTCATCCTTGGTGTTGACATGGCCCTAACCCACTTATCCCTAAAAATATATATTTTTTTTTTTTTAAATTTTCATGCAAATCTTGACCAGAAAGCTACATTGGCCATTGTAAAGTACTCCAGCTATTAAATGTTGTAAATATAATGGTAAATCAAGTAGCGTCCACGGATCAGATGATACATGTAGTTTGAAGTACCGTCCACGTGTATTACAGGAGTTCAAGAAGGGGTGCGTATAACGCTGGATTGTGCTCAAGCGGCATTCATATCGTACGACAAGCTTGTATTGTCTCTGAAAGGAGGGGAACTGTAAGTATTGCTAAGTGGCAGTTGTTATGTAAACTAAATTATGAACCTTAAAACTGTGGCCAGTTTATGTAAACTGTTAATTTTGGGTCATTTAACTATTTTTGCCTATGATTTTTATGATGATAATAATTTGTCATTAGTTTATACAAATTTATTTTAGCTTGATTGCGAAACAAGTTCTTTCAACTTATATTAATCGCTCTCGAGACCTCATTCCTGATGGAATCCATCGCCATGAAGGAGAGAGAAGAGGCAATGTGGAATTAAATGCCTTACCTAAGGGTATAATCGTATCGGCTCCAGCGGGGCTCGAACTCCGGACCTTTCGCACCTGAATCGAACGCGCATCCACTGTGCTATCACGACTTCCACAGTTTTCACTTTCATAATTTGTCATTGAATTTTGATTGTGAATATCCATAAGGAAGGTCTAGCAGGAATACAAATAATTTCTACCAGTCATTTCCGTTAGCTCCACTTTTATCCTGTTGCATGTAATCCATTGCAATCCGGGTTCGATCCTCGGACCGGGAAGTGAGATGGTACAGTGGTCGCCAGATCGGACAGGTGGGTTTTCTCCGGGTGCTCCGATTTCCTCCCACATGAATGATCACATTAATGCTTTCATTCTTGCCAATGAGAGTGATTAATATAAGTTGTTAAAACTTGCTTCGCAGTCGTTGTAAAATAAATAAAGTTTAAATGTATTCCATTATGTTGCTGAAAATCATGTTAGAATATGACAAGAATTTTAGTTTGGACAAATTTATATTTTAGCTCGATTGCAAAACAAATTCCTACAACTGTTATCAATGTCTTTTGCTATCTCATTCCTGATGGAGTGCGTCGCCACGAGGAAGACAGAAGAGGCAATGTGGAATTTAAATGCTTTGTCTAACTAAGGGCACAATCGTAACGGCTACAGCTGGGCGCGAACTCCGAGCATTTCACACCTGAAGCGAAGGTGCTGTCACGACTTACTAAGAAGCGTTTTAATTATATGTGTGGTACTGAATGTCAAGCATAATAAATAATGTATTTGGTTTAACCCATTCAACACCAAGTAACTCACATGGACTCGTCCATGATATTCATAAACCAATAAATGAATCAGAAAATCACATTTGGACAAGTTCATTTATCAAAATGGGTAATTATGTCTAAAAATAGTCATATCACTGGCAAAAAGTGCAGATCTACACTTTTTGTAAGCCTATCTAGAGGTATGTGGTGTTGAAAGAGTTAAACAATATTTATTTCACAAATGTACAGTAAATAACATACAACATAATATATATATAGGATTCGAACATAAACTAATTCCTCTCCAAAGTGATGTGATGATGGAAGTGATACATGTCGGATGTTGATGTTATATGATCTAATTGATGTGGAAGTCGTGATAGCACAGTGGTAGCACGTTCACTTCAGGTACAAAAGGTCCGGAGTTCGAGCCCAGCTGTAGCCGTTACGATTGTGCCCTTAAGGCAAGGCATTTAAATTCCACATTGCCTCTTCTCTCTCCCTCGTGGGCCTTCGTGGCGATGGATTCCATTAGGAATGAGGTCTCGAAAGTGATTGATATAAGTTGTAAGAACTTGTATCGCAATCGAGCTGAAATAAATTTGTATAAACAAAATAGATTACTACAATAAACTGTGTTCAATGATGTTTCAGCTATGTGTTGACGTTAATGGTAGATGGCATGAGAAGTGTGCGAAGCTTCAACTTTGATAAATCGGCAGCCAGTGTTCTAACCACGTGTGTAAGTTAATATATCACCAGCCAGTGTTCTAACCACGTGTGTAAGTTAATATATCACCAGCCAGTGTTCTAACCACCTGTGTAAGTTAATGTATCACCAGCCAGTGTTCTAACCAAGTGTGTAAGTTAATATATCACCAGCCAGTGTTCTAACCACCTGTGTAAGTTAATGTATCAGCAGCCAGTGTTCTAACCACCTGTGTAAGTTAATGTATCGGCAAACAGTGTTCTATCTACCTGTGTAAATTAATGTATCAGCAGCCAGTGTTCTAACCATGTGTGTAAGTTAATATATCACCAGCCAGTGTTCTAACCACGTGTGTAAGTTAATGTATCAGCAGCCAGTGTTCTATCTACCTGTGTAAGTTAATGTATCAGCAGCCAGTGTTCTAACCACGTGTGTAAGTTAATGTATCAGCTGCCAGTGTTCTAACTACCTGTGTAAGTTAATGTATCAGCAGCCAGTGTTCTAACCACCTGTGTAAGTTATTGTATCGGCAACCAGTGTTCTAAACACCTGTGTAAGTGAGTGTCTCAGCAGCCAGTGTTCTGTCTACCTGTGTCAGTTAATGTATCAGCAGCCAGTGTTCTAACCATGTGTGTAAGTTAATATATCAGCAGCCAGTGTTCTAACCACATGTGTAAGTTATTGTATCAGCAACCAGTGTTCTAACCACCTGTATAAGTTAATGTATCAACAACCAGTGTTCTATCTACCTATATAAGTTAATGTATCAGTAGCCAGTGTTCTAACCACGTGTGTAAGTTAATGTATCAGTAGCCAGTGTTCTAACCACGTGTGTAAGTTAATGTATCAGTAGCCAGTGTTCTAACCACGTGTGTAAGTTAATGTATCAGCAGCCAGTGTTCTAACCATTTGTGTAAGTTAATGCATCAACAACCAATGTTCTAACCACCTGTGTAAGTTAATGCATCAACAACCAGTGTTCTATGTACCTAGGTATAATTATTTAGCACGGAAGCTCTCCATAATACTCCAGTGTGTTTGGTCAATTTATCTTTATAGATGTGTGTCTGTGAGGATGGCTACTTATTCCTTGGTTCTCGACTCGGAAATTCTTTATTGCTGAAATACACAGAAAAGGCTTCTACATCTCTGGACAAAGACAAACCTGTAAGTTGATACAGTCTGTGTATATATCATAGACAAACCTGTAAGTTGATACAGTCTGTGTATATATCATAGACAAACCTGTAAGTTGATACAGTCAGTGTATATATCATAGACAAACCTGTAAGTTGATACAGTCTGTGTATATATCATAGACAAACCTGTAAGTTGATACAGTCAGTGTATATATCATAGACAAACCTGTAAGTTGATATAGTCTGTGTATATATCATAGACAAACCTGTAAGTTGATACAGTCTGTGTATATATCATAGACAAACCTGTACGTTGATACAGTCTGTGTATATATCATAGACAAACCTGTAAGTTGATATAGTCTGTGTATACATCATAGACAAACCTGTAAGTTGATACAGTCTGTGTATATATCATAGACAAACCTGTAAGTTGATATAGTCTGTGTATATATCATAGACAAACCTGTAAGTTGATACAGTCTGTGTATATATCATAGACAAACCTGTAAGTTGATACAGTCTGTGTATATATCATAGACAAACCTGTAAGTTGATACAGTCTGTGTATATATCATAGACAAACCTATAAGTTGATACAGTCTGTGTATGCATCATAGACAAACCTGTAAGTTGATACAGTCTGTGTATATATCATAGACAAACCTGTAAGTTGATACAGTCTGTGTATATATCATAGACAAACCTGTAAGTTGATACAGTCTGTGTATATATCATAGACAAACCTGTAAGTTGATACAGTCTGTGTATATATCATTGACAAACCTGTAAGTTGATATAGTCTGTGTATATATCATAGACAAACCTGTAAGTTGATATAGTCTGTGTATATATCATAGACAAACCTGTAAGTTGATACATCATAGACAAACCTGTAAGTTGATACAGTCTGTGTATATATCACTTCCTACATTAGATTAGCTCTAGAACACAGCCGAGGAGAGTAGTGTGATATTGTGTTTGATGTTCTTGAACGTCTGAATTTTTTAACTCTTAGAGGTTTTAATGAATTTGACGAAATTCACGGAAACCAAAACAACTAACAGATTACGTTATCTCTGCATGTAGTCAGGCTGTTCCACATGGGTGACCTTGGGGTTTTTCCCCCCAACTAATATTATCTGTAAAAGAAGCGATACTTGTCGATCTAATCGTTACATGTTTCAGGGGATTAGGACCAAGCTTGCAGACATTTAATGGATAAACTCGATGTACAGAATGAAACTTTTGTGTTTTTATGTTTTGGGTTAATGATCAATGATTTTGCCTAATCGGTAAATTTTTGTTCTGTTTTATCTGTGCAATAATGTGCGTGTAATGAGGGACCTCGCTGGCTTTTCTATTACCTCCCTTGGCAGATAAAGTCTGATTTTATCTCCTAATGCAAAGCGGTCCTTTTAGTTGGAATCCTTTGTTTTTATAGTTGTTTCCTAACCAGATGTTGGGTGATTTATCCAAATTGTGTTAGCTAATTGATAAAAAATAATTTACAGATTTTTTACCCATTGGATATACTGTAGGATATCTGTCGAGATATAGTAACATAATAATTATAATATATATATATGAGAAAGTGGAAGAAAATTGATAGCATGATGTGCAAAGGAGACAACGATAAAAACAGAGGAAACAACTTAAAGAGGACCAACATACTTTTAGGGAGTATTCAGGGGCAGTAACTGACCGATGTCTCTCATTACTGTGTAGTATTGGTACTTATATCGGTATGACCTTTAACAGATTGAACCACCAGCGAAGAAGAAGAAAACAGATGGGCCAACAGATATGGGTAGGATGTACTTTTATTATGCTGATGGTAATGTGTTAGCTCATAATCTGCCGAATAAATTGAACGGAATGTGCAAACAACATAGATCCAGATCAGCCACGGCGTAAACTGATCAGGATCTATGTTGTTTGCTATTTAGACAAAGTGTTTCAGCTCAACTATCTGCATAGCAAACATTATAGAGCCTGATCTGGCTCTATGCTGTTTGCAAAAGCAACTTTAGTTGTGATTGGCAGGTTGAGGATTAATAGCATTGTACTAACAATCTAGTCTATTGCAATCAGTAAATTTTAGAGTTTCTGTGAGGTGGTGATGGAAATGACGATTCGCATGCTCAAACGCTTTTTCATTGGCTCGATTTATCATGTGATATTCGATTCGAGGCAAAGCAAGTCACATGACCAGTTAATAGAGGAAATTAAAGTACTATTGCCTGCGCGTGAAACTGTTTCAGCTGCTGAATGTATAATAATGAGGAACGCAGACAAAGCTAACCAATTACAATTAGGTTAGGTAATAAACTGCGCTAAACTGGCTGTCCGATTAATGCAGTGGTTAGCGCGCTCGATCCTCGGACCGGGAAGTATGTGAGATGGTACGATGATCGCCAGATCGGACAGGTGGGTTTTCTCTGGGTACTCCAGTTTCCTCCCAGCCGAATGACCACATTTACGCTTTCATCCGCGCCAACGAGAGTGATTAATATAAGTTGTTAAAACTTGCTTCGCAATCGTTGTAAAATAAATAGTTTTTAAAAAAGCACTGCGCTAACTCTTCAGTATGCTTCTATTGGCGATATTCTATCCCACAGGTTATGAATTCTGTATGGAATGAATTCGAAGGAATGTGATGCGCAAATATGGATAGATGTAAATGCAACGATATTCCACAACATTATGCATGAAAGCACGTTCATTAAACACTGCTCAATGTTTTAATCTTATTATGTTCTTTGCAGCTTCTGACGTGACCTTGATTGAGAATCTTGATGAACTGGAGGTATATGGGGCCAGTGAGAACCCGGCCAGTACTACCATCACATCTTACGTATTTGAGGTGAGTTACTGCAAAGAACCATTCATATGTTCTAAAATGTGTCAATTTTAGGGGTAGGACAGTTTTGAGATATATTGCTAGAATGTCCAGCAGTGTCGATCCCCCGTCTGACCCTAATAAAATTAACAGTCTTTCAGGTGGGACGTTAAACCGAGGTCTCGTGTCGGTGCTTTACACCGTGCACAGAAAAGAACAAGAGGAGATTCTGGAATGGGTCTCTGTCTGTATCATTGCACTATCCTCCAAAATCTAAAATTACTAATCTCTTCAGGAGGCGTCGCTCATATGGGCAACCGGTAGCGACGATAAATAAATGTAAAACACACAGTGTCTATGTTTTAGAATGAAAAACAAATGTAATGTGTAAATGTATCATATTTTCTTATATGTACACATGAGTAATAACACCTGGAAGGATTCTCATGTGTTCAGAGAATTACCCATATAATTTGTAAATTTAAGTTTAAACTTTATTTGACGATTGCGAAGCAAGTTCTAACAACTTAAATTAATCACTCTTGTTGGCGTGGATGAAAATGTAAATGTGGTCATTCATGTGGGAGGAAACCGGGGAAAACCCACCTGATATGGTGACCACCGTACCATCTCACATACTTCCCGGTCCGAGGATCAAACCCGGGTTGCATAGGTGAGAAGCGAGCGTGCTAACCACTGCGCTAATCAGATCTTGATTTCTTAAGTGTTCATAATGTGACTATCAAACTGAGGTAATTGTTGTAATATAGTGATGTGGTATGTGAGATGGTACAGTGGTCGCCAGATCGGACAGGTGGGTTTTCTCCGGGTACTCCGGTTTCCTACCACACGAATGACCACAAATACGCTGCCATCCGAGCCAACGATTGTGATTAATATAAGTTGTTAAAACTTGCTTCGCAATCGTTGTAAAATAAATAAAGTTTAGACTAAGAAATCAACTGTATAAAGCAGTTTTTTTGTCAAAGCCATTGAAAGGGTCATGTGTCATACAATGTTGACAGCTTGCTTGTTTATGTTGTTATTTAGCTTACAGCCAGGCACCAGCTGCCGGACACAGACGGATCTGTAATCCAGTGGTAACACGCTGGATTGGTAATCCAGGGATCGCAGGTTCGATCCCCCGTCTGACCCTAATAAAAATTAACAGTCTTTCAGATGGGACGTTAAACCGAGATTTTGTGTCGGTGCTTTACACCGTGCACGTAAAAGAACCAGAGGAGACTCTGGAATGGGTCTCTGTCTGTATCATGCACTATCCTCCAAAAATCTAAAATGATTAATCTCTTCAGGAGGCATCGCTCATATGGGAAACCAGTAGCGACGATAAATAAACGTAAGACACACACAAGCTGCCGGACATTGTTTCTGTGTGCGTTTGAAGGGAGAACATACACCTTTGATATCACGTCTCTTTGTTTTATAATTGTAGGTATGTGATAACATCTGGAACATTGCCCCTTGTGGTAACATTGTGATGGGAGAACCAGCCTTTCTCTCGGAGGAATTCAGTAACACGGTGGATCCAGACCTGGAGCTGGTTACTACATCAGGATTTGCCAAAAATGGAGCCTTATCTGTGTTGCAGGTATGAAGTAGTGGAAGTTGTGATAGCGCATGCGCTTCAGGTGCGAAAGGCCTGGAGTTTGAGCCCGCTGGAACCATTATGATTGTGTCCTTAGGCAAGGCATTTAAATTCCACGTTGCCTCTTCTCCCTCGTGGCGATGGATTCCGTCAGGAATTATGTCTCGAGAGTGATTAATATAAGACGTAAGAACTTGTTTCGCTATCGAGCTAAGATAAAATTTGCTTCGTATGACTTGGCTTAACGTTAGGCCATCCTATCAGCCTTCTATATCTACCTGCAAGAGCAATTCCACATCCTATCAACCTTCAATATCTACCTGCAAGAGCAATTCCATGTCCTATCAGCCTTCTCTATCTACCTGCAAGAGCAATTCCACGTCCTATCAGCCTTCTCTATATACCTACAAGAGCAATTCCACGTCCTATCAGCCTTCTCTATCTACCTGCAAGAGTAATTCCACATCCTATCAACCTTCTCTATCTACCTGCAAGAGCAATTTCACGTCCTATCAGCCTTCTCTATCTACCTGCAAGAGCAATTCCACGTCCTATCAGCCTTCTCTATCTACCTGCAAGAGCAATTCCACATCCTATCAGCCTTCTCTATCTACCTGCAAGAGCAATTCCACATCCTATCAGCCTTCTCTATCTACCTGCAAGAGCAATTCCACATCCTATCAGCCTTCTCTATCTACCTGCAAGAGCAATTCCACATCCTATCAACCTTCTCTATCTACCTGCAAGAGCAATTCCACGTCCTATCAACCTTCTCTATCTACCTGCAAGAGCAATTCCACATCCTATCAGCCTTCTCTATCTACCTGCAAGAGCAATTCCACATCCTATCAACCTTCTCTATCTATCTGCAAGAGCAATTCAACGTCTTATCAGCCTTCTCTATCTACCTGCAAGAGCAATTCCACATCCTACCAACCTTCTCTATCTACCTGCAAGAACAATTCCACATCCTATCAGCCTTCTCTATCTACCTGCAAGAGCAATTCCACATCCTATCAGCCTTCTCTATCTACCTGCAAGAGCAATTCCATGTCCTATCAGCCTTCTCTATCTACCTGCAAGAGCAATTCCACATTCTATCAACCTTCTCTATCTACCTGCAAGAGCAATTCCACATCCTATCAACCTTCTCTATCTACCTGCAAGAGCAATTCCACATCCTATCAGCCTTCTCTATCTACCTGCAAGAGCAATTCCACATCCTATCAGCCTTCTCTATCTACCTGCAAGAGCAATTACACGTCATATCAGCCTTCTCTATCTACCTGCAAGAGCAATTCCACATCCTATCAGCCTTCTCTATGTCCTATCAGCCTTCTCTATCTACCTGCAAGAGCAATTCCACGTCCTATCAACCTTCTCTATCTACCTGCAAGAGCAATTCCACGTCCTATCAGCCTTCTCTATCTACCTGCAAGAGCAATTCCACATCCTATCAACCTTCTCTATCTATCTGCAAGAGCAATTCAACGTCTTATCAGCCTTCTCTATCTACCTGCAAGAGCAATTCCACATCCTATCAGCCTTCTCTATCTACCTGCAAGAGCAATTACACGTCATATCAGCCTTCTCTATCTACCTGCAAGAGCAATTCCACATCCTATCAGCCTTCTCTATGTCCTATCAGCCTTCTCTATCTACCTGCAAGAGCAATTCCACGTCCTATCAGCCTTCTCTATCTACCTGCAAGAGCAATTCCACGTCCTATCAGCCTTCTCTATCTACCTGCAAGAGCAATTCCACATCCTATCAGCCTTCTCTATCTACCTGCAAGAGCAATTACACGTCATATCAGCCTTCTCTATCTACCTGCAAGAGCAATTCCACATCCTATCAGCCTTCTCTATGTCCTATCAGCCTTCTCTATCTACCTGCAAGAGCAATTCCACGTCCTATCAACCTTCTCTATCTACCTGCAAGAGCAATTCCACGTCCTATCAGCCTTCTCTATCTACCTGCAAGAGCAATTCCACATCCTATCAACCTTCTCTATCTATCTGCAAGAGCAATTCAACGTCTTATCAGCCTTCTCTATCTACCTGCAAGAGCAATTCCACATCCTATCAGCCTTCTCTATCTACCTGCAAGAGCAATTCCATGTCCTATCAGCCTTCTCTATCTACCTGCAAGAGCAATTCCACATTCTATCAACCTTCTCTATCTACCTGCAAGAGCAATTCCATGTCCTATCAACCTTCTCTATCTACCTGCAAGAGCAATTCCACATCCTATCAACCTTCTCTATCTATCTGCAAGAGCAATTCCACGTCTTATCAGCCTTCTCTATCTACCTGCAAGAGCAATTCCACATCCTATCTACCTGCAAGAGCAATTACATGTCCTATCAGCCTTCTCTATCTACCTGCAAGAGCAATTCCATGTCCTATCAGCCTTCTCTATCTACCTGCAAGAGCAATTCCACATCCTATCCACCTTCTCTATCTATCTGCAAGAGCAATTCCACGTCTTATCAGCCTTCTCTATCTACCTGCAAGAGCAATTCCACATCCTATCAGCCTTCTCTATCTACCTGCAAGAGCAATTACACGTCATATCAGCCTTCTCTATCTACCTGCAAGAGCAATTCCACATCCTACCAACCTTCTCTATCTACCTGCAAGAACAATTCCACATCCTATCAGCCTTCTCTATCTACCTGCAAGAGCAATTCCACATCCTATCAGCCTTCTCTATCTACCTGCAAGAGCAATTCCATGTCCTATCAGCCTTCTCTATCTACCTGCAAGAGCAATTCCACATTCTATCAACCTTCTCTATCTACCTGCAAGAGCAATTCCACATCCTATCAACCTTCTCTATCTACCTGCAAGAGCAATTCCACATCCTATCAGCCTTCTCTATCTACCTGCAAGAGCAATTCCACATCCTATCAGCCTTCTCTATCTACCTGCAAGAGCAATTACACGTCATATCAGCCTTCTCTATCTACCTGCAAGAGCAATTCCACATCCTATCAGCCTTCTCTATGTCCTATCAGCCTTCTCTATCTACCTGCAAGAGCAATTCCACGTCCTATCAACCTTCTCTATCTACCTGCAAGAGCAATTCCACGTCCTATCAGCCTTCTCTATCTACCTGCAAGAGCAATTCCACATCCTATCAACCTTCTCTATCTATCTGCAAGAGCAATTCAACGTCTTATCAGCCTTCTCTATCTACCTGCAAGAGCAATTCCACATCCTATC
>CM026395.1:21963831-21999450 GCA_014843695.1 Archivesica marissinica | reverse complement strand
TATATCCCATCAGTGTAGTTGGTGTACCCGGTTGTATATCCCATCAGTGTAGTTGATGCACCCGGTTGTATATCCCATCAGTGTAGTTGGTGTACCCGGTTGTATATCCCATCAGTGTAGTTGGTGCACCCGGTTGTATATCCCATCAGTGTAGTTGGTGCACCCGGTTGTATATCCCATCAGTGTAGTTGGTGTACCCGGTTGTATATCCCATCAGTGTAGTTGATGTACCCGGTTGTATATCCCATCAGTGTAGTTGGTGTACCCGGTTGTATATCCCATCAGTGTAGTTGATGTACCCGGTTGTATATCCCATCAGTGTAGTTGATGTACCCGGTTGTATATCCCATCAGTGTAGTTGGTGTACCCGGTTGTATATCCCATCAGTGTAGTTGGTGTACCCGGTTGTATATCCCATCAGTGTAGTTGATGTACCCGGTTGTATATCCCATCAGTGTAGTTGGTGTACCAGGTTGTATATCCTATCAGTGTAGTTGATGCACCCGGTTGTATATCCACCGTGTAGTTGGTGTACCCGGTTGTATATCCCATCAGTGTAGTTGGTGTACCCGGTTGTATATCCCATCAGTGTAGTTGGTGTACCCGGTTGTATATCCCATCAGTGTAGTTGGTGTACCCGGTTGTATATCCCATCAGTGTAGTTGATGCACCCGGTTGTATATCCCATCAGTGTAGTTGGTGTACCCGGTTGTATATCCCATCAGTGTAGTTGGTGTACCCGGTTGTATATCCCACAGTGTAGTTGTGTACCCGGTTGTATATCCCACAGTGTAGTTGGTGTACCCGGTTGTATATCCATCAATGTAGTTGGTGTACCCGGTTGTATATCCCATCAGTGTAGTTGGTGTACCCGGTTGTATATCCCATCAGTGTAATTGGTGCACCCGGTTGTATGTGCTATCAGTGTAGTTGGTGTACCCGGTTGTATATCCCAACAGTGTAGTTGATGTACCCGATTGTATATCCCATCAGTGTAGTTGGTGCACCCGGTTGTATATCCCATCAGTGTAGTTGGTGCACCCGGTTGTATATCCCATCAGTGTAGTTGATGTACCCGGTTGTATATCCCATCAGTGTAGTTGATGTACCCGGTTGTATATCCCATCAGTGTAGTTGGTGTACCCGGTTGTATATCCCATCAGTGTAGTTGGTGCACCCGGTTGTATATCCCATCAGTGTAGTTGGTGTACCCGGTTGTATATCCCATCAGTGTAGTTGGTGTACCCGGTTGTATATCCCATCAGTGTAGTTGGTGTACCCGGTTGTATATCCCATCAGTGTAGTTGGTGTACCCGGTTGTATATCCCATCAGTGTAGTTGGTGCACCCGGTTGTATATCCCCAGTGTAGTTGGTGTACCCGGTTGTATATCCCATCAGTGTAGTTGTGTACCCGGTTGTATATTGTTGGTTGTATATCCCATCAGTGTAGTTGGTGTACCCGGTTGTATATCCCATCAGTGTAGTTGATGCACCCGGTTGTATATCCCATCAGTGTAGTTGGTGTACCCGGTTGTATATCCCATCAGTGTAGTTGGTGTACCCGGTTGTATATCCCATCAGTGTAGTTGGTGTACCCGGTTGTATATCCCATCAGTGTAGTTGGTGTACCCGGTTGTATATCCCATCAGTGTAGTTGGTGCACCCGGTTGTATATCCCATCAGTGTAGTTGGTGTACCCGGTTGTATATCCCATCAGTGTAGTTGGTGTACCCGGTTGTATATCCCAACAGTGTAGTTGGTGCACCCGGTTGTATGTGCTATCAGTGTAGTTGGTGTACCCGGTTGTATATCCCAACAGTGTAGTTGTGTACCCGGTTGTATATCCCATCAGTGTTTGAGTACCCGGTTGTATATCCCATCAGTGTAGTTGATGTACCCGGTTGTATATCCCATCAGTGTAGTTGGTGTACCCGGTTGTATATCCCATCAGTGTAGTTGGTGTACCCGGTTGTATATCCCATCAGTGTAGTTGATGTACCCGGTTGTATATCCCATCAGTGTAGTTGATGTACCCGGTTGTATATCCCATCAGTGTAGTTGGTGTACCCGGTTGTATATCCCATCAGTGTAGTTGGTGTACCCGGTTGTATATCCCATCAGTGTAGTTGGTGTACCCGGTTGTATATCCCATCAGTGTAGTTGGTGTACCCGGTTGTATATCCCATCAGTGTAGTTGATGTACCCGGTTGTATATCCCATCAGTGTAGTTGGTGTACCGGTTGTATATATCAGTGTAGTTGTGACCCGGTTGTATATCCCATCAGTGTAGTTGGTGTACCCGGTTGTATATCCCATCAGTGTAGTTGGTGTACCCGGTTGTATATCCCATCAGTGTAGTTGATGTACCCGGTTGTATATCCCATCAGTGTAGTTGGTGTACCCGGTTGTATATCCCATCAGTGTAGTTGGTGTACCCGGTTGTATATCCCATCAGTGTAGTTGGTGTACCCGGTTGTATATCCCATCAGTGTAGTTGATGCACCCGGTTGTATATCCCATCAGTGTAGTTGGTGTACCCGGTTGTATATCCCATCAGTGTAGTTGGTGTACCCGGTTGTATATCCCATCAGTGTAGTTGGTGTACCCGGTTGTATATCCCATCAGTGTAGTTGATGTACCCGGTTGTATATCCCATCAGTGTAGTTGGTGTACCCGGTTGTATATCCATCAGTGTAGTTGGTACACCCGGTTGTATATCCCATCAGTGTAGTTGGTGTACCCGGTTGTATATCCCATCAGTGTAGTTGGTGTACCCGGTTGTATATCCCATCAGTGTAGTTGGTGCACCCGGTTGTATATGCCATCAGTGTAGTTGGTGTACCCGGTTGTATATCCCATCAGTGTAGTTGGTGTACCCGGTTGTATATCCCATCAGTGTAGTTGGTGTACCCGGTTGTATATCCCATCAGTGTAGTTGGTGTACCCGGTTGTATATCCCATCAGTGTAGTTGGTGCACCCGGTTGTATATCCCATCAGTGTAGTTGGTGTACCCGGTTGTATATCCCATCAGTGTAGTTGGTGTACCCGGTTGTATATCCCATCAGTGTAGTTGGTGCACCCGGTTGTATATCCCATCAGTGTAGTTGGTGTACCCGGTTGTATATCCCATCAGTGTAGTTGGTGTACCCGGTTGTATATCCCATCAGTGTAGTTGGTGTACCCGGTTGTATATCCCATCAGTGTAGTTGGTGTACCCGGTTGTATATCCCATCAGTGTAGTTGGTGCACCCGGTTGTATATCCCATCAGTGTAGTTGGTGCACCCGGTTGTATATGCCATCAGTGTAGTTGGTGTACCCGGTTGTATATCCCATCAGTGTAGTTGATGTACCCGGTTGTATATCCCATCAGTGTAGTTGATGTACCCGGTTGTATATCCCATCAGTGTAGTTGGTGTACCCGGTTGTATATCCCATCAGTGTAGTTGGTGTACCCGGTTGTATATCCCATCAGTGTAGTTGGTGTACCCGGTTGTATATCCCATCAGTGTAGTTGGTGTACCCGGTTGTATATCCCATCAGTGTAGTTGGTGTACCCGGTTGTATATCCCATCAGTGTAGTTGGTGCACCCGGTTGTATATCCCATCAGTGTAGTTGGTGTACCCGGTTGTATATCCCATCAGTGTAGTTGATGTACCCGGTTGTATATCCCATCAGTGTAGTTGATGTACCCGGTTGTATATCCCATCAGTGTAGTTGGTGTACCCGGTTGTATATCCCATCAGTGTAGTTGGTGTACCCGGTTGTATATCCCATCAGTGTAGTTGGTGTACCCGGTTGTATATCCCATCAGTGTAGTTGATGTACCCGGTTGTATATCCCATCAGTGTAGTTGGTGTACCGTTGTATATATCAGTGTAGTTGATGCACCCGGTTGTATATCCCATGTAGTTGGTGTACCCGGTTGTATATCCCATCAGTGTAGTTGTGTACCCGGTTGTATATCCCATCAGTGTAGTTGGTGTACCCGGTTGTATATCCCATCAGTGTAGTTGGTGTACCCGGTTGTATATTCTATCAGTGTAGTTGATGCACCCGGTTGTATATTCCACCAGTGTAGTTGGTGTACCCGGTTGTATATCCCACAGTGTAGTTGTGACCCGGTTGTATATCCCATCAGTGTAGTTGATGTACCCGGTTGTATATCATCATGTAGTTGTGTACCCGGTTGTATATCCCATCAGTGTAGTTGTGTGTTTGTACCGGTTGTATATTCCATCAGTGTAGTTGGTGTACCCGGTTGTATATCCCATCAGTGTAGTTGATGCACCCGGTTGTATATCCCATCAGTGTAGTTGATGTACCCGGTTGTATATCCTATCAGTGTAGTTGATGTACCCGGTTGTATATCCCATCAGTGTAGTTGGTGTACCCGGTTGTATATCCCATCAGTGTAGTTGATGTACCCGGTTGTATATCCCATCAGTGTAGTTGATGCACCCGGTTGTATATCCCACCAGTGTAGTTGATGTACCCGGTTGTATATCCCATCAGTGTAGTTGATGTACCCGGTTGTATATGCTATCAATGTAGTTGATGTACCCGGTTGTATATCCCATCAGTGTAGTTGGTGTACCCGGTTGTATATCCCATCAGTGTAGTTGGTGCACCCGGTTGTATATCCCATCAGTGTAGTTGATGTACCCGGTTGTATATCCCATCAGTGTAGTTGATGTACCCGGTTGTATATCCCATCAGTGTAGTTGGTGTACCCGGTTGTATATACCATCAGTGTAGTTGATGTACCCGGTTGTATATCCCATCAGTGTAGTTGGTGTACCCGGTTGTATATCCCATCAGTGTAGTTGATGTACCCGGTTGTATATCCCATCAGTGTAGTTGGTGTACCAGGTTGTATATTGTATCAGTGTAGTTGATGCACCCGGTTGTATATTCCACCCGTGTAGTTGGTGTACCCGGTTGTATATCCCATCAGTGTAGTTGGTGTACCCGGTTGTATATCCCATCAGTGTAGTTGATGTACCCGGTTGTATATCCCATCAGTGTAGTTGGTGTACCCGGTTGTATATTCTATCAGTGTAGTTGATGCACCCGGTTGTATATTCCACCCGTGTAGTTGATGTACCCGGTTGTATATCCCATCAGTGTAGTTGGTGTACCAGGTTGTATATTATCAGTGTAGTTGATGCACCCGGTTGTATATCCACGTGTAGTTGTGTACCGTTGTATATCATCGTGGTTATGCACCCGGCTGTATATCCCATCAATGTAGTTGATGTACCCGGTTGTATATGCTATCAATGTAGTTGATGTACCCGGTTGTATATCGCATCAGTGTAGTTGGTGTACCCGGTTTTATATCCCATCAGTGTAGTTGATGTACCCGGTTGTATATCCCATCAGTGTAGTTGATGCACCCGATTGTATATCCCACCGGTGTTGTTGATGTACCCGGTTGTATATCCCATCAGTGTAGTTGATGTACCCGGTTGCATATGCTATCAATGTAGTTGATGTACCCGGTTGTATATCCCATCAGTGTAGTTGGTGTACCCGGTTGTATATCCCAGCAGTGTAGTTGGTGCACCCGGTTGTATATCCCATCAGTGTAGTTGATGTACCCGGTTGTATATCCCATCAGTGTAGTTGATGTACCCGGTTGTATATCCCATCAGTGTAGTTGGTGTACCCTGTTGTATATACCATCAGTGTAGTTGATGTACCCGGTTGTATATCCCATCAGTGTAGTTGGTGTACCCGGCTGTATATCCCATCAGTGTAGTTGATGTACCCGGTTGTATATCCCATCAGTGTAGTTGATGTTCCCGGTTGTATATTCCAGCAATGTAGTTGGTGTACCCGGCTGTATATCCCATCAGTGTAGCTGATGTACCCGGTTGTATATCCCATCAGTGTAGTTGATGTTCCCGGTTGTATATCCCAACAGTGTAGTTGATGTACCCGGTTGTATATCCCATCAGTGTGGTTGATGTACCCGGTTGTATATCCTATCAGTGTAGTTGATGTACCCGGTTGTATATCCCAATAGTTTAGTTGATGCACCCGGTTGTATATCCCATCAGTGTAGTTGGTGTACACGGTTGTATATGCTATCAGTGTAGTTGATGTACCCGGTTGTATATCCCATCAGTGTAGTTGATGTACCCGGTTGTATATCCCAACAGTGTAGTTGGTGTACCCGGTTGTATATACCATCAGTGTAGTTGGTGCACCCGGTTGTATATCCCATCAGTGTAGTTGGTGTACCCGGTTGTATATCCCATCAGTGTAGTTGGTGTACCCGGTTGTATATCCCATCAGTGTAGTTGGTGTACCCGGTTGTATATCCCATCAGTGTAGTTGGTGCACCCGGTTGTATATTCCATCAGTGTAGTTGGTGCACCCGGTTGTATATCCCATCAGTGTAGTTGATGTACCCGGTTGTATATCCCAACAGTGTAGTTGGTGTACCCGGTTGTATATCCCATCAGTGTAGTTGATGTACCCGTTGTATATCCCATCAGTGTAGTTGGTGTACCCGGTTGTATATTGTATCAGTGTAGTTGATGCACCCGGTTGTATATTCCACCCGTGTAGTTGGTGTACCCGGTTGTATATCCCATCAGTGTAGTTGATGCACCCGGCTGTATATCCCATCAATGTAGTTGATGTACCCGGTTGTATATGCTATCAATGTAGTTGATGTACCCGGTTGTATATCCCATCAGTGTAGTTGGTGTACCCGGTTGTATATCCCATCAGTGTAGTTGATGTACCCGGTTGTATATCCCATCAGTGTAGTTGATGCACCCGATTGTATATCCCACCGGTGTTGTTGATGTACCCGGTTGTATATCCCATCAGTGTAGTTGATGTACCCGGTTGCATATGCTATCAATGTAGTTGATGTACCCGGTTGTATATCCCATCAGTGTAGTTGGTGTACCCGGTTGTATATCCCATCAGTGTAGTTGGTGCACCCGGTTGTATATCCCATCAGTGTAGTTGATGTACCCGGTTGTATATCCCATCAGTGTAGTTGATGTACCCGGTTGTATATCCCATCAGTGTAGTTGGTGTACCCGGTTGTATATACCATCAGTGTAGTTGATGTACCCGGTTGTATATCCCATCAGTGTAGTTGATGTACCCGGTTGTATATCCCATCAGTGTAGTTGATGTACCCGGTTGTATATCCCATCAGTGTAGTTGGTGTACCCGGTTGTATATCCTATCAGTGTAGTTGATGCACCCGGTTGTATATTCCACCAGTGTAGTTGGTGTACCCGGTTGTATATCCCATCAGTGTAGTTGGTGTACCCGGTTGTATATCCCATCAGTGTAGTTGATGTACCCGGTTGTATATCCCATCAGTGTAGTTGGTGTACCCGGTTGTATATTCTATCAGTGTAGTTGATGCACCCGGTTGTATATTCCATCAGTGTAGTTGGTGTACCCGGTTGTATATCCCATCAGTGTAGTTGGTGTACCCGGTTGTATATTGTATCAGTGTAGTTGATGCACCCGGTTGTATATCCACCGTGTAGTTGGTGTACCCGGTTGTATATCCCATCAGTGTAGTTGATGCACCCGGCTGTATATCCCATCAATGTAGTTGATGTACCCGGTTGTATATGCTATCAATGTAGTTGATGTACCCGGTTGTATATCCCATCAGTGTAGTTGGTGTACCCGGTTGTATATCCCATCAGTGTAGTTGATGTACCCGGTTGTATATCCCATCAGTGTAGTTGATGCACCCGGTTGTATATCCCACCAGTGTAGTTGATGTACCCGGTTGTATATCCCATCAGTGTAGTTGATGTACCCGGTTGTATATCCCATCAGTGTAGTTGGTGTACCCGGTTGTATATCCCATCAGTGTAGTTGATGTACCCGGTTGTATATCCCATCAGTGTAGTTGGTGTACCAGGTTGTATATTGTATCAGTGTAGTTGATGCACCCGGTTGTATATTCCACCCGTGTAGTTGGTGTACCCGGTTGTATATCCCATCAGTGTAGTTGGTGTACCCGGTTGTATATTGTATCAGTGTAGTTGATGCACCCGGTTGTATATTCCACCCGTGTAGTTGGTGTACCCGGTTGTATATCCCATCAGTGTAGTTGATGCACCCGGCTGTATATCCCATCAATGTAGTTGATGTACCCGGTTGTATATGCTATCAATGTAGTTGATGTACCCGGTTGTATATCGCATCAGTGTAGTTGGTGTACCCGGTTTTATATCCCATCAGTGTAGTTGATGTACCCGGTTGTATATCCCATCAGTGTAGTTGATGCACCCGATTGTATATCCCACCGGTGTTGTTGATGTACCCGGTTGTATATCCCATCAGTGTAGTTGATGTACCCGGTTGCATATGCTATCAATGTAGTTGATGTACCCGGTTGTATATCCCATCAGTGTAGTTGGTGTACCCGGTTGTATATCCCAGCAGTGTAGTTGGTGCACCCGGTTGTATATCCCATCAGTGTAGTTGATGTACCCGGTTGTATATCCCATCAGTGTAGTTGATGTACCCGGTTGTATATCCCATCAGTGTAGTTGGTGTACCCTGTTGTATATACCATCAGTGTAGTTGATGTACCCGGTTGTATATCCCATCAGTGTAGTTGGTGTACCCGGCTGTATATCCCATCAGTGTAGTTGATGTACCCGGTTGTATATCCCATCAGTGTAGTTGATGTTCCCGGTTGTATATTCCAGCAATGTAGTTGGTGTACCCGGCTGTATATCCCATCAGTGTAGCTGATGTACCCGGTTGTATATCCCATCAGTGTAGTTGATGTTCCCGGTTGTATATCCCAACAGTGTAGTTGATGTACCCGGTTGTATATCCCATCAGTGTAGTTGATGTACCCGGTTGTATATCCTATCAGTGTAGTTGATGTACCCGGTTGTATATCCCAATAGTGTAGTTGATGCACCCGGTTGTATATCCCATCAGTGTAGTTGGTGTACACGGTTGTATATGCTATCAGTGTAGTTGATGTACCCGGTTGTATATCCCATCAGTGTAGTTGATGTACCCGGTTGTATATCCCAACAGTGTAGTTGGTGTACCCGGTTGTATATACCATCAGTGTAGTTGGTGCACCCGGTTGTATATCCCATCAGTGTAGTTGGTGTACCCGGTTGTATATCCCATCAGTGTAGTTGATGTACCCGGTTGTATATCCCATCAGTGTAGTTGGTGTACCCGGTTGTATATCCCATCAGTGTAGTTGATGTACCCGTTGTATATCCCATCAGTGTAGTTGGTGCACCCGGTTGTATATCCCATCAGTGTAATTGATGTACCCGGTTGTATATCCCATCAGTGTAATTGATGTACCCGGTTGTATATCCCAACAGTGTAGTTGATGTACCCTGTTGTATATCCCATCAGTGTAGTTGGTGTACCCGGTTGTATATCCCATCAGTGTAGTTGATGTACCCGTTGTATATCCCATCAGTGTAGTTGGTGCACCCGGTTGTATATCCCATCAGTGTAATTGATGTACCCGGTTGTATATCCCATCAGTGTAATTGATGTACCCGGTTGTATATCCCAACAGTGTAGTTGATGTACCCTGTTGTATATCCCATCAGTGTAGTTGGTGTACCCGGTTGTATATCCCATCAGTGTAGTTGATGTACCCGTTGTATATCCCATCAGTGTAGTTGGTGCACCCGGTTGTATATCCCATCAGTGTAATTGATGTACCCGGTTGTATATCCCATCAGTGTAATTGATGTACCCGGTTGTATATCCCAACAGTGTAGTTGATGTACCCTGTTGTATATCCCATCAGTGTAGTTGATGTACCCGGTTGTATATCCCAACAGTGTAGTTGATGTACCCGGTTGTATATCCCATCAGTGTAGTTGATGCACCCTGCTGTATATCACATCAGTGTAGTTGGTGTACCCTGTTGTATATCCCATCAGTGTAGTTGATGTACCCGGTTGTATATCCCATCAGTGTAGCTGATGTACCCGGTTGTATATCCCATCAGTGTAGTTGATGTACCCTGTTGTATATACCATCAGTGTAGTTGATGTACCCAGTTGTATATCCCAACTGTGTAGTTGATGTACCCTGTTGTATATCCCATCAGTGTAGTTGATGTACCCGGTTGTATATCCCATCAGTGTAGTTGGTGTACCCGGTTGTATATCCCATCAGTGTAGTTGATGCACCCGGTTGTATATCCCATCAGTGTAGTTTATGCACCCGGTTGTATATCCCATCAGTGTAGTTGGTGTACCCGGTTGTATATCCCATCAGTGTAGTTGGTGTACCCGGTTGTATATCCCATCAGTGTAGTTGATGCACCCGGTTGTATATCCCATCAGTGTAGTTGATGCACCCGGTTGTATATCCCATCAGTGTAGTTGATGTACCCTGTTGTATATACCATCAGTGTAGTTGATGCACCCGGTTGTATATCCCATCAGTGTAGTTGATGTACCCTGTTGTATATACCATCAGTGTGGTTGATGCACCCTGTTGTATATCCCATCAGTGTAGTTGATGTACCCGGTTGTATATCCCATCAGTGTAGTTGATGTACCCGGTTGTATATCCCATCAGTGTAGTTGATGTACCAGGTTGTATAACCCATCAGTGTAGTTGATGTACCCGGTTGTATAACCCATCAGTGTAGTTGATGTACTCGGTTGTATATCCCAGCAATGTAGTTGATGTACCCGGTTGTATATACCATCAGTGTAGTTGATGTACCCGGTTGCCCATATGAGCGACGGGAAGCTTACATAGCAACATCTTTCCTGGGCAGGCTCCATCTGTTAACCAGTACTTCGTGCACCAACATCCGTAAGAAACTGTTCTCTTTTTCATATAACGAAATACTGTCTGAGCTCGAACCCGTGGCCGTCAATGATGATAGGCTACAGTGATATACAAGTCAGCGATCTTAACCACTCGACCAAAGTGGCGGACAGCATAATGGCATCGGTATTATATTATATATATTTTATTGTTGACTGTTGCATCAATATTCAGTAAGAGATTCAATCCATTGGTTAAAAGCATATCACATTTAGTTATAGCAATTTCACCCTTCGTTTTAAGCTGCCCAAGGTCAACTGAGATGTATAGTGTTTAATCTTAAGCTTAAACTTAGATGTTTTTTGTGTGTTCCCATCCCCGAGCCAACACGTCCTTTCCACATGGCATATGTACTTGTTCAGCATGACTACAGTCGACTATTTGATCGCCAGTATTCGTACTGAACTACTGTTCAAAACAGTGCAATGTCATAGTAATGACCTAGTTTCTTGGATATTGGGTTTCATCCGCACCCTACATTCATAAAATAGTGGATATCTTAAATGTTGTATTGGTTTAGTTTATACAAATTTATTTTAGCTCGATTGCTAAACAAATTCTTACAAGACCTCGTTCCTGGTTGAATCCAGAGAGGAGAGGCAATGTGGAATTGAAATGCCTTGCCTAAGGGCACAATCGTAACGGAACTTTCGCACCTGAAGCGCTACCACTGCGCTTTCACGGCAGTATTGGTATATACTTATATTGATATATTTACTGGTATTGATTTACTTATTAAATGACAAGACTCATGAGCCTGCATATGTGGCTATGCCAATGCAAGATGAACTTACGTATAGCTTGCTATATATTTCAACGTTTGCAAGGTATATAATTACAACTTGCAATATCGCGATTCTGATTGGCTGATTCACCCCATGTGATCGCCGTTAATAACCCAATGAATTGCAAAATTATAATAGTGTTACTAATATCCATAGCGGGCTACTTGTTATATTGTGCGACGAATCAAAACGACAACTTGTTTTATAATTTGGTGTAACAAACTGGCATTTCATACCATGAAATTTAGGTGTAAACATTTCATAATTCGATAAAACGCAGGAAAGGAACATTCAATTCGTTACACAGAAATGTATTACACCAGAAGATAAAGAGTGTTCGTGAACAGTTGGAATACATTAAATATAGAGCTACTACTTGATTTCGATATGTTATGCTACAGAAACCCCCATATATCGTTTGACGTCATTGGTGATAGTCTAGAGATACACGACGTCGTGTCGACAAAATGTTTCGAAAATAAGACATGCCCATCCATTTTCAGCTGGCTAAGATACATATTAGGATAATACAAATTACACTTTCCGACAACTCTAATCAGAACGTCATACTGACGTGTAGACGTATAATTAAACTAAGTGAAATAGTACTCGGATAGATGCCAAGCATAGCGCTGAGCGGACCGCTATGACCACATCCATTGTCCTATTTCTCTCAAAGTCGAATCACTTCATCCTGAACCAACCCTCTAGATATATTCAGCGTTTCATTGATATAATCCGACAACGTGTGTGAGATAACCTGCTAACACACAGACAGACACACCGACCGATACACGAAGCCACACAAAATCCCCGCCGCCGATATGAAGACACCACTGAAACCAGCACTGCAACACACTAGCGACCTGAATATGATGCTTAATATAAGTTGCTAAAACTTCGCAATCGTTGTAAAATAATAAAGTTTACTCACGATTCTACTTACTAAGTTTAAACTTTATTTATTTTACAACGATTGCGAAGCAAGTTTGAACAACTTATATTAATCACTTTCGTTGGCGCGGATGAAAGCGTAACTGTGGTCATTCGTATGGTAGTACTGTACTGGAGTACCCGTAGAAAAACCACCTGTCCGATCTGGTGACCACCGTACCATCTCACATACTTCCCGGTCCGAGTATCGAACCATGGTTGCATTGTTGAGAAGCAAGCGCGCTAACCACTGCGCTAATCGGACAGTATTACTTACTCACGATTCCACTTAACCATGCCTAGACCCGAACCCATGACCCCAGACTCACCAGCATATTAGTATACCGTACATTTATTAGTTTATACAAATTTATTTTAGCTCGATTGTGAAACAAGTTATTACAACTTATATTAATCACTCTCGAGACCTCATTCCTGATGGAATCCATCGCCACGAGGGAGAGAGAAGTGGCAACGTGGAATTTAAATGCCTTGCCTAAGGACACAATCGTAACGGCTCCAGCGAGGCTCGAACTCCGGACCTTTCGCACCCGAAGCGAACGCGCATCCACTGCGCTAGCACGACTTACACTACATTTATTACAACATATTGCAGTGCTACGAAAGCCGAACAGTTTTATATTAGTTTTTAATGCCAAAATAAAGCATTGTTGTCCTCATCAGAATACGATTCTATGCCACGATGTACACCATTGGAAGCCAACTGATGAAATCTACGGGTACATATGAATAATGAATGTCGTTCATCTCGGTAACGACTTGAAGAAGAAATGCTCAATCAGAACAGTTTCCCAAATAGCTAAAAAGAGAGCAGTTTCGTTTATGCTTTCCAATGAATCATTGAGTTGTCTCACAGTGAAAGAAAACTCTATCTCACAAAAATACAAATACATAGCATTTATATAGGGTAAAAATTAATATTTATTCTATTTCGCTTCACAATTGCAGATGCAATTTTAAACATTTACGCATGACAATAATATTCGGAAACATAAAGAAAAATGTATATATATTTGAAACAGTGAAAGATGGCATTTTCTCTGCCACCGGTTGCGCTTCGTCTTCCTGCGCGGTTAGATGTACTTGAAAACAAAAGACTACTAAACAAATTAATTCGAATATATTACTTAATAATTAAATGTTCATGATAACAAAATAGCTAAAATACATTTCTAATGAATTTGTTATTGTCTGTAGTTTTTAATTTTGACAGCAAACAGAAACTAACTTTATAACTATACAGGAACTAGTTCTTATTACGGACGTTCACACTAAGAGAAGTTGTTGTGCGGTTGTGTCACGTAGTGCAAGGAGGCCCCAGACAGGGCAGTTAAACTGAATAAAATTTGAAAACAATTTTAGATTAGCCAACGTCATTGGAAATCATATTAAAAAAGAAGATTTGTTAACGCCACGTGATGAAATCCTACACTAATACACACTAATAAACACAAATAGCCTCTATGTCTTTACTGCTGCGTCGATTTGGTTTTAAAACATAGAGTGGTGGAACCTATGTTCGGCGTATTCCTATGCTCAGCGTATTTTTTCCATTTACATCTGTATTTAAAATATTTAAATAGTTATAACCTATTTTCGCGACAGAGGTGAAGCTTGGTTCAATAACATTCCGTTATGCGTACCGGTAGCCTAATACAACTGTCACCTGACTGGATCAGTAGACAGAAAACTTGTTGGGGAAATTTTTTTCCACCGAAATGTGCGGTTTATGAGCATTTCAGGTAGCTATCAGAAGTGGGGGGAAATGTACAAATAACCAGAAAAGTTTCGTATGATTTTGTAATATTGTTAGTTATTCATGTTACTACGTCAAAATAATATATTCAACATTTACCCATGCATAAAAAAAATTCATGTACGCCATGCATACTAAAGTATCTAGTTCTCCATGGAAACAGTTGCCGTTGCGATAGCTGTATTTAGGCGCGTGGTTACTTAATGAAGCTAAAATTCTCAACAACAATTTTATGAAAGTTGTGTTCACGACTTAAGAAATAATAATATACGGCAAGTGCATTTAACTTTTTTTATAGGCCATGATATGTAGGAATTACGTCTAGCATAGGTTCCACCACTCTATGTATTCATTCATAATGTACAGTACATATCTATTGTATACAGAATGAAAATGGATTTAATCGAAAGCGTAAATCATCGATTTCAAATACTTGTTTACATTACATAATAGTTGAGTTTAGTTTATATTCAATGTACAATACAACTCAAATGTACACAACATGAATTAAATAATATTAATATTGTACAAACATTATCAGTATGTATATATATATGGAGAAGCAAAAGGGTTGGGCCACAAGTTTTAACAACATTAGTTTCGGCCCGTCCCAACATACTAGATTGTAATTAACAAAGAGACTGAATAGTATAAGAGCATTGCAATTAAGATACTATTTTTTGATTACAATTAAGGGGGATAATAATGGATATGAAAACAACAAGTACAAAAAAATTAGGAAATGCAATTCGCAACTACTACACCTTCCCAGTGTCACATCGTACAGTGTCCCCCAGCCAGCCAAACCTGCAGCATCACCCAGGCATTACATAATAGTGTCCCCCGGATACAGAATAAGAAGACATCCCAGGAGCTTTGGACTTTCATTCAATATACGTCTTCTTATTGAATATACGAGAATGGGGAATTAAATGATACAGTGATAGGACGGAAATTAATAAACTGTGTGTTTTACGTTTATTTATCGTCGCTACCGGTTGCCCGTATGAGCGACGCCTCCTGAAGAGATTAGTCATTTTAAATGTGTGGAGGATAGTGCAATGATACAGACAGAGACCCATTCCAGAGTCTACTCTGGTTCTTTTACGTGCAGGGTCTAAAGCATCGACACGAGATCTCGGTTTAAAGTCCCACCTGAAAGACTGTTAGTTTTATTAGGGTCAGACGGGGGGTCGAACCTGCGACTACAGATCCGTCTGTATTAATAAACTGGATAGCTGAATTCGCACAGCTCGTTAATACAATCCCTAAGACATGGAAAGCAACACTCAAGTAAAAAACGTCTGACTTAACTTATATAAAAACTGAATTAAATATAAAAACTAATAATAAATGTATTCATGCAATGAATAATAAAGATATGTATCACTATATGGTGTCTAAAAAGTGTACCAAACCATATATACATAACTAATGGATGCGCCATTTACGATATAAGTGGAAGACACATATGTATCGAATTATATAAACTATACTCACACGAAAATGAAAGTGTGCACGTGCCTTGGTTAGAGGGAGAAGTTTATACATATATGTGTTTTTATATATATTTCAATCACATCTACATTCATATTTATTATTGCTATTTATGTAATGCATCTATTTTTAAAAATAATCTGCTTAACACTTTGCATACATTGTATATAACACTTTGTATACATTGTATATAACACTTTGCATACATTATATATAACACTTTGTATACATTGTATATAACACTTTGTATACATTGTATATAACACTTTGTATACATTGTATATAACACTTTGTATTCATTGTATATAACACTGTGTATACATTATATATAACACTTTGTATACATTGTATATAACACTTTGTATGCATTATATATAACACTTTGTATACATTGTATATAACACTTTGTATACATTGTATATAACACTTTGTATACATTATATATAACACTTTGTATACATTGTATATAACACTTTGTATACATTGTATATAACACTTTGTATACATTGTATATAACAATTTGTATACATTGTATATAACACTTTGTATACATTATATATAACACTGTGTATACATTATATATAACACTTTGTATACATTGTATATAACACTTTGTATACATTGTATATAACACTTTGTATACATTATATATAACACTTTGTATACATTGTATATAACAATTTGTATACATTGTATATAACACTTTGTATACATTATATATAACACTTTGTATACATTATATATAACACTGTGTATATGTCATAGGATTGTGTTTTGAAATGAAATGATAAAATAAAAAGTGTAATGAATGTATTTTAACTGTGTTGTTTTGTGCAATTTACTATATTTAGATGGAAGGTAAAATAATGGAATTAAATTAGTAATTACACCTATACATAAATCCCATATAGCATCCCCTCCAACCTATATCATGAATACGTCCCGCCCTGCCTTTTATACCGCTATATTACTAATATGTGACCCTTGACAATACAATGCGATGTAGGTAGCAAATGCAATGGTTCGTGGGATTCGCCATCTACACATTGTGTAGTACATACTACAATAAAAGAATATCTATGATATATGTCTTGTTTTGCAGTGTCCTGCTGATCCGAAAGGACCCACCTCAACAAATAAATATGTTTGCCACGTAAATCTACCCGAACAGTAAAGATACTCTACCGACTGGGCAGGCCGTGACAAATGGCGCCCAAACAGGATTTTGGATCAGCGACAATAGGACAGTCTTAGTTTTGCTATCATGTAATCTAAAATATTACATTGGAGGCACACATATATATATAACTAATATACATATATATATTACACAGTCATGATTCGACAGAATTATAACTGGATATTTACTAGGTATCAACAGTTTACTAGGTTGACCTAGTCACGTGTAACATGTTTGTTTACATCAGCTGTCACTTTGTGAACACGTGCGCATTGATTCATTATGGATTAAATGGAGATCTCCAACGTATGTAGGCCTACAACACTACAAGAGAACAATTCGTAGAACAATCGTGGAAGAGGATCAGCGAAGACCCAAGTCCGGAAGACGTTTTTGACATTTGACAGTGTATTTATTTTGGAAATTGGAATATAAACAGTGATGGAAGTTGTTATTCGTAAGTGTGTTTGTGCTAGTGCATAGTGTTAGTGATCTATTGGATTAAGTGTTTAGTGAATATATTTTGGATATAGGATAATAGAAGTAAGTGTATTTTCTTTGATTATCATATAATTGTTTTGATATTTCTGTGAGGTTTGATTTGACCTGTATTGACCTGACAGTCTATTTTAGCAGTGTTTATGACTAATCAATAATCGTGATAGGTTCATCATATACTTAACTACTGATCAAGGGTTTGATTGCTAATTATTATAGTATTGATTGTCAGTTATTAGATTGCCAATGTTGAAGTGTGATTTTGTTGAATTCCAAGCATCACATTACTTGGAGGTCATTGTACTAACAACCGATAATATCCTATAAGTAGATAATCCATAGTAATAATACCTATATTCCCTCATAGTCCAGTGGTCTAGACCGTTGATTTTGAAACATATTTCATACTTTTGGGAAGCTGGTTCGAAACCAACTGATACCTATATTTTTTTTTCTCTTCTTATTTTAAATTCTCGCCTCACACTGCATTAAATCTAAATTTACTTTCGCTATTGTGATAAAATATCTATCCAAATAGTGTAATTTGAGCAGTAGAAGATTTGCGCATGCCGTATCGTGAGTTTGGATTGTTGGAGATGAATAAAGGTCTTGATGAATAAGTAAGAAATATACAGTATGTCTGTTTATTTCTGAACAATTTTCAAGACATTTTGAGAAACCAACTTTTCCAAGAAACGGACATTTTGTTACGGTTAGTTTTACGCGATACTCGGCGAAAGTATATATCTATCTATCATACGGAGTTTTGTAATTGAGCAAAGAACTTGTTATAATATTAACTTAGTTTTACTGCATTACAGTCCAAGTTGTAGAGCGTTAGTACGAGCAAACGCTTTAGTAATCACTACGGGTAAGTAGTCGCAATATGATATAATCGGAACAGGATATTTAGAAAATGAAAATTATGAAACTGAAGTTGAATATCACCACAAGACAGACGAAGTTGAAAATGAAATAGAAAAGTTGAATATAATATTGAGGAAATATGAAAGAGGAAAGCAGGATAGGTCACACAGAAAGGACGAAATGGATTATAGTGAGGATACACGAAGAAAGATTAGTAGAATGAGTACAAGAAGTGGCTACTCTGATTCATTATATGATAATGAATTTCAGCCAGAGAGTAAGCCAAAGAGAACTACGTCAGATCATGAACAGTTGAACTATGAGAAATTGATAAGTGAAAGAGATATGGATGGTTCGGCAACCCAACGCAGACATTCCTGTGTATGATGTGAAGCGAGAGGGGGCGAGGTTTAAAAAGTCGAGGACTTTACACCGAAATGTGTTGCTCCCTTTCATGTCAACAACAGATCTTCCACCAGATGGTACGGAGGAACTGGAAGACAACACAAGCACCACAAACACGCCAGAAACATACACGATCCCTATGAGACGTGCCCCTGGTACTACAGGATTGACACCACCACGAGATAAGAGGGAACGATAATCCCAATAGACTAGACATCACATGAGGGGACTAGACATCACATGAGGGGACTAGACATCACATGAGTACCACAGGATGTAGTCATGTGCATAGTATGTAATTGTATTTAAATCATGTAATAGCAATGTATATAACTGTTGTATTTTCTGCTCTAGGTAAAACAAGATTTAATTCACGGAAGTGAACACAGATAATGTATATTGCCTGTTGTTTTTATAATCCATTCATAGCAGGTGCAGCTAAATGTAAATGGTGCATTTTTTAAAATGTCCTTTATATACTTACCTTATACCTCAGGTATCTGGGGGTTGTTTTGGTTTTTTTTATCGCAGGTATTGAAGCAGAGCAGATATAAGCTTTGCCATTGAACACGTTGTTAGCTTCGTCTTCATTACTGTGCAGTACTTGTCCGTATGAGAGGGGTGATTTATTGTTGCTATGCTAGTATACTACTAACTACTATATCCATTAGTCGCATATTTATCACCAATTATGCGTGTTCTTTTTACATTACAGGTAATGATTCTGCTTATTTTTCAGAAATGACGATGATGTCACCGCTGAATGCGACCTTCGGTGCATTAAATTTTTTAATTTTCCTTGCAGGTTTTCAATCTTACCTCCTCGTTATAACCGAGTAGCTTTTGTATTTGTGTTCATGTATCATCTCATCATCACATATCATATTGAGTACATCATTTTTGCAGATGGACGTATTGTTGTTTTTCAGTGTACCAAATGTCGGGACGCCATTTTAAAGAGCAGGGGGAGTATGTCATAGGATTGTGTTTTGAAATGAAATGATAAAATAAAAAGTGTAATGAATGTATTTTAACTGTGTTGTTTTGTGCAATTTACTATATTTAGATGGAAGGTAAAATAATGGAATTAAATTAGTAATTACACCTATACATAAATCCCATATAGCATCCCCTCCAACCTATATCATGAATACGTCCCGCCCTGCCTTTTATACCGCTATATTACTAATATGTGACCCTTGACAATACAATGCGATGTAGGTAGCAAATGCAATGGTTCGTTGGATTCGCCATCTACACATTGTGTAGTACATACTACAATAAAAGAATATCTATGATATATGTCTTGTTTTGCAGTGTCCTGCTGATCCGAAAGGACCCACCTCAACAAATAAATATTTTTGCCACGTAAATCTACCCGAACAGTAAAGATACTCTACCGACTGGGCAGGCCGTGACATATACATTATACATGATATAACACTGTGTATACATTATATATAACACGTTGTATACATTGTATATAACACTTTGTATACATTATATATAACACTGTGTATACATTATATATAACACGTTGTATACATTGTATATAACACTTTGTATACATTATATATAACACTTTGTATACATTATATATAACACTTTGTATTCATTGTATATAACACTTTGTATACATTATATATAACACTTTGTATTCATTGTATATAACACTTTGTATACATTATATATAACACTTTGTATACATTGTATATAACACTTTGTATACATTATATATAACACTTTGTATACATTATATATAACACTTTGTATACATTATATATAACACTTTGTATACATTGTATATAACACTTTGTATACTTATATATAACACTTTGTATACATTTATATAACACTTTGTATACATTATATATAACACTTTGTATACATTATATATAACACTTTGTATACATTGTATATAACACTTTGTATACATTGTATATAACACTTTGTATACATTATATATAACACTTTGTATACATTGTATATAACACTTTGTATACATTGTATATAACACTTTGTGTACATTGTATATATTCATAAAACAAATGGAATGAACGCTGCCATTGATGTTCTCCAAAAAAAGGTTTTTGACTTAAATTCGCTTGTTCTTTACCACTGTATCGCACTGTGTATGTGGAATTCCTTCATGCATCTGACGTGTGGAAGGTGTGTGGTTCTACCGGGGTTCCCTGTGCTACCAGTGTCAGTTTTAGAGACGCTGTATAAGTATGGTGTATATCATGGACATACATGTGTTAGCTTATACAAATTTAGATAAGCTCGGTTGCGCAACAAGTTCTTGCAATATATATTAATCACTCTCGAGACCTCATTCCTGGTGGAATCTATCGCCACGAGGGAGAGAGCAGAGGCAACGTGGAATTAAATGCATTGCCTAATGGCACAATCGTAACGGCTCCAGCAGAGCTCGAACTCCGGACAAAGAAAGAGCGGAACAGTGACACGACGTGGGATTCGAACCCACGACCTCCCGAACACGAGTCGGACAGCTCTACCAACTGAGCTAGCCGGGCCAATGTTCTACCAACGCCGAAATACACTACATGAATTTATTTCATCGAGTGATCACCGACATTTGTTGTGTGTTTTACGTTTATTTATCGTCGCTACCGGTTGCCCATATGAGCGACGCCTCCTGAAGAGATTAGTCATTTTAGATTGTTGGAGGATAGTGTAATGATACAGACAGAGACCCATTTAGGAAGTATTACGGAGGTTGATGCAACATGCCCAGGAAAGGTGTTGATAGGTAAACTGCCCGACGCTCATATGGGCATCCGGTGGCGACGTTAAATAAACTTGTTGGTAAGGGGCTTGGCATTCCACCATCTCTTTTACATATACCTTGGTCTAATGTTTACTAGTGTATTCATATTCGTTGCCTTTTATATAGAACAGAACATATGTTTATTTTGACGTATACATAAGTACATAGTCATTAATAGAAATATACATACATGCATATAGATATATATACATAATTATATATATATATCCACACATAAAAACATAATTACATATCACAATCAATCAATGTAATAGCCATTATATACAAGTGCTACGAATGTTGTCATGTAGCACGGAGGATAAACTCTAATATCATATTTAAATCTAAGAAGTCAAGGTATTTAATATATGATTTCTGTGGTTTAAAGCATTTTTAATGTAAAGAGCCAAATTATACAGGTCACTTCTGCTATCAGAGCTTAACAATTTCAAAAATGTATACATACTTGGTCTTGTATACAATCTTTTAGTAATATAACGTTTCCTCAAATCTATATAGCATGAACATGTTAAGATAAAATGAAACTCATCTTCCACATCCAGAGTATTACAGCATTGACAGTATCTTTCGTTTCTCTGTATTCTATTTGATGCATATCGACCAGTTTGTATTCTAAGCGAATGTGCAGATATTCTTATTCTGGTTTATTTATATATTATAATTGTTCCAATTGTTATTGGCGAGGACACACCGATTTCTAATGTGATGTGCACGTGTTGCCCAAACCTGTTGCCTATATTATGTATATTGAATGTTTAAATCGGAATTTAAAAAAACTTCAGTCATGAGGAAGTATAAAGATCAACATATTGTTAATTCACATATAGTCGGTTATAAAATGTTCAGTATCAAAATATAATGTTTTCAGTAAAGAGTATTTTAAAGTATCATTCGCCTGCTGGGTTTGGTTATTTTCATTGAAAATAATTAGTGCATAAACCGTAAGCACTTTCAATCATGCTATTTGGTGATGCATTCACTAATCGCACATCTGCATATCAAGGGGGAAGAAACAGGAGATGTGTTGTGGTGCCGGTCCTGCCAATAATCTTAGTGTGGAAGTCGTGATAGCGCAGTTGTAGCGCGTTCGCTTCATGTGTGAAAGGTCCGGCGTTCGCGCCCTTTAGCCGTTACGATTGTGTCCTTATGCAAGGCATTTAAATTCCACATGCGTTTCTCTCCCCCGCATGACAATGAATTATATCAGAAATGAGGTCTCGATAGCGATTTAACTAATGTTGTAAAAACATGTTTCGAGCTAAAATAAAATTATATAGCCTAAGCTACCAATATTTAACGTAACTCAAAAAGACTTGCACCCATCCCTCCCCAATCGAGTATCTTCTAGTGTACAGAACAAAACATTTATTCAAGCTTAGATATAGTACATCTTTACATATGCTTTGTCATTGCCAACGAACTTCTGTCCTGAAGCGAACGCGCTATCACCAATTGACGAATGCGCTGACGTTTCATGACGATTGGACCAATGGTTCAGGAGGACATGTCGTTTTAAGTCACGTGTTGACGACGCACGACGATGGATGTCATATACAGGACGCTCACAAAAGCTCCCACTCAGCACGTGAGCTATTCTAGAGAACATGAAAAACACACACCTACATTACATGATTATTATTACATGAAAACGAAATAGTCCATCAACGATATATCTTTATTACAAAACACAAACTGAACAGCTAAAAATATTCCAAAATGTTTAAAACTATGTATAGTCAGAGTGATAACTTTCCATAAGAATCGTTCACTTTCGGATAGAAGCAACAAACGTACTATGGCAATAAATGAATACCAGAAGATTATTTTAAGATCGAGACCATGTCAATACATTCAAGATGGCTGCCGTATTTCAAGATGGCCGCCAATATGGCTGTTGCAGGTAAGAAAATCCCGTTCATATCAATTTATTTTAACATATACATTGTATTGAATTTGTTTTGACAAGATAATAAAATATAATTATTTCTGATAATAGCATACAATCACACTGGCATAAAACATTCTATCACAGTGGTGGATCCAGTGGCAGTTGAAATTCAATAGGTGCCAGCCCTAAATTATCCGAAGTGTGCGTTTTCTATGTCCTCTAGTATAATAGTAATGACAAAATTAGTATTATTATATTAATAACAATAACAACAAAAATAACAACATTTACTTTTATCATGTTTCAGAATGAAATAAACAGCATAACAGGAATATAACGAAAATAGTATGCATGTGATGAGTTGAAATACTCTAACAAATGAGCTGTTTAATATGGAATATCGCATTTGTGATGATTGGAATGTCGCTATAATAAATACCGCTAAATGTCAATGTCCAATATGTACATTACTATTACTGGAGAATGTCACCATACTGTATACATACTGTACGCATCAATTCCGTGTACATTCCTTTAGCAGTCTAACTAATTAAAATAGTATACATATATATGTTGAAGCATATAGAGTAGACGCTTGTCTATATACATGCATTATAAGCAAAATATAAAACTATTATACAGCATAAAATCATCTAGAAATGTATAGTGCCCTACACAGGACCGTAGCCACACTGAGGCACACCGCGTGGAATCGTGGAAGTCGTGATGGTGCAGTGGATGCGCGTTCGCTTCAGGTGCGAAAGGTCTGGAGTTCGAGCCCCGCTGGAGCCGTTACGATTGTGTCCTTAGGCAAGGCATTTAAATTCCACGTTGCCTCTTCTCTCCCTCGTGGCGATGGATTCCATCAGGAATGAGGTCTCGAGAGTGATTTATATAAGTTGAAAGAACTTGTTTCGCAATCGAGCTAAAATAAATTTGTATAAAAAAAAAATTAAAAAAAAAAAAAAAAAGGCACACCGCGGCAGCTGCCTCGGTTAAAATTTCCGAAACCAAAAAAATAATGAAAAATTAAATAAATATGTAATAAATATCCCTTTGCTGTATAAAATGTTGACTGTTAGAGAGCTGAATGGTCAGTACATAATTATACGTCAAAACTCATTAAATCAGAAAACGCAGGAAATCGCTTCTATACCCCAACAATGTTATGGGGGAACATGTTGGATTGCCTCGGTTGATATTTGCCTCTGGCTACGGTACTGTTTCATATACATGTACATGTGTATACAAATTAAACTGTGTTGTGGAGAGCTTACTTTCGCACGAGGAAACAGAAATAACAAATGTCTTATTCTATTGTTCTAGATGTCAATGTTGCATAGTAACATTAATAAACAAATATGTGACCGCGGACGATAGTTGATAGGGTCCACAACATCTCGGGGCAATAGTTATGAGAGTTCCCCGAATTGAAATGAAATAGTTGTTTTGTTACAGAGTTCTAAAACGCTACAATCTACCACATCCTACTTTTCAATTCGATACTTTCGTTTAATTCCGAAACACTAACAATCGCAAAGCGCGACATGTTCTTCTTTTTGTTGACGGTTTACATGCACTACCACTGTTTCTAGTGGTCTGTTCGCGTTCCATGAAACAGAACTGACGATACGCGTGCTCAAACTCGTTTTCATTGGCTAGATTTGTCATGTGATTCGATCCGAGGCAAAGCAACGCATGACATGTCAAAATGAAGAAATTAATGTACTAGCATGAAGCTATTCCATAGTCACGTGGCAGTCAACACAGTCAACTAACGAATGAACGATGTGGTACGGTGGTCGCCAGATCGGACAGGTGTGTTTTCTCCGGGTACTCCGGTTTCCTCCCACACGAATGAACACATATACGCTTTCATCCGCGCCAATGAGAGTGATTAATATAAGTTTTAAAAACTTGCTTCGCAAAGGGCTGTTGTCTCTGGTACGGGCCGTTGTCTAATGTTGTTAAAACGTGTTGCCCAAACCAGTTGTATCGTCATGTGTATGACATATGTACTATTTGCAATAAAATATGGTTAAATAAATCGTTGTAAAATAAATAAAGTTTAACAAAAACTAATGAACAATACGTTTAACAGGAATAATATTTTATATAGGAGGTTGGGTAATAAACCCATAACAAAAATGTAAATATAAACACATGTAAGGTGTAATAAAAATGTACTATGAATAATGAACCTAAGATCGTCAACTGCTTTGTGATATAGTTAAGGAATGAGCTAATAGTTTACATCGGGATATGACCTACATTTGGCGTGTGAATACGCATGTTCGTAACTTCAGCTGTCAGCTTCATGTTATTAGTGGGGAAATTCATACGGAAATAGATACAAACAAGGCATATACGTTGCGATGTAGATTTAAATACAATTTAAAACATAATATATATATATATATATGACACCTGGCAATAACAAACCTGATATTTAATAAATTAACAACCAAAACTTAATAAATGTGGAGAGAATTTCAATAAGCTATTATAGCTTCCAATTCAATCCACTAGTCATTGTAAATATATTTGTGTATATTATGACGAATAAATATGTTTAAGCCAAAACTTAATAAATGGACCACATATATAGTGGTAACACGCTGGACTGGTAATCCAGGGATCGCAGGTTCGATCCCCCGTCTGACCCTAATAAAATTAACAGTTCGATCCCCCGTCTGACCCTAATACAATTAACAGACATTCAGATGGGACGATAACCCGAGGTCTCGTGTCGGTGCTGTACACCGTGCACGTAAAAGAATCAGAGGAGACTCTGGAATGGGTCTCTGTCTGTATCATTGCACTATCCTCCACACATCTAAAATGACTCATCTCTTCAGGAGGCGTCGCTCATATGGGCAACCGGTAGCGACGATAAATAAACGTAAAACACATTCAAATCTGGTAGTGAACTGTGCATACGCCAACGTGTCTGTCTCATATCCTAGTTTGCATCTATAATTTTATCTTAATCTGGAGATGAATTATTACTTAAATGAAAGTTTGCACGGGATTATTCCTTAAAGGAAGGTTTGCACGGGATTATTCCTTAAAGAAAGGTTTGCAATGGATTATTATACTCGTTCTAGTGTTATGCAAACACGATACTAAAATGTCCACCATTATCGGAAATTCAGTAATTCTAGTGTCTCTCTTCAATATCGACATACACTTTGCCACGATAATTTGTTGTGTATAGTGTATGTATTGTACAACGGTGAAACTGAAATAAAGAATAAATCTAAATCTACAATACTAATTGTGTCATCATCATCTCTAGTGATTGCCTCAATCTGTCATAGAGCATGCTCGCAATATGATAACCATTGGCGTAGCTTCCTATAGGCCGTGTAGGCCGTGGCCTACACATTCCCCCGAAAAATCCAAATTCCAAATCTGCAACAAAAATCGGGAGGCCAGGATTAAATTATATACGCTATAAATAGTTTACCTGGGGACGACCCCCGGACCTCCTTCTCGTCTTAATTTTTAAGTTGGCCTACACATCGATTCCAGCCAAGCTACGCCCCTGATAACATTAATATGCACAGATAGCAATCAGGACTGACCAAGCAAATCACGTAAAAATGTTCTCATACAATTCTGGAAATCATTGTTTTGTGTCAAAACTAACAACCCAGAACTATTTCATTTCTGAGGAACGTGTTATACTATAAACGGTACACTCTACACAATTCCCAATCGGTCACCTGGTGTTTTGCCATATTTGGGGGCAAACCTATTACAATGGAATATCAATATTCGTATCATATTTAATACAATTTATTACAGATCTTTATGGAACGAATCGCTGTATCAGGAGTAAAATGCATTAAATGACAATATGAAAGTATTTATATTGTAAAATTATTAGTTGGCTTCTAATATTATTAAACACCAGGTGACCGATGTTGTTGATTGTAGATAACTATATTATATAATATGTAACTATAAAATACTGGGTAGCGGTAGTAAACACTAACCGTTATATAATGTAATGAATGTGCTATGTTCTGTAATTCTCTATGTGCGATAATTTGATTGACTAATTTGCTTGTCCGATGTTATGTGATTAATGCTAAGGACCACAATGGAAATAAGAGAGCTTTGTTGCTCTCTTTTTGTGTTATCCTTGGTATTGATTATATGTCATCTACTCTGCATGTTAATGCTCACATGTACTATGTTAACATTGATTTTGTATTTGTTTTATGACATATATTCTATTTTTACCAGAATACAACTACCTATCTATGAATACACACCATATATGCGAAGTTATGTTAGAACATTTAGACACAATAAATAATACCAAGTATGAAATAGTGATCATCTAATACGGTATTGAAACTTTCCAATTAGAAACAATCTTAAATAAGCCACGCCCCCGGTGTATTGAAATTTACAGAGTAATGCCGTGTATCTGGTTCATACTACGGTCAGCACACGACATTTGGCGACGGATGTCAAATCTAGTCAATTACATGCTGTCTTGAAAAATACGAATAAAATCGGAATAATGGCATAATTTCATAATGACATAATTTCCCAAACTGTGACGAAATAGGCAATGAATGTCACTTCCTAATGGAATGCAGTCTATTTTAATTATATAGTATACATGTATATAACGCGCACTTGCCATGGTCTAGTATGCTTTTGATCGTTGAGTTTATAAACACGTAGAACGGAAACATGTTTGGAAACCAGGCTCTAGATTTTGAAACAAAAAGAAATTCATTACTAGTATCAATGAAATGATTCATGCAAAAAACAACAACAACAATCTGATAGTATAACATTTTCCTCCGACTACAATCTGTAGAAACTGAATGACCGAATGAAAGACTTTATTTACAGAGGGTAACCCAATTATCCGTAATATTAAGCGTCCTTGAGGCCCTCTAAGTAACACTTCAATATATATAAAATACAACAACATTGCTTAAAATACATTAAATATATATAGGGTGTGCATATTATATATTATAAAACTACTATGACTACTATATATTTACAAAGCATATTCTGTAAAATACACATGCCCGAACAACACGAAGTAATCCTACATTGCTATATCAATCATCAGGCTTAAATTGGTTTAAATATGTTTGATTCATGTCACCAAGGTAAAAGTGAACTTATTTGGAGCTTCGCAAGATATATTCTTTATTATCCTCCAGTATATGAGAGCTATCACACACATATATAATACAGATACATTTATAATATTACAACTATTTTCGAATACGAACAAACATTGTGATATCACGTAATTAAACTCTATACATGTAATTATAAAATCAAATAAAATGAAAAACCATATAACAGATATGCAACATTGTGACAAGAATTTCCAGCCTCGTATATAACAAAATCGAAACATTGATGTAACTATAATCTCGGATACCGAGAGTACACCTTACCGAAACGTAACGTATAGTGTAAACATGAACTCAAATGTTAATACTACGTGAATTGACGAACTGTTTCAGAACACTGCCCTACGTTAGAATAGAATAATGTAGAGTATGTGATATGAACCCATGCTAAGTCCTGTCTCGACGACATATACAGTATACAGTTACCAGCTAATTTTATTTGTAAATAAACTATTTATGCGACGCAGTAATTTTTATCTTTGAATATTGTTTGGATTTTGCAATTACGCAATACACACAAGGCAAACATATTTTAACTTGACAACCTATCAGGCCTCAACCTATCTACATAATTAGGCTGTCCGATTAGCGCAGTGGTTAGTGCGCTCGCTTCTCACCAATGCGACCCGGGTTCGATCCTCGGACATGTGAGATGGTACGATGGTCGCCAGGTCGAACAGGTGGGTTTTCTCCGGGTACTCCGGGTACTCCGGGTACTCCGGTTTCCTCCCACATGAATGACCACATATACGCATTCATCCGAGCCAACGAGAGTGATTAATATAAGTTGTTCAAACTTGCTTCGCAATCGTTGTAAAATAAATAAAGTATAAAAAAATAATATATCTACATTATTGAACAGTTCTGTTCTGTTCTGTTCATGTTAATTCATGTACCACAGCACCCTATGATTGTACACGCGATAGAACATTGTATGCAATATATTCACTGCTGTAATTTGGGTATTATCAGGGCTTGCTTCATCAAGTTCATAAGTAGACATAGCTAATAGCAAGTCACATATTTGGGTAATAGGATCCTTTGAGATGAAGCGTAAATATGTGTATATTCTTGCTTGATCAATAACAGCGAATGAGTTCTTGTACATTATTCCAAATCATTGGACCAGAGTACAACATACTTTCTTTCTGATGAATATTTTAAATACCCATACATATTGTAATTCATTTTATGCTAGGTAATATAATATTCATGAAATAAATGTGGCATTTTTAACTGTCAGTGTGTACAGAAACCTGGGAATCGTCACAATTAGTCGGAAACAATGAACCAATACACCAAAGACGTCATCAAGTACGTCATATGAAAACGATATTGCGAAGCAAGTTCTAACAACTTATATTAATCACTCTCATTGGCGCAGATGAACGCGTAAATGTGGTCATTCGTGTGGGAGGAAACCGGAGTACCCGGAGAAAACCCACCTGTCCGATCTGGCGACCACCGTACCATCTCATATACTTCCTCTGTCTTAGGATCGAACCCGGGTTGCATTGGTGAGAAGCGAACACTTATATATATATATATATATATATAATATTATATATATAATAATATATATATATATTATATATATAATATATAGGCAGCAGCATTCTCGTTAGTACAAGCAACACCAAACACTAACCACCATATCAAAGAAGAAAGTCGTACGTCTGGGTGCATGATTGAATCATATCCTATGCATGAACATGGACAGGTATCATGATAATTTATAATTGTACAACGCTAGCGATAATATCGCTTTCCAATTTTCATTCGACGGGATTATGATTCGATAATGCCCTGAAACGGATGAAACAAACAAAAATAATAGTATCTATATATAATGTCCATTTTAAATAGACATTAAACAACATACCTAATCGGTCACCTGGTGTTTTACAGTATTTGGAACAAACTAATAATCAGATAATATCCATATAGAGATTATTAGGTTATTTATTATTATATTTATTAGACGAGTCGGAGAAAAAATACAAGGCGAGGCTCTGCCGAGCCTTGTATTTTTTCGGAGACGAGCCTAATAAATTAAAATTTACAAGACAGTAACCTAATATTCTATTTATCCTACATTCTGTGAGAGTGTGCACCCGACACAAAAACAAACAAACTAGCCATGAGTCCATGACAGCTTACAAACTCATTACGCACTTGGTAATATGTTGCGCATTGATATTTCTATTTATATCCACGGTTAGCCCTATGACGTCACGAAAGCTTTATTAGGCACTGACTAACAAAGCAAAATTTATTAGGCAGGCCGTTTTTGTACGTTATGTCGCATGAAGGTAGGATAAATCATTTTATGTGATACCATTCATTACAGATCCTTATGCAACGAAGTGTTTTATAATCAGCTGGCTGTATCTTATATGAGTATTAATTGACTCCAATAACAACAGGTGCACGATTAGGAATTGTGTTCAGTTTTGATATGGTTCAGTTGCACCGTCTATCAATTTGTGCTTTTGATTCTCACATGGACCCTGGTCATGTGTGTCTTATTTCACATCATTTGTATCTGTTAATTCATTGAAATAAACGTCTTCTTCAATCAGCTTGAGGTGGAATCAATTGAAACAGCACCTGTAGCATACCGTAAACATGAGCTGGAAAATGAAGAAAAAGTAATTGGTTAAGACAACTGTTCCTAAAGATGCGTTTACATTGTGTACACAAGCTGCACATTGGGGAAATGGATCTTCGTTAATATGTTGGCTTAGTAGTAAAAACATTAAAAGTATCGTTAATATTAGTAACGTGGTATAAATATAAGGAATAAAATCAATATGTGGATCGTTTATTGGTGTATGCAATACATTAGCATTCGGTCTACACACACACACAGACACACACGCACACACACGCGCGCACACACGCGCGCGACACACACACATTAAACAGCACATATGTATTGTATACCCCAATAAACGCAACACAGGTAGGTTTTATTTCTTAAGTTAAGACATTGGATGAAAAGTTATTAAATACATACCACACTTATAATAAACGTGATCTCAAGTAAAACTAATGGAGGAATGGTTACTAAATACATACCATACTACTAATAAACGTGATGTCAAGTAAAACTAATGGATGAAAGGTTACTAAATACATACCATACTACTAATAAACGTGATGTCAAGTAAAACTAATGAATGAAAGGTTACTAAATACATACCATACTACTAATAAACATGATGTCAAATAAAACTAATGGATGAAAGGTTACTAAATGCATACCATACTACTAATAAACATGATGTCAAGTAAAAACAATGGATGAACGCTGACTAAATGCATACCACACTACTAATAAACGTGATGTCAAGTAAAAATAATGGAGGAATGGTTACTAAATGCATACCATACTACTAATAAACGTGATGTCAAGTAAAACTAATGGATTAACGCTGACTAAATACATACCACACTACTAATAAACGTGATGTCAAGTAAAACTAATGGATGAAAGGTTACTAAATACATACTATACTACTAATAAACGTGATGTCAAGTAAAACTAATGGATGAAAGGTTACTAAATACATACCATACTACTAATAAACGTGATGTCAAGTAAAACTAATGGATGAATGGTTACTAAATACATACCATACTACTAATAAACGTGATGTCAAGTAAAACTAATGGATGAAAGGTTACTAAATACATACCATACTACCAATAAACGTGATGTCAAGTAAAACTAATGGATGAAAGGTTACTAAATACATACCACACTACTAATAAACATGATGTCAAGTAAAACTAATGGATGAAAGGTTACTAAATACATACCATACTACCAATAAACGTGATGTCAAGTAAAACTAATGGATGAAAGGTTACTAAATACATACCATACTACCAATAAACATGATGCCAAGTAAAAACAATGGATGAACGCTGACTAAATACATACCATACTACTAATAAACGTGATATCAAGTAAAACTAATGGATGAAAGGTTACTAAATACATACCACACTACTAATAAACGTGATGTCAAGTAAAACTAATGGATGAACGCTGACTAAATACATACCACACTACTAATAAACATGATGTCAAGTAAAAACAACGGATGAACGCTGACTAAATACATACCATACTACTAATAAACGTGATGTCAAGTAAAACTAATGGATGAATGGTTACTAAATACATACCATACTACTAATAAACGTGATGTCAAGTAAAACTAATGGAGGAATGGTTACTAAATACATACCATACTACTAATAAACGTGATGTCAAGTAAAACTAATGGAGGAATGGTTACTAAATACATACCATACTACTAATAAACGTGATGTCAAGAAAATCTAATGGATGAAAGGTTACTAAATACATACCATACTACTAATAAACGTGATGTCAAATAAAACTAATGAATGAAAGGTTACTAAATACATACCATACTACTAATAAACGTGATGTCAAATAAAACTAATGGATGAAAGGTTACTAAATGCATACCATACTACTAATAAACGTGATGTCAAGTAAAAACAATGGATGAACGCTGACTAAATGCATACCACACTACTAATAAGCGTGATGTCAAGTAAAAATAATGGAGGAATGGTTACTAAATGCATACCATACTACTAATAAACGTGATGTCAAGTAAAACTAATGGATTAACGCTGACTAAATACATACCACAATACTAATAAGCGTGATGTCAAGTAAAAATAATGGAGGAACGCTGACTAAATACATACCATACTACTAATAAACGTGATATCAAGTAAAACTAATGTATGGAAGGTTACTAAATACATACCACACTACTAATAAACGTGATGTCAAGTAAAACTAATGGATGAACGCTGACTAAATACATACCACACTACTAAAACACATGATGTCAAGTAAAAACAACGGATGAACGCTGACTAAATACATACCATACTACTAATAAACGTGATGTCAAGTAAAACTAATGGATGAATGGTTACTAAATACATACCATACTACTAATAAACGTGATGTCAAGTAAAACTAATGGAGGAATGGTTACTAAATACATACCATACTACTAATAAACGTGATGTCAAGTAAAACTAATGGAGGAATGGTTACTAAATACATACCATACTACTAATAAACGTGATGTCAAGAAAATTTAATGGATGAAAGGTTACTAAATACATACCATACTACTAATAAACGTGATGTCAAATAAAACTAATGAATGAAAGGTTACTAAATGCATACCATACTACTAATAAACGTGATGTCAAGTAAAAACAATGGATGAACGCTGACTAAATGCATACCACACTACTAATAAGCGTGATGTCAAGTAAAAATAATGGAGGAATGGTTACTAAATGCATACCATACTACTAATAAACGTGATGTCAAGTAAAACTAATGGATTAACGCTGAATAAATACATACCACAATACTAATAAACATGATGTCAAGTAAAAACAACGGATGAACGCTGACTAAATACATACCATACTACTAATAAACGTGATGTCAAGTAAAACTAATGGATGAAAGGTTACTAAATACATACCATACTACTAATAAACGTGATGTCAAGTAAAACTAATGGATGAAAGGTCACTAAATACATACCATACTACCAATAAACGTGATGTCAAGTAAAACTAATGGATGAAAGGTTACTAAATACATACCACACTACTAATAAACATGATGTCAAGTAAAACTAATGGATGAAAGGTTACTAAATACATACCATACTACCAATAAACGTGATGTCAAGTAAAACTAATGGATGAAAGGTTACTAAATACATACCATACTACCAATAAACATGATGCCAAGTAAAAACAACGGATGAACGCTGACTAAATACATACCATACTACTAATAAACGTGATTAATGGATGAATGGTTACTAAATGCATACCATACTACTAATAAACGTGATGTCAAGTAAAACTAATGGATTAACGCTGACTAAATACATACCACACTACTAATAAACGTGATGTCAAGTAAAACTAATGGATGAAAGGTTACTAAATACATACCATACTACCAATAAACGTGATGTCAAGTAAAACTAATGGATGAAAGGTTACTAAATACATACACCTACTACCAATAAACATGATGTCAAGTAAAAACAACCATAAACGGCTGAACAATGACTAAATAATACCATACTACTAATAAACGTGATGTCAAGTAAAACTAATGGATGATGGTTACTAAATACATACCATACTACCAATAAACGTGATGTCAAGTAAAACTAATGGATGAACGCTGACTAAATACATACCACAATACTAATAAACTGATGTCAAGTAAAAACAACGGATGAACGCTGACTAAATACATACCACACTACTAATAAACGTGATGTCAAGTAAAACTAATGGATGAAAGGTTACTAAATACATAACATACTACTAATAAACGTGATGTCAAGTAAAACTAATGGATTAAAGGTTACTAAATACATACCATACTACTAATAAACGTGATGTCAAGTAAAACTAATGGATTAACGCTGACTAAATACATACCACAATACTAATAAACGTGATGTCAAGTAAATATAATGGATGAAAGGTTACTAAATACATACCATACTACTAATAAACGTGATGTCAAGTAAAACTAATGGATGAAAGGTTACTAAATACATAACATACTACTAATAAACGTGATGTCAAGTAAAACTAATGGATGAAAGGTTACTAAATACATACCATACTACTAATAAACGTGATGTCAAGTAAAACTAATGGATGAACGCTGACTAAATACATACCACAATACTAATAAACATGATGTCAAGTAAAAACAACGGATGAACGCTGACTAAATACATACCATACTACTAATAAACGTGATGTCAAGTAAAACTAATGGATGAATGGTTACTAAATACATACCATACTACTAATAAACGTGATGTCAAGTAAAACTAATGG
>CM026395.1:21902836-21962831 GCA_014843695.1 Archivesica marissinica | reverse complement strand
TGATGTCAAGTAAAACTAATGGATGAATGGTTACTAAATACATACCATACTACTAATAAACGTGATGTCAAGTAAAACTAATGGATGAACGCTGACTAAATACATACCACACTACTAATAAACGTGATGTCAAGTAAAACTAATGGATGAAAGGTTACTAAATACATACCACACTACTAATAAACGTGATGTCAAGTAAAACTAATGGATGAATGGTTACTAAATACATACCATACTACTAATAAACGTGATGTCAAGTAAAACTAATGGATGAAAGTTACTAAATACATACCATACTACTAATAAACGTGATGTCAAGTAAAACTAATGGATGAAAGTTACTAAATACATACCATACTACTAATAATGATGTCAAGTAAAACTAATGGATGAATGGTACTAAATACATACCATACTACTAATAAACGTGATGTCAAGTAAACTAATGGATGAAAGGTTTACTAAATACATACCATACTACTAATAAACGTGATGTCAAGTAAAACTAATGGATGAACGGTTACTAAATACATACCATACTACTAATAAACGTGATGTCAAGTAAAACTAATGGATGAATGGTTACTAAATACATACCATACTACTAATAAACGTGATGTCAAGTAAAAATAATGGATGAAAGGTTACTAAATACATACCATACTACTAATAAACGTGATGTCAAGTAAAACTAATGGATGAATGGTTACTAAATACATACCATACTACTAATAAACGTGATGTCAAGTAAAACTAATGGATGAAAGGTTACTAAATACATACCATACTACTAATAAACGTGATGTCAAGTAAAACTAATGGATGAAAGGTTACTAAATACATACCATACTACTAATAAACGTGATGTCAAGTAAAACTAATGGATGAAAGGTTACTAAATACATACCATACTACTAATAAACGTGATGTCAAGTAAAAACAATGGATGAACGCTGACTAAATACATACCACACTACTAATAAACGTGATGTCAAGTAAAAATAATGGATGAAAGGTTACTAAATACATACCATACTACTAATAAACGTGATGTCAAGTAAAACTAATGGATGAACGCTGACTAAATACATACCACAATACTAATAAACATGATGTCAAGTAAAAACAATGGATGAACGCTGACTAAATACATACCATACTACTAATAAACGTGATATCAAGTAAAACTAATGGATGAAAGGTTACTAAATACATACCACACTACTAATAAACGTGATGTCAAGTAAAACTAATGGATGAACGCTGACTAAATACATACCACACTACTAATAAACATGATGTCAAGTAAAAACAATGGATGAACGCTGACTAAATACATACCATACTACTAATAAACGTGATGTCAAGTAAAACTAATGGATGAATGGTTACTAAATACATACCATACTACTAATAAACGTGATGTCAAGTAAAACTAATGGATGAAGGTTACTAAATACATACCATACTACTAATAAACGTGATGTCAAGTAAAACTAATGGATGAATGGTTACTAAATACATACCATACTACTAATAAACGTGATGTCAAGTAAAACTAATGGATGAAAGGTTACTAAATACATACCATACTACTAATAAACGTGATGTCAAGTAAAACTAATGGATGAAAGGTTACTAAATACATACCATACTACTAATAAACGTGATGTCAAGTAAAAATAATGGATGAAAGGTTACTAAATGCATACCATACTACTAATAAACGTGATGTCAAGTAAAAATAATGGATGAATGGTTACTAAATACATACCACACTACTAATAAACGTGATGTCAAGTAAAACTAATGGATGAAAGCTGACTAAATACATACCATACTACTAATAAACGTGATGTCAAGTAAAACTAATGGATGAAAGGTTACTAAATACATACCATACTACTAATAAACGTGATGTCAAGTAAAACTAATGGATGAAAGGTTACTAAATACATACCATACTACTAATAAACGTGATGTCAAGTAAAACTAATGGATGAAAGGTTACTAAATACATACCATACTACCAATAAACGTGATGTCAAGTAAAACTAATGGATGAAAGGTTACTAAATACATACCACACTACTAATAAACATGATGTCAAGTAAAACTAATGGATGAAAGGTTACTAAATACATACCATACTACCAATAAACGTGATGTCAAGTAAAACTAATGGATGAAAGGTTACTAAATACATACCATACTACCAATAAACATGATGCCAAGTAAAAACAACGGATGAACGCTGACTAAATACATACCATACTACTAATAAACGTGATATCAAGTAAAACTAATGTATGAAAGGTTACTAAATACATACCACACTACTAATAAACGTGATGTCAAGTAAAACTAATGGATGAACGCTGACTAAATACATACCACACTACTAAAAAACATGATGTCAAGTAAAAACAACGGATGAACGCTGACTAAATACATACCATACTACTAATAAACGTGATGTCAAGTAAAACTAATGGAGGAATGGTTACTAAATACATACCATACTACTAATAAACGTGATGTCAAGTAAAACTAATGGAGGAATGGTTACTAAATACATACCATACTACTAATAAACGTGATGTCAAGTAAAACTAATGGATGAAAGGTTACTAAATACATACCATACTACTAATAAACGTGATGTCAAATAAAACTAATGAATGAAAGGTTACTAAATACATACCATACTACTAATAAACGTGATGTCAAATAAAACTAATGGATGAAAGGTTACTAAATGCATACCATACTACTAATAAACGTGATGTCAAGTAAAAACAATGGATGAACGCTGACTAAATGCATACCACACTACTAATAAGCGTGATGTCAAGTAAAAATAATGGAGGAATGGTTACTAAATGCATACCATACTACTAATAAACGTGATGTCAAGTAAAACTAATGGATTAACGCTGACTAAATACATACCACACTACTAATAAACGTGATGTCAAGTAAAACTAATGGATGAAAGGTTACTAAATACATACCATACTACTAATAAACGTGATGTCAAGTAAAACTAATGGATGAAAGGTTACTAAATACATACCATACTACTAATAAACGTGATGTCAAGTAAAACTAATGGATGAACGCTGACTAAATACATACCACAATACTAATAAACATGATGTCAAGTAAAAACAACGGATGAACGCTGACTAAATACATACCATACTACTAATAAACGTGATGTCAAGTAAAACTAATGGATGAAAGGTTACTAAATACATACCATACTACTAATAAACGTGATGTCAAGTAAAACTAATGGATGAACGGTTACTAAATACATACCATACTACTAATAAACATGATGTCAAGTAAAAACAATGGATGAACGCTGACTAAATACATACCATACTACTAATAAACGTGATGTCAAGTAAACTAATGGATGAATGGTTACTAAATACATACCATACTACTAATAAACGTGATGTCAAGTAAAACTAATGGATGAACGGTTACTAAATACATACCACACTACTAATAAACATGATGTCAAGTAAAAACAACGGATGAACGCTGACTAAATACATACCATACTACTAATAAACGTGATGTCAAGTAAAACTAATGGATGAATGGTTACTAAATACATACCACACTACTAATAAACATGATGTCAAGTAAAACTAATGGATGAATGGTTACTAAATACATACCACACTACTAATAAACGTGATGTCAAGTAAAACTAATGGATGAAAGGTTACTAAATACATACCACACTACTAATAAACATGATGTCAAGTAAAACTAATGGATGAAAGGTTACTAAATACATACCATACTACCAATAAACGAGATGTCAAGTAAAACTAATGGATGCAAGGTTACTAAATACATACCATACTACCAATAAACATGATGCCAAGTAAAAACAACGGATGAACGCTGACTAAATACATACCATACTACTAATAAACGTGATATGAAGTAAAACTAATGGATGAAAGGTTACTAAATACATACCACACTACTAATAAACGTGATGTCAAGAAAAACTAATGGATGAACGCTGACTAAATACATACCATACTACTAATAAACGTGATGTCAAGTAAAACTAATGGATGAATGGTTACTAAATACATACCATACTACTAATAAACGTGATATGAAGTAAAACTAATGGATGCACGCTGACTAAATACATACCGCAATACTAATAAACATGATGTCAAGTAAAAACAACGGATGAACGCTGACTAAATACATACCACACTACTAATAAACGTGATGTCAAGTAAAACTAATGGATGAAATGTTACTAAATACATACCATACTACCAATAAACGTGATGTCAAGTAAAAACAACGGATGAACACTGACTAAATACATACCACACTACTAATAAACGTGATGTCAAGTAAAACTAATGGATGAAAGGTTACTAAATACATACCATACTACTAATAAACGTGATGTCAAGTAAAACTAATGGAGGAATGGTTACTAAATACATACCATACTACTAATAAACGTGATGTCAAGTAAAACTAATGGATGAAAGGTTACTAAATACATACCATACTACTAATAAACGTGATGTCAAGTAAAACTAATGAATGAAAGGTTACTAAATACATACCATACTACTAATAAACGTGATGTCAAATAAAACTAATGGATGAAAGGTTACTAAATACATACCATACTACTAATAAACATGATGTCAAGTAAAAACAATGGATGAACGCTGACTAAATGCATACCACACTACTAATAAACGTGATGTCAAGTAAAAATAATGGAGGAATGGTTACTAAATGCATACCATACTACTAATAAACGTGATGTCAAGTAAAACTAATGGATTAACGCTGACTAAATACATACCACACTACTAATAAACGTGATGTCAAGTAAAACTAATGGATGAAAGGTTACTAAATACATACCATACTACTAATAAACGTGATGTCAAGTAAAACTAATGGATGAAAGGTTACTAAATACATACCATACTACTAATAAACGTGATGTCAAGTAAAACTAATGGATGAACGCTGACTAAATACATACCACACTACTAATAAACATGATGTCAAGTAAAAACAACGGATGAACGCTGACTAAATACATACCATACTACTAATAAACGTGATGTCAAGTAAAACTAATGGATGAAAGGTTACTAAATACATACCATACTACTAATAAACGTGATGTCAAGTAAAACTAATGGATGAACGCTGACTAAATACATACCACACTACTAATAAACATGATGTCAAGTAAAAACAACGGATGAACGCTGACTAAATACATACCATACTACTAATAAACGTGATGTCAAGTAAAACTAATGGATGAATGGTTACTAAATACATACCATACTACTAATAAACGTGATGTCAAGTAAAACTAATGGATGAACGCTGACTAAATACATACCACACTACTAATAAACATGATGTCAAGTAAAAACAACGGATGAACGCTGACTAAATACATACCATACTACTAATAAACGTGATGTCAAGTAAAACTAATGGATGAATGGTTACTAAATACATACCATACTACTAATAAACGTGATGTCAAGTAAAACTAATGGATGAAAGGTTACTAAATACATACCATACTACCAATAAACGTGATGTCAAGTAAAACTAATGGATGAAAGGTTACTAAATACATACCACACTACTAATAAACATGATGTCAAGTAAAACTAATGGATGAAAGGTTACTAAATACATACCATACTACCAATAAACGTGATGTCAAGTAAAACTAATGGATGAAAGGTTACTAAATACATACCATACTACCAATAAACATGATGCCAAGTAAAAACAATGGATGAACGCTGACTAAATACATACCATACTACTAATAAACGTGATGTCAAGTAAAACTAATGGATGAAAGGTTACTAAATACATACCACACTACTAATAAACGTGATGTCAAGTAAAACTAATGGATGAACGCTGACTAAATACATACCATACTACTAATAAACGTGATGTCAAGTAAAACTAATGGATGAATGGTTACTAAATACATACCATACTACTAATAAACGTGATGTCAAGTAAAACTAATGGATGAAAGGTTACAAATACATACCATACTACCAATAAACGTGATGTCAAGTAAAACTAATGGATGAAAGGTTACTAAATACATACCATACTACTAATAAACGTGATGTCAAGTAAAACTAATGGATGAAAGGTTACTAAATACATACCATACTACCAATAAACGTGATGTCAAGTAAAACTAATGGATGAAAGGTTACTAAATACATACCATACTACCAATAAACGTGATGCCAAGTAAAAACAACGGATGAACGCTGACTAAATACATACCATACTACTAATAAACGTGATGTCAAGTAAAACTAATGGATGAAAGGTTACTAAATACATACCATACTACCAATAAACATGATGTCAAGTAAAAACAACGGATGAACGCTGACTAAATACATACCATACTACTAATAAACGTGATATCAAGTAAAACTAATGGATGAAAGGTTACTAAATACATACCACACTACTAATAAACGTGATGTCAAGTAAAACTAATGGATGAACGCTGACTAAATACATACCACACTACTAATAAACATGATGTCAAGTAAAAACAACGGATGAACGCTGACTAAATACATACCATACTACTAATAAACGTGATGTCAAGTAAAACTAATGGATGAATGGTTACTAAATACATACCATACTACTAATAAACGTGATGTCAAGTAAAACTAATGGATGAAAGGTTACTAAATACATACCACACTACTAATAAACGTGATGTCAAGTAAAACTAATGGATGAAAGGTTACTAAATACATACCATACTACCAATAAACGTGATGTCAAGTAAAACTAATGGATGAAAGGTTACTAAATACATACCATACTACCAATAAACATGATGCCAAGTAAAAACAACGGATGAACACTGACTAAATACATACCATACTACTAATAAACGTGATGTCAAGTAAAACTAATGGATGAATGGTTACTAAATACATACCATACTACCAATAAACGTGATGTCAAGTAAAACTAATGGATGAACGCTGACTAAATACATACCACACTACTAATAAACATGATGTCAAGTAAAAACAACGGATGAACGCTGACTAAATACATACCACACTACTAATAAACGTGATGTCAAGTAAAACTAATGGATGAAAGGTTACTAAATACATACCATACTACTAATAAACGTGATGTCAAGTAAAACTAATGGATGAAAGGTTACTAAATACATACCATACTACTAATAAACGTGATGTCAAGTAAAACTAATGGATGAACGCTGACTAAATACATACCACACTACTAATAAACATGATGTCAAGTAAAAACAACGGATGAACGCTGACTAAATACATACCACACTACTAATAAACGTGATGTCAAGTAAAACTAATGGATGAAAGGTTACTAAATACATACCATACTACTAATAAACGTGATGTCAAGTAAAACTAATGGATGAAAGGTTACTAAATACATACCATACTACTAATAAACGTGATGTCAAGTAAAACTAATGGATGAACGCTGACTAAATACATACCACAATACTAATAAACATGATGTCAAGTAAAAACAACGGATGAACGCTGACTAAATACATACCATACTACTAATAAACGTGATGTCAAGTAAAACTAATGGATGAATGGTTACTAAATACATACCATACTACTAATAAACGTGATGTCAAGTAAAACTAATGGATGAATGGTTACTAAATACATACCATACTACTAATAAACGTGATGTCAAGTAAAACTAATGGATGAAAGGTTACTAAATACATACCACACTACTAATAAACGTGATGTCAAGTAAAACTAATGGATGAAAGGTTACTAAATACATACCATACTACCAATAAACATGATGTCAAGTAAAACTAATGGATGAAAGGTACTAAATACATACCATACTACCAATAAACATGATGCCAAGTAAAACAACGGATGAACGCTGACTAAATACATACCATACTACTAATAAACGTGATATCAAGTAAAACTAATGGACGAAAGGTTACTAAATACATACCATACTACCAATAAACGTTATGTCAAGTAAAACTAATGGATGAACGCTGACTAAATACATACCACACTACTAATAAACATGATGTGAAGTAAAACTAATGGATGAAAGGTTACTAAATACATACCATACTACCAATAAACATGATCAAGTAAAAACAACGGATGAACGCTGACTAAATACATACCACACTACTAATAAACGTGATGTCAAGTAAAACTAATGGATGAAAGGTTACTAAATACATACCATACTACCAATAAACGTGATGTCAAGTAAAACTAATGGATGAAAGGTTACTAAATACATACCATACTACCAATAAACGTGATGTCAAGTAAAAATAATGGATGAACGCTGACTAAATACATACCACACTACTAATAAACATGATGTCAAGTAAAACTAATGGATGAAAGGTTACTAAATACATACCATACTACTAATAAACGTGATGTCAAGTAAAACTAATGGATGAACGCTGACTAAATACATACCACACTACTAATAAACATGATGTCAAGTAAAAACAACGGATGAACGCTGACTAAATACATACCATACTACTAATAAACGTGATATCAAGTAAAACTAATGGATGAAAGGTTACTAAATACATACCACACTACTAATAAACGTGATGTCAAGTAAAACTAATGGATGAACGCTGACTAAATACATACCACACTACTAATAAACATGATGTCAAGTAAAAACAACGGATGAACGCTGACTAAATACATACCACACTACTAATAAACGTGATGTCAAGTAAAGCTAATGGATGAAAGGTTACTAAATACATACCATACTACCAATAAACGTGATGTCAAGTAAAACTAATGGATTAAAGGTTACTAAATACATACCATACTACCAATAAACATGATGCCAAGTAAAAACAACGGATGAACGCTGACTAAATACATACCATACTACTAATAAACGTGATATCAAGTAAAACTAATTGACGAAAGGTTACTAAATACATACCATACTACCAATAAACGTTATGTCAAGTAAAACTAATGGATGAACGCTGACTAAATACATACCACAATACTAATAAACATGATGTGAAGTAAAACTAATGGATGAAAGGTTACTAAATACATACCATACTACCAATAAACATGATGCCAAGTAAAAACAACGGATGAACGCTGACTAAATACATACCACACTACTAATAAACGTGATGTCAAGTAAAACTAATGGATGAAAGGTTACTAAATACATACCATACTACCAATAAACGTGATGTCAAGTAAAACTAATGGATGAAAGGTTACTAAATACATACCATACTACCAATAAACGTGATGTCAAGTAAAACTAATGGATGAACGCTGACTAAATACATACCACAATACTAATAAACATGATGTCAAGTAAAAACAACGGATGAACGCTGACTAAATACATACCACAATACTAATAAACATGATGTCAAGTAAAAACAACGGATGGACGCTGACTAAATACATACCACAATACTAATAAACATGATGTCAAGTAAAACTAATGGATGAATGGTTACTAAATACATACCATACTACCAATAAACGTGATGTCAAGTAAAACTAATGGATGAAAGGTTACTAAATACATATCACACTACTAATAAACGTGATGTCAAGTAAAACTAATGGATGAAAGGTTACTAAATACATACCATACTACCAATAAACGTGATGTCAAGTAAAACTAATGGATGAAAGGTTACTAAATACATACCATACTACTAATAAACGTGATGTCAAGTAAAACTAATGGATGAAAGGTTACTAAATACATACCATACTACTAATAAACGTGATGTCAAGTAAAACTAATGGATTAAAGGTTACTAAATACATACCACACTACTAATAAACGTGATGTCAAGTAAAACTAATGGATTAACGCTGACTAAATACATACCACACTACTAATAAACGTGATATCAAGTAAATCTAATGGATGAAAGGTTACTAAATACATACCATACTACTAATAAACAAGATGTCAAATAAAATAATGGATGAACGCTGACTAAATGCATACCCATACTACTAATAAACGTGATGTCAAATAAAACAATGGATGAATGCTGACTAAATACATACCCATACTACTAATAAACGTGATGTCAAATAAAACAATGGATGAACGGGAAATATATGACCTATTTACTTAATAATAAACGTTAAATGAACGGGAAATATGTGACATATTTACTTAATAATAAACGTTAAATGAATGGGAAATATATGACATATCAACTTAATAATAAACGTTAAATGAATGGGAAATATATGACATATCTACTTAATAATAAACGTTAAATGAATGGGAAATATATGACATATCTACTTAATAATAAACGTTAAATGAATGGGAAATATATGACATATCTACTTAATAATAAACGTTAAATGAATGGGAAATATGTGACATATTTACTTAATAATAAACGTTAAATGAATGGGAAATATATGACATATCTACTTAATAATAAACGTTAAATGAATGGGAAATATATGACATATCTACTTAATAATAAACGTTAAATGAATGGGAAATATATGACATATCTACTTAATAATAAACGTTAAATGAATGGGAATATATATGACATATCTACTTAATAATAAACGTTAAATGAATGGGAAATATATGACATATCTACTTAATAATAAACGTTAAATGAATGGGAAATATATGACATATCTACTTAATAATAAACGTTAAATGAATGGGAATATATATGACATATCTACTTAATAATAAACGTTAAATGAATGGGAAATATATGACATATCTACTTAATAATAAACGTTAAATGAATGGGAATATATATGACATATCTACTTAATAATAAACGTTAAATGAATGGGAATATATATGACATATCTACTTAATAATAAACGTTAAATGAATGGGAAATATATGACATATCTACTTAATAATAAACGTTAAATGAATGGGAATATATGACATATCTACTTAATAATAAACGTTAAATGAATGGGAAATATGTGACATATCTACTTAATAATAAACGTTAAATGAATGGGAATATATGACATATCTACTTAATAATAAACGTTAAATGAATGGGAAATATATGACATATCTACTTAATAATAAACGTTAAATGAATGGGAAATATATGACATATCTACTTAATAATAAACGTTAAATGAATGGGAAATATATGACATATCTACTTAATAATAAACGTTAAATGAATGGGAATATATGGCATATATACTTAACCCATTCAACACCAAGTAACTGACATGGACTGGTGGTGCATGCTATTTTTAGACCAATAAATTAATAAGAATATTAAATTTGGACCAGTTCATTTATCAAAATGGGTAAATTATGTCTAAAAAAACTAGTAATATTACTGGCAAAAAGTGCAAATCTTGATGACACGGCTCATCTGGATCTACACTTTTTGTAAGCCTATTTATAGGCCTGTGGTGTTGAAAGGGTTAATAATAAACACGTGATTGTTCCTATTTTCAGCTTGCAATAGATGAAGGGGGACTATATTCCACTATTTTCGTGTAAACCAACAGAGAAGCAGGAACTATAAATACTATACTCACTGACGAGAAATATATGACATGCCGTACTTACAGGTAAACGTTATTTTCAGTTTGCAATAGACGAACGGGAAATAGACGAATAGTCCAGAGATGATGAAGATGACGGCGTAAAAGAAAGTAATTCTGCCCGTCTGTATGATGGGTGACATGGTGAGGTAGACTGACATGATCAACACAAAGATGGGAACAAATAACGGCACCTGTAAATATATAATATGTGTTATATACTATACAGTGGAAGTCGTGGTAGCACAGTGGATGCGCGTTCGCTTCAGGTGCGAATGGTCCGGAGTTCGAACCCCGCTGGAGTCGTTACGATTGTGCCTTTAGGCAAGGCATTTAAATTCCACGTTGCCTCTTCTCTCTCCCTCGTGGCGATGGACTCCATCAGGAATGAGGTCTCGAGAGTGAGTGATTAATATAAGTTGAAATAACTGATTTCGCAATCGAGTTCAAATAAATGTGTATAATATAATATACATGTATTAAGAATCATGGTGCTATTATAACAAGCCTATACGTCTGTAAAGAGTTGCTATTTGTAAGACGACATGTCTATGATTACCAGAAACTCGGTGTAGCTATAGCCCGACCTATTCAGATGATCACTATGTTGGACCCAACCCCATTAGTTTAAACTTTACATGTATTTATTTTACACCGATTGTCAAACAAGCTTTAACAACTTATATTAATCACTCTCGTTGGCGCGGATGCAAGTGTATATGTGGTCATTCATGTGGGAGGAAGCCGGAGTCCCCGGAGAAAACCCACCTGTCCGATCTGGCGACAACAGTACAATCTCACATACTTCCCGGTCCGAGGATCGAACCTGGGTTTCATTGCTGTAATCGGAGAGCCAATCATTATTCCATTGGAAAGCATAAACTACATAACTATAATTATATAGTTTATACACATTTATTTTAGCTCGATTGCGAAATAATTCCTACAACTTATATTAATCACACTGGAGAACTCATTTCTGATGGAATCCATCGCCAAGAGGGAGAGAGAAGTGGCAATGTGGAATTTAAATACACTGCCTAAGCGCACAATCGTAACGGATACAGGTTAGCGTGTAAGCGCGAACCCCGGGCATTTCGCACCTGAAACGAACGCGATACCACTGCACTAGCACAACTTCCATATTATTTATAATTGTATATCATTAAGCTGTTTCTATTTCGATCATTCTTATGACATATGTTTTTCATCACAACTATGCAGTTGTTACAATAATGAAGACAAGTATACTAACTGTTACCAATAAAACGAGTAATATGAAAATATGAACATACCTTGTAGGGTCGTGGAAGTTTTGGCTGCGTGTATCTCAAAACGAGAAGAGCAGCCATGGTGGCACCGTACCCCACCCATATACAGAAACTATAGAAGTCTATTAACGTGCTGAGGTCGCCCGGTATTAATGTTATGATGGATACAGCGGTCTGAAAACAAGGAAACACAAATTAATAATATGTGTAAATATATCGTTTTATTGCTAGTAAGTTCAAGTTTCAGTACATGGCAGTACTAGCTTAGTTTAAAGCAGCATTACATCGTAATAAAGAATATTTTGGGTAAAATATAAATACTAATGTGTGTGCTTACAAAAATCGAAATAGTCGCTCAGAAACGATAAAATTCCAATAAGTTTAAACCGTCGTATACGCGAATTTGTTTATCAACACACGAAATGTAAACACACACAGCGCGCATGCGTGAAACAACAGAGGATGTAGAAAACAACGTATATATTTTTGAACATAAAATACTATCTATCTATCTTCCTCTAATGTCGAACCCCTCTCGGGGATGTAGAAATGTCCCTAAAAGACTTAGCTAACAGAGGTATGAATCAACATATCAAGTAATTTAATTAAAAAAGACAACGTGGTACAAATGGGGACGATGCATTCCGAATGTAAACAAGTGCGGACGATGCGTTCCGGTTGTATACAAGTGCGTGACCGATCGACTCGGAAAGTCCTACTTTCGGTTTCGAGTTTGTTTTATCGCAAAAAAAACACTGTTTACCAAATGAACATAAGCATACAAAGTATAATGTTAGAATGTGTAGCAGCATTGCTACCCATACGTAAAAATTGAATTTTTCAAATATATTTTATTTCATACGATGTAATGCTGCTTTAAACAAGTTGATTTCAATATGTGTACACACATTATCTTATATATTATACATTGTGTCAACAGGATTGAGAAGAACGTAAAACCTACGTATGTAGATCCCTCTCCTATAAAGGAAACATATCAGGTTATGATAACAACGAGTCACATATGTCCAGTAATCAGACGTGTTCGGCTGTCCTATTAGCACGCTCGCTTCTCACCAATGCAACCCGGGTTCGATCTTCGGACCGGGAAGTATGTGAGATGGTATGGTGGTCGCCAGATCGGAGTTTTCTCCGGGTACTCCGGTTTCCTCCCACACGAATGTAGTCCGGTAATTAAAGGTGGCGATATGCAGTGAGGTTCAAACAAATTGATGGGAAAAGTTTTTCAATGGATATGACTTCAATGATACCTCTATAGTGTGTAAAAAAAAGTCCCACGAAATCCAGCTATGGAAAATACCTTAAAAGTGACGAAATCCAAGATGGCCGCCATCCGGATGACGGAAATAAGAAAACGGTCATAATTATGTATCTAATCATGATACAATCAACTGTAATATGTCTATTCGTACTAGTTTCTCATGAGGCATGAGATGGAACATGTGTTGGCTTCGTAAAACCAACATGACAAAGCCAAAACAAAATGGCCGCCATATATTACTAAAAAATACTCGTTTTTCGATGTATTTGCAGTTGAACGATTCTGATTCATGAAACATGGCCACCTTATCGGACAAGTTTACCTGTGCATTGTGCATGGAGACAGTCGACATGGATAAACCTCAAGAATATTCACAATTGCGAGAAAAAGGCTGCAGGACAATCAACGAATCTACGAAAGCTCGAAACATTAATATTCCCGAAATAAAGTACAATCCGAATGAACGACTCCATGTACACAAGGAGTGCAGATGCTTGCATACGCATCCAACTAGTATCAGGGCATCTCAGCAACAGGGTCCTTCAACTGGTTCCCGCCATCTACGATCGCATGCCACAGCTTTCAAGTTTAAACAAAATTGTGTTCTCGAACGTTTGCGACGGGCGCATGAGTCTAGGTGATGCTCTAGCTTCGGATGTCATTTCACAACTACAGTTAGCGTTAGAGAACTGGTGTGCGATGATGAAACCATATCGCACAGCCAACCTCTGGATCATGTATATGCATCTGGTTAGCATCCTCCGATCTCTGCTCCAATCTTCACGTGGCGGGAATTGGAAACTCTATCTTCAGTCCCTTCACGATATGCTCCCATTCCTAGCTGCTTCAGGTCATAATAACTACACCAAGCCACTCGTTCTATACTTGGAGAAGATGGAAAAGCTCGAGAAGACACACTCAGCTGTTTATAGCAAGTTCCTAGAGGGACTGTTCGTCATCCGCCACAGTGACAGTTATTGGTCCGGAATATTAAGCGATCTGTGCATCGAGCAGGTACTGATGGGAAGCATTAAATCAGTTAATGGGCTTAACCGAGGACGAGGATTTCAGGAGTCAACCAGTTTGCTATGGCTGTTATCAATGCCAGTCCACAAGGCCCTACATAAAGTGACTGTTCTCTCACGGACTGGTGGTGATGCGGTGCACAAAGATCTTTCCCAATCAAGATTGAAGCGGGATGCAAAAGACCTCCAGACAGTCCTTGACTATCTACAAGAAAGAAAACCATTCACACAAAACAGTAAGGAACTCCACAGTCTCTCATCTGGGATCATTGGAGAAGGGTCAGTTAACGTTGACAGCGCTAAGACCATAGGGGATGCTATTCTGACCTCTATGGCAGGAAAGTCTGTCTCGCAACACAAATGTGTGAAGAAAGATCAGGTCCGTACTCTGGCTTCCTCAGTGTATGTTTCCTCTGAAGGCGAGAATATTGAGATTAATCCACATCAGCCTAATCGTTGCAGGTATCGGCAATATCGAACTCACGGAATTGTTCCAGTACGAGTTGTGTTCGTATCCCTCATCGCTGTTCGACCCCAAATTGCTTATGCGGCTCCCAGACAAAGCTGATCTCCAGAATGGCCTTGTTAAGAAGATCCCAGCGTATGTTGTCTCTGACCAACCACTTGACATGCTTGAAGTGATGTATGTTGTAGATGTAGGTGCAATGCTGCAGCGTATACCCTGGTCAAAGTCCACCTCATATTTCAATCTCTGCAAACTCTACATCCAGTTCATTCAGAGACATTACCAGCGCGTGCTAGTCGTGTTTGATGGCTATGGAAGTGACCCGTCTACCAAGGATGAGACTCACGAACGGCTGTCTGGAAGCGAGATGGGAGTGGATGTCGATTTCACGGACGACATGATTCTCAAAATGAAGAAAAAACCTTTTCTCGCTAACTCCAAGAACAAGCAAAAGTTCATCAATAGCCTCTCGTCACAGATGGAGAAAGAAGACATCCATGTGAAGCAGTCCTCTGGAGATGCTGATAATGACATCGCAATGTCTGCATGTGCCCTCGCCCGAACGAAACCTGTGGTAGTTGTTGGTGATGACACTGACTTGCTGATAATTCTACAGCACCATTTCAACCCTGATGATGATGATTGAGCTTATTTACCCTCGCCTCCGGCGAACCATATGGGCGAGCGATTTCAACCCTGCTGAACACCGGAGTATTTATCTTCAGACCAGCTCTAAACTCATCAACATAGGTAGCCTCCACAGTTCACTGGATCCAGGCCTCAGTGAATCATTGCTCTTCATCCACGCCTTATCTGGTTGCGATACAACCTCAAGACCTTATGGAATAGGACCAGTATCTGCAATGGGGAAGTATAAAGATTTGCAAGGACCATCATCAGTGTTCATAACGCCCGAGAAAAGCCAGGAAGCAGTTGAAGCAGCGGGAAACATAGCACTGGCAGTGCTATATGCTTGTAAGCAGGGCACATACCTCAATCTCGAACGAGCATCCATGTTCTCTGAGAAGGTAGCTTCAAGCTCAAGCTATGTACCTCCTGAACGTCTTCCACCAACTACTGATGCTGCTAGATTTCACAGTAGAAGGGTCTACCACCAAGTAGAGACCTGGTTGGGGAACAGCATGGAGGTCACTGAGTGGGGATGGGTCCTACGCATGACAAGGCTATGGACTGTACTGAAACCAAATAGTTTGGAGCAGGTTGCAGCTCCTGCCTCCCTCCTAAAGATGATCCGGTGTAAATGCACTGGAAATTGTGGAAAGAACACGTGTTCATGCAGGTAAAAATGGACTCCAGTGCACGCTTGGCTGTGGACAGTGCAAGGGCATCAATGGGCCAATTCCTGATGACTCGGACACTGACTCTGAAACTTAACGTGTTGTACTAGTATTAACAAGTTGTATACAGTATTTAACATGATAAACATATTGAAAAATTTTGAAAAATGTGTCTGTTATTTTTTTCATCAGCAATATTGTACCAAGGTTTAAAACTTACCATTTAGGTCATATATGGCCGCCATTTTGTTTTTGTTTGGCTCTACGAAGCCAACACAGTGTCCATCGCATGCCTCATGATATGCTAGTATGAATAGACATATTACACTTGATTGTATCATGATTAGGTACATAATTATGACCATTTTCCTATTTCCGTCATCCGGATGGCGGCCATTTTGGATTTCGTCAATTTTAAGGTATTTTCCATAGCTGGATTTCGTGGGACTTTTTTTTACACACTATAGAGGTATCATTGAAGTCATATCCATTGAAAAACCTTTCCCATCAATTTGTTTGAACCTCTTTACTTTAATTACCGGACTAATGTCCACACATACGCTTACATCCGCGCCAACGAGAGTGGTTAATATAAGTTGTTAAAACTTGCTTCACAATCGTAGTTTAAACCAACAACAGTCATACGCTTGCATAGTGCAACCTAATATTAAACTGTATGGTATCTAAAATACAACAACTTAACAACCATCTATATATACTATGTCTGCCCGAGGTTGATGGAAGCGCACGTGAGGTGACCTGTGTGGTGTATACATGTCACCTTCCGATCTCCACCTTTCAACCACCATAATTGGCTGCCATTGGTGAAGATGGAAGACTTTGCCAGCACATAGCCTCTGTCCTGACATGCTCTATGTGTAGTACTCCAGATGGCGTCACACGGAACTTCATAACCACATGGCTTCAATACGACGAGGTTTGAAAATCCCAGGCCCCGAGGTTATAAAACTTTTCTCCAATCTCAAACTCAGACGCAAGCTTCTGATTAGTTCTGCTGGCTGTAAAACTTTGAATCAACCAATCAAATTCCTCGAGTTAGAGCTTGAGATCCGAGAACAGTTTTAGAACCTCGGGGCCTGGTTTGTTTAATGTTTCCTTATAGTATAAATCGTAGAGGAGTTTTGCACTACGAGCTATTGGATCAAATATCATATAACTATTGACCTGTACCAATCAGATTGTAATAAAAACACATAGTTTATATTGTTATTTTCCTTCTAGGCCGTAATTCAATATAGGACATATAATACATAGCAAGACTGTACTGTTTTTGCTTTTTACTACATATGTAATAGGCAAACCTTTGTCGGTGGTCATCTTTATTAACTCTTTCAACACCAAGTAACTGACATGGACTGGTCCATGATATTCTTAGACCAATAAATGAATAAGAAAATTACATTCGGACCAGTTCATTTATCAATATGGGTAATTTTGTCTAAAATTAGTAATACTACTTGCAAAAAGTGCAGATCCTGATGAGACGGCTCGTCACGTTTTTGTAAGCCTATTTAGAGGTATGTGGTGTTGAAAGGGTTAAGCAGCCAACATGCATTAGGCAGCTAGTTTTCAGTTCCCAATATGTTGTTTTATTATATAGTTGACCTCTATTAAGCAGCCACATGTACTAAACAGTCATATTATGTAACTCCATTGGATGGTTGCTTAAGACAGATTTGACTGTATTGACAATCTTCAAAATAGTTTATACTAATTTATTTGAGCTCAATTGCGAAACAAGTTTTTTTCAACTTATATTAATCACTCTCGAGACCTCATTCTTGATGGAATCCATCGCCACGAGGGAGAGAGAAGAGGCAACGTGGAATTTAAATGCCTTGCCTACGGGCACAATCGTAACGGCTCCAGTGGGGCTCGAACTCCGAACCTTTCGCACCTGACGCGAACGCGTAACCACTGCACTATCACGACTTCCACTGTACAAATAGTATTTTAAAGATATTACAAATTATTGTCCAAGCGACGTCCATGCATATATTGGGACAGCCTTTAATGTACTAATGATGTGTTAATGAGAGACATCTCTAATGTTCTATTACCTCCCTTGGCAGATAAAGTCTAATGTATTCCAAAATGTGAATAGGTTCTTTTATCTAGAATCCTTGGTTTTTAATGTTGTGCCCTAACCAGATGATGCGATATGATAAATGTGATTTTATCAAAATCGTGTTAATTAACTGATAACATCCTTTTACAAATAAGTACCCATTGCATATACTGTAGGAGATATGTCGAAATATAGTAATTTAATACTCATTAGCAGCGATAGTGGAATAAAATTTCTAGCATGTTGTGCAAAGGAAACAACGATAAAAACAGAGGAACACACTTAATAGGACATACCTACTTTTAGGAAGTATATTCAGGGGCAGTAACTTTCTTATTGACAAGTGTATCTTAGATATCCATGACAACTAAATATTACTTTCAGTGACAGGCTCGAGTATGAATATATCTAACTTACTGTAAACATAATAGAAAGCATTGGGGTCAATCGTTTGACTTGTATAAACGACAATACCTTCGGGAAATGTTCGTCTCGGGCAGCTGCGAAACATAACCTGTAAACAAACAAACAAACAGCATGATTAATAAGGTAAAATGCAAACCTACTCAATTCAAACTGGGTTTGTCTCCCTTGTTTATTAGTATGACGTATACAGGAGTAGTCAAGTACCCGATTTCGCTTTCAATTCCAACATATATTAATTAAACTCGTGTATTAACGTAGCGTTTGTATAGCTAGGAATTAATACTTCATTTAATTGTATTCGCCAATTGTTTTAATATTTCTAAGGATTGGAATCGACAACTTATATAATTACCAATTACACAAGCCTACATATACATTTTAAGATAAACTGTTATATACTGTTAGCCTGGGGACAGGCATCGATATAATTTGCCTGGACAGTCAAATAAATATATTTTAACACCGAGACTATTAATTGAGTGTCTGATCATATCAACGCCTGGAGCAACTCGGCGGGTTTTCCGTGAAATTATTGATTATCATTAATCCTATTAATAGGTCTATTAGCACGTGACTTAATTAATGACGTACTTGAATCGAAAGCGAGGCACTACAATGCTGATAATCTTTATAATTGGCCGCCATTGTTTACGGGTCAACGGAACGATAAATAGTTTTAAAAGTACAATGTGCTTCTGATTTGACATATTTACTCAAGATCTAAGTCGTCCTTACTTCAATTACGCCGAATCGACACATTACCACTTATACTTAAAAGTTAATACCCGCTATCTCGTCGATATAACACAGAAACGGGAAATGATATGTTTACTATGTAAATGAGGCTACGGGATCATATTCGGAAATGATCGTGTTTAATCGTGCCTGTTCGATGATTTCCGATAGAATTCAATTTCTATATTTAGCGATAGTATCTTGTACAGAAGAGTTGTCGTTCCTCAAATATACACACTTAATAATGAGGGTGTAAGTAGATGGCGCTACGATCGGAATCAAGTTTCTCCAGGCTGTCATTTTGTCAGAAGTTAAAAAATGAAAAATCGAAAGACTGGAACCCAGGCTAATATACCGTCATAGAAATGAACAGACTTTCATCAAATGTTGCGTAATAACTCACCGACCAGATGAAAAGAGACAGCCATTAGCAGAACCGAGACATGATAGAACAACAAACACGGGCATTATCCAGGACATCACACCAAGCATGTAATCCGACCACCTCTAAAATATATACAACAATATACAACAACAATATACAAGAACAACATACAACAACAATATACAACAGCAATATACACGAACAATATACAACAACAATATACACGAACAATATACAACAGCAATATACAACAGCAATATACACGAACAATATACAACAACAATATACACGAACAATATACAACAGCAATATACAACAGCAATATACACGAACAATATACATGAACAATATACAACAGCAATATACACGAACAATATACACGAACAATATACACGAACAATATACAACAACAATATACAACAGCAATATACAACAACAATATACAACAACAATATACACGAACAATATACACGAACAATATACAACAGCAATATACACGAACAATATACAACAACAATATACAACAACAATATACAACAGCAATATACACGAAAAATATACAAAAACAATATACAACAACAATATACAACAGCATATACAACAGCATATACAACAACATATACACGAACAATATACAACTACAACAAATACAACAGCATTACACGAACAATATAAAAACAATATACAACAACAATTCAACAGCAATATACAACAACAATATACAAAACAATATACAACAGCAATATACACGAACAATATACAACAACAATATACAAGAACAATATACAACAGCAATATACACGAACAATATACAACAACAATATACAACAGCAATATACACGAACAATATACAACAACAATATACAACAACAATATACAACAGCAATATACACGAACAATATACAAAAACAATATACAACAACAATATACAACAGCAATATACAACAGCAATATACACGAACAATATACAACAGCAATATACACGAACAATATACAACAACAATATACAAGAACAATATACAACAGCAATATACACGAACAATATACAACAACAATATACAACAGCAATATACACGAACAATATACAACAACAATATACAACAACAATATACAACAGCAATATACACGAACAATATACAAAAACAATATACAACAACAATATACAACAGCAATATACAACAGCAATATACACGAACAATATACAACAGCAATATACACGAACAATATACAACAACAATATACAAGAACAATATACAACAGCAATATACACGAACAATATACAACAACAATATACAACAGCAATATACACGAACAATATACAACAACAATATACACGAACAATATACAACAACAATATACAACAACAATATACAACAACAATATACAAGAACAATATACACGAACAATATACAACAACAATATACACGAACAATATACAACAACAATATACAACAACAATATACACGAACAATATACAAGAACAACATACAACAACAACATACAACAGCAATATACAACAGCAATATACAACAGCAATATACAACAGCAATATACAACAGCAATATACACGAACAATATACAACAGCAATATACAACAACAATATACAACAGCAATATACACGAACAATATACAACAGCAATATACAACAGCAATATACAACAGCAATATACACGAACAATATACAACAACAATATACAATGATAGTTTGTTCACCATTATAAATTATAGTATATACAATGTGATCTACCAGTTACTATATAGCTGTATGCGCGTAAATTGTGTTTTCCCCTCAATATAGCCCAACTCCAGATCAGCCTCTGATAGACACTTGTTTTGTTTTCTATTTTCGGAATTTTCTCGTTTTTGATTCTTTTTTTTCCAAAGTTTATTTATCGTCGCTACAGGTGCCTATATGAGCGACATTAACCGCTCGACCATAGAGCCTGTCAGAGTTGTGTGTGTGTTTTTAAGTTTATTTATCGTCGCTACCGGTTGCCCATATGAGCGACTCCTCCTGAAGAGATTAGTCATTTTAGAATTTGGAGGATAGTGCATGATACAGACAGAGACCCATTCCAGAGTATCCACTGGTTCTTTTACGTGCACGGTGTAAATCACCGACACGAGACCTCGGTTTAACGTCCCATCTGAAAGACTGTTAATTTTATTATGGTCAGACGGGGGATCGAACCTGCATGGTCATAATTTTCACAAGCAAAGTGTCTATGCATAACATTCAGAAATGTCTTTGAGATGTTGGCAATATTTCAACCTAAGAATGAGAGACATCGGTGAGTTACTGCCCCTGAATACTCCCTAAATGTAGATAGGTCCTATTAAGAGTTTTCCTCTGTTTTTATCGTTGTTTCCTGTGCACAACATGCTAACACTTTTATTCCACTATCGCTTCATATGATTAATAAAACACTATATCTCGACAGATCTCATACAATATATGCAATGGGTACTTATGTGTAAAACAATATTATCAGTTAATTAACACGAATTTGATAAAATCGCAGTTATCATACCGCAACATCTGGTTAGGGAACAACAGTAAAAACAAAGGATTCTAACTAAAAAGACCTATTTACATTTTGGAATAAATCGGACTTTATCTGCCAAGGGAGTGAATAGAAAATTAGAGGTATCTCTCATTACAGGAAGAGCTAATGTCTGGAATTCTGAACTGAATGATATTAAAGGGTAGCTATTGGGGCATCCGTGGCATCCGTGGTGTTATGGACACAGTATCTGCCTCGGAGTCGGCGAAGGATTGTCAGTTCGAGCCAAAACCACAATGGTGGTGTCCTTAAGCAAAACGTGTATGTCCACATTGCCTCTTCTGTTTTCCTGGTGGCGATGGATTCGATCAGAACAAATATCAAGCGATTAAACAAGGTTCCAGATAGTGTGTATACGTACCAAGGCTACAGCGTGTGATAACAATACTTCTTCCTTGGACATGACTGCGAAGTAGCCCACGTTTGCTAGTAGGTAGGCAACGGTTGTCAGGGGAATTGCAATCAGAATGCTGCGCGGCAAGTTCCTAAAACGAGAAAGCAATCAGAATGCTGCGCGGCAAGTTCCTAAAACGAGAAAGCAATCAGAATGCTGCGCGGCAAGTTCCTAAAACGAGAAAGCAATCAGAATGCTGCGCGGCAAGTTCTTAAAACGAGAAAGCAATCAGAATGCTGCCTGGCAAGTTCCTAAAACGAGAAAGCAATCAGAATGCTGTGCGGCAAGTTCCTAAAACGAGAAAGCAATCAGAATGCTGCGCGGCAAGTTCCTAAAACGAGAAAGCAATCAGAATGCTGCGCGGCAAGTTCCTAAAACGAGAAAGCAATCAGAATGCTGCGCGGCAAGTTCCTAAAACGAGAAAGCAATCAGAATGCTGCGCAGCAAGTTCCTAAAATGAGAAAGTAACCAGAATGCTGCGCGGCAAGTTCCTAAAACGAGAAAGCAACCATAATGCTGCGCGGCAAGTTCCTAAAACGAGAAAGCAATCAGAATGCTGCGCGGCAAGTTCCTGAAACCAGAAAGCAACCAGAATGCTGCGCGGCAAGTTCCTAAAACCAGAAAGCAACCAGACTGCTGCGCGGCAAGTTCCTAAAACCAGAAAGGAATTTACATAAGCGCTCAGCTTGTTTTCCAATCCATTTCAGATATCCTGGTGTATTTATATACCGTATATATATTGAATGAACTGAATAAAATATGTTTAAACTAAAACCAGAAAGCAACCAGAATGTCACATGATGCAACATTGTTGTCATGGAGACTCTGGAATGGGTCTCTGTCTGTATCATTGCACTATCCTCCAACATCTAAAATGACTAATCTCTTCAGGAGGCGTCGCTCATATGGGCAACCGGTAGCGACGATAACTAAACGTAAAATATACATGTTACTATAGGGAAGTGTGATCCAGTATTGACATAATACTAATACAAACACATACGATGGTATGAATATAAGATGAATGGGTCAAACTGAGCTCGTAGTCGCCCACATACATGTATATAGTTAGAAACTGAAACTTTAGCCTCAACGTTCACCAAATATAGACATTATTATACAGTCTATTAATACATCATTCAACACGCTTAGTTTCTCTGAACAGTTTGCTTATTTAATGTCTGATACAGATATTGCTAAATTATGTGCCAAAACCTGCAATAGAATTTTAATGGAAAAACGTAATATTTTATATAAAACTTGAATCATGTATATAGAAATCAAACAGCTTTATAATACTATTACGATTTAACTTTTGTATACATATATGTAAATGCAATATTTTAACCTGGGATGTATAGTTTTACTGTTTTATAAATCTGTATTTTAAATTGAATTTAAAGTAAGTTTTAAGATGCTGTTATATTATATCTTATTGTCTCTTAGAACTCAAACATGAGTGGTTTTGTACATTGTTTTAATATTACTGTTTAAATATGTTGGGTATGCTTGTACAAAAATGAGACGTAAATAAACATGTATCTATCTATCTATCTGCAGACTATTTGTATCATATATAAACTAGTATATAAAATATCCCAGAACATTACGCTTGACTGGTAATCGAGGGATCACAGGTTCGATCCCCCGTCTGATCCTAATAAAATTAACAGTCTTTCAGTGGGACTTTAAACCGAGGTCTTGTCTCGGTGCTTTACACCGTGCGCGTAAAAGACCCAGGGGAGACTCTGGAATGGGGCTCTGTCTGTATCATTGCACTATCATCCAAACATCTAAAATGACTAATCTCTTCAGGAGGCGTCGCTCACATGGGCAACCGGTAGCGACGATAAATAAACATAAAACACACACACACATCCCAGAACATTATAATTAAAAACCTAAATTCAGTCTAAAATAATTGATGCATAAACAGTTTAAAATACATATAGATGTATGGATGGTTAATAATTATGTGTAGCAATTAAATATTGAATGAGAATATAAAATACACACGATTGGCTTCAAGGGCTACAGCTTTTGGCGGCACATCAAATGATGACTGAGCATCATCGAAGGTTCATATATCAGTAAGCCATTCAACCCCAAGTAACTGACATGGACTGGTGCATGCTATTTTTAGACCAATAAATTAATAAGAAAATTACCTTTGGACCAGTTCATTTATCAAAATAGGTAATTTTATCTAAAAATAGTAATAATTATTACTGGCAAAAAAGTGCAGATCCTGATGAGACGGCTCGTTACGAGCCAGCTCATCTGGATCTACACTTTTCATAAGCCTATTTAGAGGCCTGTGGGGTTGAAAGGGTTAAAGGGCGAATTGCGCATCAATATCTCACAAGATTGTATTATGAACATATCTGATCGTCGTAATAAACTGAATAAAACTGATAACACTTCTCAAGCTTCTAAATTATTTAGTTTAACACTACAGTTTTCGACAACTCTGATTGCGGACCACGTCCCCGTGACTGACCACTTCCCCGTGACCACTTCCCCGTCGCTACATCCCTCAAACATCCCTCAAACATGCCGCGTAAATTAAGCTAACGACGTGAATACCATGGTATCAAACAGATGACACACTTATTGCGATAACTACACTGACCATAGGTACGGGGCTACTTAGTTTATACAAATTTAGTTTAGCTCGATTGCGAAACAAGTTCTTTCAACTTATATTAATCACTCTCGAGACCTCATTCCTGATGGAATCCATCGCCATGAAGGAGAGAGAAGAGGCAATGTGGAATTTAAATGCCTTGCCTACGGGCACAATCGTAATGGCTCCAGCGGGGCTCAAACTCCGGACCATTCGCACCTGAAGCGAACGCGCATCCACTGTGCTATCATGACTTCCACGGGGCTACTTGTTGAAATAGGAATACTTAATTAATGACATGTTTCGTAATACGCCATACGTGTTACATATTACTGACTTGCATGCATGCTATTCTGTTCTTTAGACAAATACAGCCGTGGAATATACATAGTGGCTGATCAGTGGCCCAATGGTTAATAAGTTGAACACGTAGCCGTCGTGAGTTCGATACCACGCCCCACCATGGTAACAGTACTTCGCATAGAACTACAAACCGATGTGCCTGATGAATAGGTGCCAGAGTGCTAATACAGACTAACAGTGATGCCACTGGACCGGATGTACCTTCTATATTACCCTCCGAACTTAAATAGTAGGATTAATATATAGCGGACGACGTCGGCAAAAATAAAATATAAAGTTGTCAAGCAATTCAGGTTGATGTGTGCTATTGCACTGGACATAAGTTACTGATAAGCAAACTTGTCATGGAAGTACATGTACAATGCAACAGCGGCAATCACACACGCATAGCTCCAGAGACACAAAATCACACATGCATAGCTCCAGAAATCAAAAAATCACACATGCATAGCTACAGAGACCAAAAAATCACACATGCATAGCTCCAGAGAACTAAAAATCACACATACATAGCTCCAGAGACCAAACAATCACACACGCATAGCTCCAGAGACCAAACATTCACACATGCATAGGTCCAGAGACCAAACAATAACACACGCATAGCTCCAGAGACCTAAAAATCACACATACATAGCTCCAGAGACCAAAAATCACACATGCATAGCTCCACAGACAAAATACACACATGCATAGCTCCAGACCTAAAAATCACACATACATAGCTCCAGAGACCAAACAATCACACATGCATAGCTCCAGAGACCAAACAATCACACATGCATAGCTCCAGAGAACAACAATCACACATACATAGCTCCAGAGAACAAACAATCACACATACATAGCTCCAGAGACCAAACAATCACACATACATAGCTCCAGAGACCAAACAATCACACATACATAGCTCCAGAGACCAAACAATCACACATACATAGCTCCAGAGACCAAACAATCACACATACATAGCTCCAGAGACCAAACAATCACACATACATAGCTCCAGAGACCAAACAATCACACATACATAGCTCCAGAGAACAAACAATCACACATACATAGCTCCAGAGAACAAACAATCACACATACATAGCTCCAGAGACCAAACAATCACACATACATAGCTCCAGAGACCAAACAATCACACATACATAGCTCCAGAGAACAAACAATCACACATACATAGCTCCAGAGAACAAACAATCACACATACATAGCTCCAGAGAACAAACAATCACACATACATAGCTCCAGAGAACAAACAATCACACATACATAGCTCCAGAGAACAAACAATCACACATACATAGCTCCAGAGACCAAACAATCACACATACATAGCTCCAGAGAACAAACAATCACACATACATAGCTCCAGAGAACAAACAATCACACATACATAGCTCCAGAGACCAAACAATCACACATACATAACTCCAGAGAACAAACAATCACACATACATAGCTCCAGAGAACAAACAATCACACATACATAACTCCAGAGAACAAACAATCACACATACATAGCTCCAGAGAACAAACAATCACACATACATAACTCCAGAGAACAAACAATCACACATACATAACTCCATAGACCAAACAATCACACATACATAGCTCCAGAGACCAAACAATCACACATACATAGCTCCAGAGACCAAACAATCACACATACATAGCTCCATAGACCAAACAATCACACATACATAGCTCCAGAGACCAAACAATCACACATACATAGCTCCAGAGACCAAACAATCACACATACATAGCTCCATAGAACAACAATCACACATACATAGCTCCAGAGAACAACAATCACACATGCATAGCTCCAGAGAACAACAATCACACATGCATAGCTCCATAGAACAACAATCACACATACATAGCTCCATAGACCAAACAATCACACATACATAACTCCAGAGAACAAACAATCACACATACATAGCTCCAGAGACCAAACAATCACACATGCATAGCTCCATAGAACAACAATCACACATGCATAGCTCCATAGACCAAACAATCACACATACATAGCTCCATAGAACAAATAATCACACATACATAGCTCCAGAGACCAAACAATCACACATGCATAGCTCCAGAGACCAAACAATCACACATGCATAGCTCCAGAGAACAACAATCACACATACATAGCTCCAGAGAACAACAATCACACATACATAGCTCCAGAGACCAAACAATCACACATACATAGCTCCAGAGACCAAACAATCACACATACATAGCTCCAGAGACCAAACAATCACACATACATAACTCCAGAGACCAAACAATCACACATACATAACTCCAGAGACCAAACAATCACACATACATAGCTCCAGAGACCAAACAATCACACATACATAACTCCAGAGAACAAACAATCACACATACAACTCCAGAGAACAAACAATCACACATACATAACTCCAGAGAACAAACAATCACACATACATAGCTCCAGAGAACAAACAATCACACATACATAACTCCAGAGAACAAACAATCACACATACATAACTCCATAGACCAAACAATCACACATACATAGCTCCAGAGACCAAACAATCACACATACATAGCTCCAGAGACCAAACAATCACACATACATAGCTCCATAGACCAAACAATCACACATACATAGCTCCAGAGACCAAACAATCACACATACATAGCTCCAGAGACCAAACAATCACACATACATAGCTCCATAGAACAACAATCACACATACATAGCTCCAGAGAACAACAATCACACATGCATAGCTCCAGAGAACAACAATCACACATGCATAGCTCCATAGAACAACAATCACACATACATAGCTCCATAGACCAAACAATCACACATACATAACTCCAGAGAACAAACAATCACACATACATAGCTCCAGAGACCAAACAATCACACATGCATAGCTCCATAGAACAACAATCACACATGCATAGCTCCATAGACCAAACAATCACACATACATAGCTCCATAGAACAAATAATCACACATACATAGCTCCAGAGACCAAACAATCACACATGCATAGCTCCAGAGACCAAACAATCACACATGCATAGCTCCAGAGAACAACAATCACACATACATAGCTCCAGAGAACAACAATCACACATACATAGCTCCAGAGACCAAACAATCACACATACATAGCTCCAGAGACCAAACAATCACACATACATAGCTCCAGAGACCAAACAATCACACATACATAACTCCAGAGACCAAACAATCACACATACATAGCTCCAGAGACCAAACAATCACACATACATAGCTCCAGAGACCAAACAATCACACATACATAGCTCCAGAGAACAAACAATCACACATACATAGCTCCAGAGAACAAACAATCACACATACATAGCTCCAGAGACCAAACAATCACACATACATAGCTCCAGAGAACAAACAATCACACATACATAGCTCCAGAGACCAAACAATCACACATACATAGCTCCAGAGAACAAACAATCACACATACATAGCTCCATAGACCAAACAATCACACATACATAGCTCCAGAGAACAAACAATCACACATACATAGCTCCATAGACCAAACAATCACACATACATAGCTCCAGAGAACAAACAATCACACATACATAGCTCCAGAGACCAAACAATCACACATACATAGCTCCAGAGACCAACAATCACACATACATAGCTCCAGAGACCAAACAATCACACATACATAGCTCCAGAGACAAACAATCACACATACATAGCTCCATAGAACAACAATCACACATACATAGCTCCAGAGACCAAACAATCACACATACATAGCTCCAGAGACCAAACAATCACACATACATAGCTCCAGAGACCAAACAATCACACATACATAGCTCCATAGAACAACAATCACACATACATAGCTCCAGAGAACAACAATCACACATACATAGCTCCAGAGAACAACAATCACACATACATAGCTCCATAGAACAACAATCACACATACATAGCTCCATAGACCAAACAATCACACATACATAGCTCCAGAGACCAAACAATCACACATACATAGCTCCAGAGACCAAACAATCACACATACATAGCTCCAGAGACCAAACAATCACACATACATAGCTCCAGAGAACAAACAATCACACATACATAGCTCCAGAGACCAAACAATCACACATACATAGCTCCAGAGACCAAACAATCACACATGCATAGCTCCAGAGAACAAACAATCACACATACATAGCTCCAGAGAACAAACAATCACACATGCATAGCTCCAGAGAACAAACAATCACACATACATAGCTCCAGAGAACAAACAATCACACATACATAGCTCCAGAGACCAAACAATCACACATACATAGCTCCAGAGACCAAACAATCACACATACATAGCTCCAGAGACCAAACAATCACACATACATAGCTCCAGAGACCAAACAATCACACATACATAGCTCCAGAGACCAAACAATCACACATACATAGCTCCAGAGACCAAACAATCACACATACATAGCTCCAGAGAACAAACAATCACACATACATAGCTCCAGAGAACAAACAATCACACATACATAGCTCCATAGACCAAACAATCACACATACATAGCTCCAGAGAACAAACAATCACACATACATAGCTCCAGAGAACAAACAATCACACATACATAGCTCCAGAGAACAAACAATCACACATGCATAGCTCCATAGAACAACAATCACACATACATAGCTCCAGAGAACAAACAATCACACATACATAGCTCCATAGACCAAACAATCACACATACATAGCTCCATAGAACAAACAATCACACATACATAGCTCCAGAGAACAAACAATCACACATACATAGCTCCATAGACCAAACAATCACACATACATAGCTCCAGAGAACAAACAATCACACATACATAGCTCCAGAGAACAAACAATCACACATACATAGCTCCATAGAACAAACAATCACACATACATAGCTCCATAGAACAAACAATCACACATACATAGCTCCAGAGAACAAACAATCACACATACATAGCTCCAGAGACCAAACAATCACACATACATAGCTCCAGAGAACAAACAATCACACATACATAGCTCCAGAGAACAAACAATCACACATACATAGCTCCAGAGAACAAACAATCACACATACATAGCTCCAGAGACCAAACAATCACACATACATAGCTCCAGAGACCAAACAATCACACATACATAGCTCCAGAGACCAAACAATCACACATACATAGCTCCATAGACCAAACAATCACACATACATAGCTCCAGAGAACAACAATCACACATACATAGCTCCAGAGACCAAACAATCACACATACATAGCTCCAGAGACCAAACAATCACACATACATAGCTCCAGAGAACAAACAATCACACATACATAGCTCCAGAGAACAACAATCACACATACATAGCTCCAGAGAACAACAATCACACATACATAGCTCCAGAGAACAACAATCACACATACATAGCTCCATAGACCAATCACACATACATAGCTCCAGAGAACAAACAATCACACATACATAGCTCCAGAGAACAAACAATCACACATACATAGCTCCAGAGAACAAACAATCACACATACATAGCTCCATAGACCAAACAATCACACATACATAGCTCCAGAGACAAACAATCACACATACATAGCTCCAGAGACAAACAATCACACATACATAGCTCCAGAGACCAAACAATCACACATACATAGCTCCAGAGACCAAACAATCACACATACATAGCTCCAGAGACCAAACAATCACACACATAGCTCCAGAGAACAACAATCACACATACATAGCTCCAGAGAACAAACAATCACACATACATAGCTCCAGAGAACAAACAATCACACATACATAGCTCCAGAGAACAAACAATCACACATACATAGCTCCAGAGACCAAACAATCACACATACATAGCTCCAGAGAACAAACAATCACACATACATAGCTCCAGAGACCAAACAATCACACATACATAGCTCCAGAGAACAAACAATCACACATACATAGCTCCAGAGACCAAACAATCACACATACATAGCTCCAGAGAACAAACAATCACACATACATAGCTCCAGAGAACAAACAATCACACATACATAGCTCCAGAGACCAAACAATCACACATACATAGCTCCAGAGAACAAACAATCACACATACATAGCTCCAGAGAACAAACAATCACACATACATAGCTCCAGAGACCAAACAATCACACATACATAGCTCCAGAGACCAAACAATCACACATACATAGCTCCAGAGACCAAACAATCACACATACATAGCTCCAGAGACCAAACAATCACACATACATAGCTCCAGAGACCAAACAATCACACATACATAGCTCCAGAGACCAAACAATCACACATACATAGCTCCAGAGACCAAGCAATCACACATACATAGCTCCAGAGACAAAACAATCACACATTAATATATTGTGAATATACATGTACTTACTTTTCTGGCTCTTTCAGTTCTTCAGTTATATAGTTCAAATTATTCCTGAAAAATAAACAAATGTCTCCAATGTTAACATACATGTATATATATTGTGAATATGTTACATAGCATCACTAGAAACGTTGATTACACATGTACATAGTATATTAATATGCAATACTGCGAAACATGGGTGAAATATATCCCATATCTTATCAGATAAGTGGCACGTGAACAATGGTTTGCTCGTGCTTTCTTATCAAACTCAAAATAAAATTGTTTGATGCATTTCATAAACAGAATTATTCAACGATGAATAAACAGAAGTTTTCAACAATGAATAAACAGAAACATTCAACGACGAATAAACAGAAACATTCAACGATGAATAAACAGAAACATTCAACGATGAATAAACAGAAACATTCAACTATGAATAAACAGAAGTATTCAACTATGAATAAACAGAAGTATTCAACGATGAATAAACAGAAGCATTCAACGATGAATAAACAGAATTATTCAACGATGGCTAAACATTGAACCTGTCTTAGTAGTTATATCTATTAAGCAGCCAACCTGTATTAAGCAGCCAGTTTCTAGATTCACAATATGTTGTGTTATTATACAGCTGCCCTATAATAAGCTGCCACCTGTACTAAGTAGCCACTTTTATTACTATTGAATGGCTGCTAAGGACAGGTTTGGATGTATATGCATACTTGTTTTATATGTTGATGATTGTGGTGTTTATATTGTATATATGATTCTTTGAAAGAGTTCCCTCTGTGATTCGATCCGAAGTCAATTAACCCTTTACCTGCTGAGTAAATAAAATCACCGCATCTGATCAGAATATATGTTGTTTGCTATTCAGACAAGTGTTTTAGCTCCACTATCCAAATAGCAAACAGCATAGAATGTGCCGTCTGATCGGGTTCTAAGCTGTTTGCAAACGTGTTTTTGTTTATGTCGCTAGCGTGTAAAGGGTTAAATGAATGTGACATATCGTATTGATACACACCAGCCATCATACGCCCACAGACCATTGTAGAAGGCAATTGCAATAAGCGATGGGTCTCTCGTTGTGTCTTCAAATCCAGCAGCTATGTTCTCTGTTTCACCTGCGAATATGTATGTACATGATAAACAGCACATTGATTTATCGTCGCTACCTGTTGCCCATATGAAGATATTAGTCATTTTAGATTGTTGGAGGATAGTGGAATGCTATATACATATACCCATTCCATTTTTTGAGTCTCCTCTGGTTCTTTTACGTGGGCGGTGTAAGGCACCGACACACGAGACCTCGGTTTAAAGTCCCACCTGAAAGACTGTTAATTGTATTAGGGTTAGGCGGGGTATCGAACCTGCGATCCCTGGATTACCAATCCAGCGTGTTACCAATGGAGTACAGATCTGTCTGTTAAGCACACCTTTTACACAAGCTCATTATATATATAGTATATTAAATGAGTGGTTATTTGTTATTGAATTTATTTAACCGAGTGTTCTAAAAACGTGCGTTGTTATCGTTTTTAGAAGTCTAGCTAAACCAATTCAATATAGATGAACACGAATATACGATCCTATTTATAATAGAATCTTTCAAAAAAACTAGAAATTCACTGAATTTCAAATGTTGCGTGTCAATATGCTTCAAATACAACCAATGCGGTCGGTTGTAAATGAATAGTAAACGTAACAAGAAATAGTTCACATTTTATTTGTAATTTCCCTCTTATTAGTTAATTTGCTTACCTATAATCAGCCCTTATATTCATGAAAACTACGATTAAACAAAAACAACATTAAATGTATTCTGAACAACAGTGTGTGTTCTAGAATATAGAATATGTATAGTAGTATGGCCATCATATGAATGGAACACTATGACGTCACAAGTACTTTACTGTGACGTACAGCCGTGTCCACAACGCTTAGCAAATTTTACATTGGAATTGCTACAGTAGCTGGAAATGGATGTTGATTTCGTGTTAATAGCTCCGTAGTGCAGGATTGATAGTGTTCATAGCCCAAAATACGAAACTATATAATGCATCGCAATTTTTATAAATAGTGTTAAGGTAATATGAAACGCAAAACTGATACACAATTATGCGCTTGTTATCTCAATTACAATTTAATAGTTATATGCATGGGTAAACATCATTCATTTTGATTGAATATAAACATTATAAATGTCTATAAATAAACTTCCAACTTTGAACGATCAAAGATCGGCCACATCCATTTCAGAGGGGTGGAAGCTTTCATATAACATAGGGCATTTATTATTATAATAACATTAGTATAATAAAATAGAAACATCGCAAGCTCAATGAACAGGATACGTGGCCGAACGGTAACGACGGAGGAATACAGATAAAATATCTAGTTATATATTTTGTAGTTGCGAGTTCAAATCTCACTGGGTGTATTATTACTAATTTTTTTCAAATTTATATTTTATATAAAGTGAATTGTATGTATTTTTACTCTCATATTTTGATTTTTTTTCTCATAATTTAATTTTCAACTTTATTTCATTTCAAGCAATTACAGTTACAGTTCATTTCACAGTATCAATCAGTATCTTCGCCTTCGCTGGCTGTCTCTGTATCCTTCTCACAGTCTGTATCCTTCTCACAGTCTGTATCCTTCTCACAATACTCTTGCTGACAACAGTAAGAGACGTCACTCTTTCCCCTGTTTGATTTAGCGCCACCTGCAATCCAGACTCCTTCTCCTTCGTACAAAATGCATGTAATGTCTGTAGCATCACAGCTATAACTATGTCGTGTTTGCTTGCTCATTGTGTACTGAATATGACTGGTATGTGTAAAAATGCACTTATATAGCCACATAGCGTGTGTATTTTAGATGTTTTACGACTATTTCGTGCATAAAATAAATATAATTAAATATTTTAATAAATGTTTGTTTTCCAAAGTAGGGCTCGAACCCACACTACCACTAGTTCTTAACCTAAGGTCTAACTGTCATAGCCAAGTATGATGTATATACATGACTGTTGTCATTTTTTATAATATAAACCAACTTTCCAATACACTAAAATATTAACCACCCTATTATTGTGTATAAAATGAACCTGTCTGATCTTTGATCGTTCAGACCTGGTTGTTTGACTGTACCTGAGGCAAGTTTATAGATCCCTCCCGCGGTTATGATCGCTATAGCAACAAGCTTGATGACTGTCGTTACGTTTTGAAGAAGTGTAGCAAGCCTGACACTATACACATTAACGGCTGCCAGGAACACTACAAACAAGAGCGTGCACAGTGATATAGTATGAACACAATCAACAACACGAGTAGTATCCGTACACTAGTATAAGGAACGCGAAGGTCCGCCACTCAGACGTGTCCGTTTCACCTATAGATAACATGTACGAGACATGCTGAGTTAAAATATTCATTAATATACCATAAACAAAATGTTTTTAGAAGTCGTGATAGCGCAGTGGCAGCGTGTTCGCTTCAAGTGCGGTCCGGAGTTCGAACCCCGCTGGAGCCGTTACGATTGTATCCTTTGGCAAGGCATTTAAATTCCACGTTGCCTCTTCTCTCTCCCTCGTGTGATGAATTACATCAGGAATGAGGTCTCGATAGTGATTAATATAAGTTATAAGAACTTGCCTTATCGAAGGCCATCGCAAAATGCATTACTATAACGTCGGTCTGTCTGTGCCTTTCATTAATGGCCCTGTTGAGATTTGAAAGCAGATCTTGGACAAATTGTACTAACTGGATTTCTCGTGACCTATGCCTATTAAATCCGTGTTCTGACTCCACTTATAGACATACACATGTTTCTCGTGCAGGTAAGGGATATTATAAATGGGTGGGGTCATATATTCACCTTTGTTTGTTTATACATTATTTATTTCAGTATTTGTACATGTAATCAAGAAATGAACATTTTACATATAATTTAACAGCAGTAAAATGAAAGTGGTTAGAACGAAAGAAAACTGATATAGTTCTTCTCCCTATCAATTGATTGATAAACAATAGCCAGGAGAATAATATATATTCAATGAAAATACGTGAACTCTATTCTAGGTATATGCTAAATAATTTCTTCTTTAAGAAAAAAAGTTATTGTATTAGTGAGTCAATAGTTTTGGATGTTAAAAAGAAAATGGTTAATATTTAAAGGACTATTTGAAGAACGTTCAAGAACATGAACTATCAAATCGGAGAACGAGAAGAAGAAGAGATTAGTATAGAGAAAAGTGGTTGAATATAGTGGTTGTTGTGTCAATAACGACAGCATTCAGATTGGAATCCGCCCTGTGAACCTTTTAGAAATCATCCACCTTTGTTGACGTGTCTAGTGAGTATGATACTCTTGAAGAATGGTGGTACAAAAAAGGGTTGGAGGAAGCAAATTCTTGCTCTACAATTTGATAAATCCTGTGACGACTTTTTCATGAACACTTATATGGAAAGGATTTCACTCCGTCAAAATGCAGAAACCGAAACTGCCATTGCCATTTTAGTACTGGTCACCTTTCCCATTAACACGTACGTTAATTATCTGCCAGTTTAATGGGCGACGGTAGGTGGTAGAACGAGCGCACAAGTAACCCACCCGAACCTGTATAAGCATGAATACGCTTACGGCGTTTCACCAGTGTCCCAAATTTAGGAGGCCATTACTTATCAATAGAATTAATTGCCCTAGAGCAAATATGCTATGCATTACAAGGTTGTGTGATTTCTTTCCTGACCAAGTTATATGTCTAGTTTCAAGCGTTCTTGCTTTGAACAATTGAAGCCATTACATTGAAACATTGTCATAAAGTTATTTTCTTTTCATGCAGGGTCATCACACAACAAATGAATAGTTTGTTAATGGGTTGCTAAGTGTATTCTTGTAAACGGTGTCATAGTTGTTTTGTACTGTCCTTAGGTACTGTCCATCATGTCCGCGCATGCCGTCAACTTAAAGCAATTTAAGGTAGAACTATTCGTGTAAATTATATGTCGATTGTTCCTAGCAGAGAACTAGTAATATATATAGTGTCCTCTCTATATCGGAATGTTCGGCTTGAAAGCCTTTTTCACGGCAGCTAATACATTGTTTTTAAGATTATTATCACAATCTTAATTTATTCAAATTTATTTTAGCGCGATTACGAAACAAGTTCTTATAACTTATATTAATCACTCTCCAGACTTAATTCATGATGGAATCCATCGCCACGAGGGAGAGAGAAGAGGCAACGTGGAATTTAAATGCCTTGCCTAAGGACACAATCGTAACGGCTCCAGCGGGGCTCGAACTCCGGGCCTTTCGCACATGAAGTGAACGCGCTACCGCTGAGCTATCACGACTTCCACTTCACAATCTTACTGACAGTGTATTAACTGAATGATTTATGTTTCCCGTGAAAAAGGCTTTCCATACGAAAATTCAGATATAGAGAGGACAATATATATATATATTCGTGTAAATGTACTGACTTAAAATAATGTTATATTTTATAAGTCCAAACAATCACAGAACAATAAGCAAGGTAACGCCGTTGGTTGACGTTATTCTGAAAGACAAACTGGTATTAATGTAGGTTTAAGACTTCCTGGTTTCAAGACAATAATGAGCATATGTATATACCTTAGACCTTGAAACACGTGTGTGTTTTTACGTTTATTTATCGTCGCTACCGGTTGCCCATATGAGCGACGTCTCCTGAAGAGATTAGTTATTTTAGATTTTGGAAGATAGTGCATGATACAGACAGAGACCCATTCCAGACTCTTCTCTGGTTCTTTTACGTGCACGGTGTAAAGCACCGACACGAGACCTCGGTTTAGCGTCCCATCTGAAAGACTGTTAATTTTATTAGGGTCAGGCGGGGGATCGAACCAACAACACCCCATGAACATACTTTAGTCACGTCTCACCAGCAGATTAGCCTATACAGCGTAGTAAGACCCCTAGCGCCTTTCCGAACGGATGGCTACTCGCGTAGAACAGTCGACTTTCCGCAAGCAATATGGATGTCATAACTTCTTCTACACCCACGTGGGATTTTAACCTTCAGCGGTAAAGGGCAACTGATTTGAAGTCAACAATCGTAACCAGCCGGCCACGGAGGCCACGTGATACAGCCGTATTTGACTGAAGTTGTTACAACTACTTACACATTGCTATGACGGTAAACAGTTTCACCAGATATACCGGAGGCTCTGCGCATGACGAGTAGAATGGCTGTACGACATAGGTACCAAGAGATAAGGTCATGACACTGAACATGATCGGCCGGAGAATTAACAAACCTATCTGAAATATTAATTAATATATCATTAGTATGATGTAGAATTAGATCAAAGGAGGGTTAAACTTTAACATAACGCAAGCAACATAAAATGATACAACAAGCTGGATCCTGTATCGAGATAGTTTGCGAAAACAAATTATCAAATAGTTTATTATAAAATGTTATTGTCTACACACAGCTCGCTACCTTGAGTATATCACAGTTATCGTTACAACAGTTTACAACGCTAGCCGGACGTCTAATAGCACAGATAGATAAGAACTATTTGAAAAATGAAAAGAATGACGGGCCATAGAGGTGGCCATTTTGTACTTTGTAGCGCAATTAACCACGTTCGTATTTTATTATATGTTCAACTACCGTTAAAGAAACAAATAGTTTGACTTTCTCGATTGACAAAAGCTAATTATATAGCTAGAATAACACTGCATTGTGTAGCAAATAGCATTTGATTAAAACAACAAGTATTTGAATGACATAGTGTTATTTTGTTGTCGCCAAGGCCACAATATAGCTACACACTTAACACAACTCTTCAAATAGCAATACGTTTCTTATTTTATATCCAATTTTAACAAGTCGTTCATTAGTAAAACATGTTTTATAATTTCTAAGATAAAATTATCACAAATTCTTACGATATTTTTGAGCTAATTGTGTTTTACGTTTATTTATCGTCGCTACCGGTTACCCATATGAGCGACGCCTCCTGAAGAGATTAGTCATTTTAGATGTTGGAGGATAGTGCAATGATACAGAAAGAGACCCATTGCAGAGTCTCCCCTTGTTCATTTACGTGCACGGTGTAAAGCATCGACACAAGACCTCGGTTTAACGTCCCATCTGAAAGACTGTTAATGTTATTATGTTCAGACGGTGGATCGAACCTGCGATCCCTGGATTACCAGTCCAGCGTGTTAACCACTGGACTACAGATCCGTCTGAGCTAATTAAAATTGTTGTTCTGATATATTTGTCAGTCAAGCAGGAAGAGACATAACTGTTCAATTAGAACGTGTCCAACAAATGTATCAATAGTAAAATTTTAACAAGTCGTTCATCAGTAAAAATAGTTTTGCAATTTCTAAGACAAAATATGCACACATTCTTAGCTAAAACTAATTACTATATATATTTGGGTTAATTTCCTTTTTTGTTGTGATATAATGTGTCAGTCAAGCAGGAAATGACGTAACTGTCCACATTAGAATGAGTCCAACAAATGTACCAACAGAATACATACCCAGTCAAATAGGAATGCCAATACTGTCCCAATACGTCGCGTTCCACTACCAAATGTGTACAGCAGATAGGCGTGTTCCCCACCAGACCGAGGAATACATGTTCCTAGCTCAGCATAAGCAAGAGCTCCTATAAAAGAACAAGAAATTTCCGGTTCCGGTCTGCAGTTTTTCTCTGGGTTCTTCCATCGCAAATAATATCTGGACAGTCGCCATATGTCCTCAGCTGTTGGTGCGACTTACCCCCCCCCCCCCCATAAATACAAAACAACAGAAAAGCTATGACAACAATTGTTGCCATAGCAATACTCATCTGCTATAAATAACAATGTAGGGGTTAGAGAATGGATGTATATATTAGCAAGACATCTCAACCCCCCATATTTAAAAATCGCCATCGCATTTGGGCGACTTAGTTTTCTAAAACGTTTAAAATAAACATCATCTAAAAGTGATGAGCCTGACCCTCTCAATATCAAATCTTTCAGATGGGACTATAAACGAGAGACTCGCCTCGTTGCTATACAACAGGCATATAAAACAACCAACGTGTGGACACCATTTAGGTGGCTCTGTAGTCCAGTGGTAACACGCTCGACTGGTAATCCATGGATCACAGGTTCGATCCCCCGTCTGACCATAATAAAATTAAGTCTTTCAGATGGTACGTTAAACCGAGGTCTCGTGTCGGTGCTTTACACTGTGCACGTAAAAGAACCAGAGGAGACTCTGGAATGGGTCTATGTCTGTATCATTGCACTATCCTCCAAAATCTAAAATGACTAATCTCTTCAGGAGGCGTCGCTCATATGGACAACGTTAAATAAACGTAAAACACACACTATTTATACTAAGAATAACTATGCATGGATTACTGTTATGCACAAGAAACGACAATATAGCAAACATGTCGACAGTGTTTTAGAAAAGGGTTGTTGCACTGACTACATGTATATAAACCAATTTAGCTAAATAATGCCATTAAATCTTAATGTATATTCAATATGCTAGGTCACTTGCATAAGTGGTGATGGGTGGTAGGGGAAACCTACATTTGTATATTCGACCTGTAAATAGGGGTGAAAGGTTAGACAAGAAAGTAGCAGTTAATGGAAATTAAAAATTAGGAAGCAGTTGTTAGGTAAAATACATTAAGACATAAAAACATATATACCGAGTCAAAAAAGAAACGATACCAAACTAAAAATGACGTAAAACGGATAAAACCATAGAAAGGTTTAATATATTATTACGTATCAGTACCGGGTATCTTATTGCAAAGTCAGTCAACCATAAACACAGGTAAATAAACACCCGATAATCCTGGAGCGCCGAATTTCCGATTTGCACGTGCTCCTCAACAAAGACAACTTCCTACACATGTACAAATCGGAAAACCGGTTTATTGTACTGGTATTGCATTATCATCGAGGAAAAACACCTTACATACCGATTGTTACCTCTAACAAAATGCCTAGGCTAAACCGCAATCAGAGAATGCGTGCCATTGGCATGATTGATGGCGGTTTACGTCAGCGTGACGTCGCAAATCGACTCGGGGTTACGCGGATCACGATAACACGTCTACTTCGACGTTATCGAACACATGGATCGGTGGACGACCGTCCAAGATTGGGTTCGACACGTGTAGGACGCTGTAGTGAACAGGGGACCGCACATTATGTGAACGGTTCCTACCTGCGACGCACACACTGCCGTTCTCCGGATGACCAACATCGCAATCAGTGCACAGGCAGGAACCGGCTCGGGGAACTGGCATTCGTGCCTATCGGCCTACGTTGACCCATCACTGACACGAGCGGATGGCAAGAGAGAGGGTATATCACAGCGCAGTGAACGTTACGCCGACGGCATGTGTACGTCAGGTCGATCGTTCGGGGAGGAAGCGTTATGGCGTGGGGCGGTATCACCTTCGGCAGTCGCAATGAACTGTTAGTGGTGGACGGGAACCTAAACGCCCAGCGGTACTGTGATGAGATCCTTGCGCCAGTTGTTGTGCCGTTCTTTAACGCCAACAGAAACGTCACACTGTTCCAACAGGACAACGCCAGGTGTCATACTGCTCGGATTTCCACCACATGATTGGAGCAGAACAATATTGAAACCCTGCCGTGGCCTGCTTTGTCACCAGACTTGTCACCCATAGAACATTTGTGGGATACGTTAGACCGCCGCGTCAGACGACGTCAGCCGGTAACGTTAAACCAACTGAGGGATGTTTTGCGTCGGGAGTGGACAAATATTGACCAGCAAGAGATTCAGACATTTTTCCGTTCGATGCGACGGCGGTGCATTGCAGTGAGAGACGCAAATGGTGCCCATACTCGGTATTGACGTCCATGTGACAACTCCATTAGACCCCTGTCCGACGAATTACGTCATCACGCAGCAGACAGTTTCGGAGGCTCATTATTTTCCTCTTTCAAACATGTTGGACTATCATCTTATGAATTTTCAAAGAATTTTCTTAATAAATGTTGAAATTATAGACACATAAACACCAGGTATCGTTTCTTTTTTGACTCAGTATATATATATTGACAAAATGTTGCTACCAAGTCATTTTGTCCATGTTTATAAATACATGTAGGCCAACAGTCTGGTGGAAAAAAACAAGGAATTTCTATAGTCAACAGTTGTGTTATCATCTGTGACCTGGGTTGGGGATTTGCGTCAGGGAATCACTTAATAACAATATTTCTTAACATGTTTAATGCAAGTAAGATACTACAAATATCATCATAGTATATGACAGCAATGTTTCTACACAGATATTCAAAAAGATACAAATCATAAAACATTGATGAACATTATTTATATACATGTAGTCTAAATACATATGCAATTGCATAAGAAATTATACATTTCTAACAACTTGAGCAAATATTTATGATGTTTTAGTTTATTAACAATAAAGTGGACCACGATGGCCCTATATCGCTCACCTGAATCCATTGTTCACACAAGGGTGTCATGCAAAAACTATGAATATCATACATTGATCAATCTTACTAAATGTCAGTGGTAGATTTTCCGAAGAATTTGTAATATTTTGAGATGGAAGAATTTGTACCATGATGACAAGTAAATACTAAATCATAAATGGTGACTATAGAACCTATGGTTGCTGAGGAGAAGACGCTTGAACATGTTCATTGTGACGACGTCGGACGAGCGGTAACCATATACATTGTATGTAGTTTCTTCAACACTTGCTAAAGTTTTTCAAGATTTACGCATCTATAAACTACATGAGGGGATGCTATATTGTGATGTCCGCTTTAAACATCGTAAAAGGTTATTGACGGAAATAAACTAATGATCGAAAATGGACAACGGCTATTTTGAACATTGTGCGTAATTTCCACTTGTTTTCCATAGAAACTACTGCCAATCTGTAGGAGTAAACAGGTCAAGTGGTTAGGAAATATTTCTCCATAATTTAAATATGTAATTAATTGATGGCTGTTTGGGTCAGGCAGTCAGTGATTAAGTTTGGCTGAAATCTTGGGAAGAAGTCACTTATTCCTAACTTATTCTCACACTATTCATACAGTTAGAAATTTGAAAATTTACAGAAGTATAACTTCAACTACTGTGTTCAAGAATGTATGTTTAAATGTTAAACCAAATTGACCTGCATAGCCTACAGTAAATAAATATGTTATTGCTCTCTATCGTGACATGTATTTCACTAATATTCCAACACATTCAAGACACTGTATTGAGTGTTTTCCATAAATCACAATAAATGGTACAATGATCATCTTATTATTTTGCTATGTCTCATCACAGACAACCACTATGACACATTTGACTGTTCACATACGGAGCGATACAGTACAACCGAACATCTGTGACCATCTGCAGCAAATATGTATTCCTGTAAAAGACAATATATAAATTCTTGTTATTGTATATACAGGCCCAATAGCTGTAGATTACTGTAATTGACATTGGCTTTCTGGCATTAGTGTCAAAATCACTGGAATTCAAAAATAAATACAGGAACAAAAATGTTGGTATTATAATTTTTAGTGGCTTTACTGCGAGTACTATGTGTGCACTACAATAACGTGGGTTCTTGGAAACATGATCTGATCGGACAAATCTATAATGTGGACCAATCTCCGAGTTTGTTGAATGCTAGACTTCATGTGTATTTCCAGGATCCTATCTACATGTTCCTGGTACTTGCAAAAATAATACACCATATTGGAAATCTTAAAATCATCAAAAATTATGGGAATTATAATAGAAATAGTAAATGAATTTAAAATGGTAGACATATTGAATGGCAATTGGCAGTTTCGTGGAATCAAGTATAAGTTTTGAGAAGCGATTAAGAAAAAATGGCAGACAATACTGGCAAAGAACATGGTATCAATTGTGAGAACAAATTGTCAATAAATCACAAAGTTGTGATAAACTTCAGCCAAACATGGAGATGACTATTTCGTAATTGCTACAATCAACATGACCTATCCCACATCATGGCCGTTACCTTTCAGGATGATCATTACCTTGTGGACCATACCACATCACTGATCAGTCAATTGTAACCCCCCAACTCTCCTCCCCATCATATACAATTGTAAATGCTACGACATGTTCCAAAATGATTAAAACATTCTCAACTCTCAAGATGAATATCAAGCATTTTTGATTGGCTGATTCTGGGTAGCAACCTAACACTATGGTACAGAATTTGAAAATAGTTTTATAATCCTGGACGTACTATTTTTATGTTTGAATCTACATAATTTTATGCAGCAGTGCTTATTCGAAAGTGGTGACAACGGCAGGATCTTCAGGTTTATTGTTTGTCGCTCCATTTGTGAATTCGAATTATCTTCCTCGCATACTAACTTTTGTAAAAATCTCAGACATTGGCACAATTCAATTATGGCAGGCTTGTATATACAAGGACTGAAACTAAATGTTATGTCGATCCGTTGCATATTAATGACAATTTCTTCATATTATCATCAACATATGTAATCTGAGTTTCACTACAAACTGTTTTGGCACCATAGGCACCAATTACAGGCCATGATATTGTGATATTAATAGTTTGACACTGGTCAGACAAATGATTAAAATGCATACAAAATCTGATGTGTCTGACATGAGGAGTATTTCTCACTAGGGTTTTCACGGTTACACGTGTAGACGGAGCCGTGTCGTGTAATAGCAATACAAGTGTACTAATTGAGTAACCGTGTACACTATCTTAATTGATGACATCGTATAATGAAGCTTAGTGACGTAATAAAATCATAGCATCGACCGTTTCACTGAATTTTGTGAGACCTAGTACATGTCAAGGTTGGCCGGGAAATACTGGGGGCGGGAAATAATCATGGAGAATAAACAAAGTGTAAATGATGTCATGCCGTGTGTACAAAGGATCGTGTACACGTTTACAAAAATCTGTACAGGTGGCAGCCCTATTTTTCACACATACATGTATCAACATTACCCGACATGCCTGAAACATATGCTCTGCACATCATCTCGAGCAACATACATGTCAAGTGATTATAGGATTCCTCCAGCGGTTCAAGAGATTTGAGAGGACACAAATTTGTGACGGGCACACGGAGACCATTAAGTAATGCGTGTTAAATATACAGAGATGCTACTAACAAAGGGTATTAAATAATGAAAATAAAATTACAGAGAATGTAGAAGTGGAATTCGCAGTTACAATTGCAAGGCAATGCACTTAAATTTCACATAATTATTGTCTTATCTGCCTTGTGGCGATGGATTAACCCTTTCCTTCATAGAGATTTAGGTTAGTATACTATTATATCTCCATACAAACGACAGCCATTTAGTTATAGTGCAGTGGATAAGTAGTCACCATATCTATCCCAACTCCATAGATATTACTGGGAAAACAGGAGATTCTGGCTTGCATTATGAACATTGGTTTGGCTACTACATTGTCAATGTATGTCGTATTGGTAATGGCAGCAAGAGGTGCTTCTATGGGGGAAAGGGTTAATATAAGTTGTAGGAACTTGTTTCGCAATCAAGTTAAACTAAATTTGTATAAACTAAATGTGGATTGTTTTGGCAAATACTTACACCATGATGAAATCCAAGGAATGCCATTGAGCTTGAATCTATAACTTAACATCCTAGGTTGGAATGTCCTAAAAATAATAAAACATGTACACCAGTGAGTTGTTTTAACAGGAGCAGGGTAATACATATGTCGACGAAAATCATGCCCAGTTGAAAGTGCTGTCACCCTTTTTGAGTATTTACTCATTGAAAAACAAATTAATATTAGTTTGTCTTGCTGAGAAATTGAATTTTCCATTTGGAAACTGATAGCATGTTGAGCAAAGAAAACACAGAAGAAACAACTTAAGATGTATATACTTTTTGGGAGTATTCAGGAATAGTAACACTGGGATATGAAGTGTTTGGAGGTACTAATATATAAATGGTAGTTCAGGGATTCTATTCAGTAGGACGTCAGATTTCGCACTGATCAATAAAGTGGCCCTATATGCAACAATTGTAAAGAAATATGTTCCAATTATAGCGCCTATCCAGAGTCTTTATATATATAATAAGTGTTCTTCAAATAAATCACAATTTAAAAAAAAAACATGCATGTATATATGTATACCAATCCCAAGCTACGCCCCAGGTATTTGCTATATGAGTTCTAGTTGATGATTAGGGTAAATTGTATGGAACGCCGTAGCTCAAATCCCCACACTGTATACCAAAATGAATGTACTGCAATGATGGTATTTGTTAACCTGACACCCGACATGTGACTGTTTAGTACAGGCGGTTGCCAGATAAAAGTCAACTATGAACTAAAATGCCAGCTAGGGAATCTGAAAATGTAACTGAGTTGACAAATTACACATGATTGACTGTATCTAGTGAATAGTTTTATTTATTAAAAACCATTCTAATATAAACTCGCATTACCTGGCGGGTGGGTTTATATGATTTAAAACCACATTTATATGTAGTTATAGAAGGATTTTTAAACCTTCAATAAAAGTAATAGTCAAAGATAACTCTGTTAGCAATGGTTGAGAAAATAATTGTGTGTTTTACGTTTATTTATCGTCGCTATCGGTTGCCCATATGAGCGACGCCTCCTGAAGATATTACACTTAACAACTCTTATAAGTGTGGATCTTTGATTTCCGTATAACTTTTTTATTTATCAATAGTTTTGCACGAAATTTTGTGTACTGGCTACTGACTACATTTCGAGTATTATCCCATGCTCCTCGTGTTCAATTTAATCGATATGCCGCGTTGAACCACGCAACGTCAAAATCAACACAATGCACGAGGAAATGGTGCGCTGGCACAAAATAAAACTGCATTTGGTCGTTGTGGACTTGATTACGATCCACACATCAGAAAAACATGACATGGGCAGGCTGACCATAGCGGAACGGGGAATATCCGTCGGCTTCATCAACGCCGGTATACACCAAACAGAGGTACGTCTCAAAGTTAATTCAATGTCACTAATTAATTAAGTTTCTTTGTGTTATAAAAATTGAAAGTCACTAACATTCAGTTTTTTATCGAAAATATCCATAAAAAATAAATTATATATTTTAATTACTAATTTCATGTTATCCGTATCATTTGCAGGTTGCGCGACGCATGGATGTACACCGCAACACCATCAGCAAGCTGATGCTTAAGTACAGAGCGACTGGTAACGTTGATAACCTCCCTCTAACAGCTGCACAAGATAATCACATCGTACATGTGCATCGTCAGCAGAGAACACGTACAGCTGTCAAGACGGCCGGAGAAACGCGTGGGACGCACGGACGCCATATCTCTGCACAGACCGTTAGAAGGCGTCTTCGATCGCTCGCCAACATGCGGTGTAGACTGCCCTTTAATGGTATTTATTGTACTGACTCAGAGGCATAGGGCACTGCAAGATCGTTGGGCTCGGCGTCATCTTAGAACAACACAGGCAGAATGGGGGCAGGTCCTGTTTACTGACAAAAAGACGTTCTGCCTACAGGAAAACGACTGTCGTTCACGGGTATATCGACAACGGGGAGAACGGTTCAACGACAACTGCGTCATCGAACGAGATAGGTACGGGGGTTGGTTAGTAATGCTGTCTCCTTACATCACAAGACTAACATCGTGTTCATTAACGGTAATAAAACGCCGCCCGGTACCAACATGACGTGTTTCAAAGTGAGGTAGTACCCAGGTTTAGGAACACTAGAGGATTGCGGTTGCTGCAGGATGGCGCACCAGCCCACACGGCTAGGGCGACAAGATTCTTTCTGAATGCTAACCACATCAATGTGATGGACATACCACCGAAGTCTCCCGACTTAAACATTATAGAAAATCTATGGGATGAATTGAATCGCCGCATAAGAAGGACCGGCGCAGTGCCACAGACCACCACCCAGCTCCGTGCGAATATTGGGCAATTGTAGGCAAATCTACCCCAGAACTATGTACGACGTTATGTCCCTTCCATGCGACGACGTTGCCAAGCTGTGATCCGCAGTCAGGGTGGGCATACGCGAGTTTTATCATTGACATTATCATTTTGCAACATTGACTTTTTACGCACTATCACATTACTTAGTCATGTGTGTTAAATTTGTGTTTGTTATGAAATAAAATAAATGGAATATCATGAAATATATCTCAACTGTATTTGCTGAAAATTGCATCATTATCGGGTCAATATTGACGTGGATACGAGACCATGTATACATGCACACTTATAAGAGTTGTTAAGTGTACATATACAGCTATCATAAACGTGTAAGATTAGGACCAGTCCGTTAACAGGCTTACATAACTTGTAACAATAATACATAAATTATAGGCGTTCTTGTTGAGAACAATTCCAAACAAAGGTTAACCCAGTGGCTGCCAAATTTAGCAGGTGTATGTGTGTGTGCGTGCGTGCGTGTGTGCGGCTCGGCGCGGCGTGCGTGTGTCCAATAATAACTGGAGAGTCGTCATATGACCATACACCATGATCCGTCCGTCCGTCCGTCTGCATGTCCACCCTAAGCCCGCCATCGTGATGAAAATTGACCACATAGTGATGTAAACATCTGTCCGTCCGTCCGTATTTCAATATAATTCCAATGTGCAGTTTTCACTGTTAGTCCTCTCTTTTGATTGAATTTGATTTGAGGGTCTGATGGTAGATTAACTTTTGTTAATTGTTTTAAATATTTTTTATTTTTTGTTACTTTCTCTCATAAAATAAAGTCTTTATTATTATTATTATTATTATTATTATATCTTGTGTGTGCTAGCATTATTCAATATGTATTAAAACATCATACTAGTCGTCAGTTTCACGAAGCTTAGCTTATAGCTGTCATCTCTGAGGAGTCCACACAGTATTAAATTAATCCAACAGTAGACGCTTATCGAAGGGTCAGTAAAGTGTTTATCACGCTGGTATGCGAATCCAGGCATCGCAGGCTCGATCCCTCGTCTGACCGTAACTACACTGAGCCAGTTTCGAGTCAGTTGTTTAGTTTATACAAATTTATTTTTGATCGATTGCGAAACAAATTCTTATAACTTACTGGCTGTAGATCTAATCTATTTTGAATGTGGAATAAAAAAAAAAGTGCTAACCTCTAATATTGTGACGTCGTTCATTGTTAATGGTAAATATTGTCGTGCATGGCGAGCTCCGGAGAACGTTATAATTTCTGATAGACCTATAGACGGATTGAATGTAACACACCAGTTTGATGCCCATGTGGATATTGCCTGTATATCACTTTGAAGAATAACATCAGCTAAGTTAATATCTTGGACAATAATATACAAAGATGTTGGCCCTATGATAGTATCACAGGCGCAAGACACAAATTATTTGTCAATTATTTGCGAAAACGACAACATTGCATTTCCTGCTGTTCACGATGAAACAATGTGCCATTCTGGTGTTATTTGACTGATCTCCATGAAATAAAAAGTATTTGTTGATATAATAAGGTCTTCAGGTCGGGACCACAATGGCATATCAGTGATCTGGTCGATGTTAGGCTACTTAGCTTATCGTCGATGTTTCTGCATGCATGTTTCATTTCCGTTGGCTGCCTTCAGTAAACATTACTTACTATATGACCATAGGGTAAAACAAAAGAAAATTGTGTCTTGTGCCTGTGGGCCGGGCCCTATTGATCACCGGCAAATAACCGTATCTTGATTTGTATTTAATTAACATTAATAAATATTAAGAATAAAATAGGGCCTAATATGGAATGGCATCATCAGTTGGGAACCCTCATACGAAAATGTTTGCAATCCGGGCACATACGTTCATCGAAGGACATGCAAGTGATGTAACTATTCTGCAATAAAACATGATGTAAAACGTGACGTCATTGTGCTAGCAGTTTTGTAGTTTCGTGACCTCGTTTACGCTTTCTAAAAATAACACCAACTAATGTTCAGCTTTTTAGATATTTCGGTCATGTTATAATGGAAATAATATTTGTATTTGACTATAAAGTCTAATAAAACATGATTTGTCGTTCTAAGTACCGGTTGCGTCCGTGGTCCAGTGGTAGAGCGTCGGATTTGGAATCGAACGCTCCCGGGTTCGATACTCGGAAAGGCCACGTATACATGTAGTGTCATTAAGCAAGGCACCTCACACACATTGCTTAGTACTGGTTAATCGCTTAGGTTGGCTAAGCCTGCCTAGGAAAAATGTATCGGTCCCCGAGAGGGGTTTGACATACAATTAACAACTTAGGTCTACAGCCTGTGTGGTTACTTTCTACTGGCCAGAACTCCAGACCAAGTTTCATTCGCTAATAAATAATTGAAAGATAACGTTATTTCTTACATAAATGACAGTTACTAGTGAAACATATTTGAATTACACATCGGGTTGTATCGTTAACATACTTGCCATGCATGAGCATATGTATTTAGATCTACATTTTATTTGTGTAGGCCTATATAGAATGATGAACAGAATATCTTTATATCAGGTTTATTGTGGTAAATGTCAACTAGACAACTAGAGACAATACAATGCCGTCACATCAATGTATGCACACTTTTCTGCATCGATCGATAGTTGTGAATGCGTTGTGATTAATCGCAATAGTCTCATAGCAGCCATTTGGCATGGGCACGCAAACATATCCGTTATAGCGCCATAATTTGTCATTCCTCATGCATTTCTCCAACGCTGGACTCCTGCCTGTACATTTCTGTATGTTACCTTCAACTGCAACAGCAAGCAGAATTACCACGAGCACGGCGACACATATTTGATTCATGGTTCTGTAACTGAAATGTACGTTTCATATCTCAAAAAAATTCACCCACCTGTCTACCTACAATAGCAAACTATCCAATCTGTTGTTTTATATACAAGTATGTACAGCTGTTTGTTTGCATTTTTGTGTTTAAAATGACTCACTGATAGCCTATGTCATATACCCCTCCGAGACGTATTTCAGCTCACAACACGGACTGGCTCCATGGTAAAACCACCGAACTTCCGCATGCCAGCTGGCTAGTTTCCTTATGTGAAATAATGTGAGATCGAATCTTCAGCGGTGAGGGGCAAGTGATTTTTTGAAGTCAGCGACCGTAACCACTCAGTCACTGGGGCCTCAGTATGTATAGAAAACATAATATAACTACAGTGAAATAATGCTAAAGCATAGTTGTTTTGTTATTTTTTTACAGTAAAAAGTGCAAGAATGCTAGCGAACACTTGATATTCTCAGACAGTAAATATGTAATTCAAATTACACCTATGTGCAGTCAGCTAAGTGGTCGCTCTCATGACCAAATTCATGATGTAATCAAGCGCCGTTATGGAGAGAAGAAGGACACGCCCAACGTGTTTCTAACCGTGTGCCCGGCGGTGTATGAAATATTGGTTTAAACAATATTTATTTCTTTAGTTTATACAAATTTATTTTAGCTCGATTGTGAAACAAGTTCTTACAACTTATATTAATCACTCTCGAGACCTCATTCCTGATGGAATCCATCGCCACGAGGGAGAGAGAAGAGGCAATGTGGAATTTAAATGCCTTGCCTAAGGGCACAATCGTAACGGCTCCAGCGGGGCTCGAACTCCGGACCATTCGCCCTGAAGCGAACGATTTATTTCTTTGAATATACATAGTCAAGAATACATAATATGTACATACATGTAGGATTGAGGAGAAAGCAACTTGCTTGCGGGTATGAAATATTGCACCGGGTCTTCCCCCCACACATAATAGCTGGGGAATAGTCATACGTATTTGTGGGACTTTAAACCTTAAACCAAACAAGACAAACGCGGTTCTGGCTGGCCTCGAACTCACATCACATCGGCTAAGCGACGGACACCATATCCATTGGGTTACTGTGGTCTAGAGCAATTCAGGTTTTGGTTCAGTATATTTGCACCTCTATTGTTTATCAATGACTATGCCATCATATTTAAATGTGCCACACTACGGCTAATCCAGGGATCGCAGGTTCGATCCCCCGTCTGACTCAAATAAAATTAACAGTCGTTCAGATGGGACGTTAAACCGAGGTCTCGTGTCGGTGCTTTACACCATGCACGTAACAGAACCAGAGGATACTCTGGAATGGATCTCTGTCTGTATCATGCACTATCCTCAAAATATCTAAAATGACTAATCTCTTCAGGAGGCGTCGCTCATATGGGCAACCGGTAGCGACGATAAGTAAAAGTAAAACACACACATAGTAAGACGTCCTGTCAAGTCACTTAGTTTACTAAATTTAGTAGTAATACTTAAATGTTTATGGAGGCACATACTTATAATAGATATTCTGCAAGTCCATCGGTACGGCCGGTCAATTCTTCTTCCTTGCTTATATTGGCAAACTATCTATTAAAGTTAGAACTCTATGTTCCTGATAGTATGTTCCAAGTGGGTGGGGTGGGGCGTTATTTACTGTTGTAAGTTTATATGATTGTATGCACTACAGTTAAACCTGCGTCAGGTGTCACCCCTATTAAGCAACCATACTATGCTAAGCAGCCACATTCTGTGATTTCTTTGACCGGCTGCTTAACACTAGTTTGACTGTAATATGAAGTCCGGAGCGTCCAATGACGAGTGTTTAAGATCGTGAATTAAAATCACTTGCCCCTAACCTCTGTATGTTCGAATTGGATTATCAGTGGTTCTACCCGGGTGCCCGTCCATGTCTGAATTACTGCTCCGATTGGGCACTCAGGGTATTCCTCCACATATAGTTGCTATATGACCTCTAGCTGTTGATGCTACTTTCAACACCCAACACATGTGGACGTCATGATAGTGCTATCAAGCTCAAATAGATAGCCTGTTCATGTCATAGAAACTGTTCATTTCTTAGCCTGTTCATGTCATAGCCTGTTCATTTCATAGCGTGTTCATGGCATAGCCTGTTCATTTCATAGCCTGTTCATGTCATAGCCTGTTCATTTCTTAGCCTGTTCATTTCATAGCCTGTTCATTTCTTAGCCTGTTCATTTCTTAATTTCTTAGCCTGTTCATTTCTTAGCCTGTTCATTTCATAGCCTGTTCATTTATTAGCCTGTTCATGTCATAGCCTGTTCATTTCTTAGCCTGTTCATGTCATAGTCTGTTCATTTCATAGTCTGTTCATGTCATAGTCTGTTCATGTCATAGTCTGTTCATTTCATAGCCTGTTCATGTCATAGCCTGTGTCAGATTAATTTAAACATTAATTATTTGTTTCGTTACATATGTGTGTACATCATAAAAGTGTCTGATTAGGACACGCAACCTAATATTCTGGAGGCATGGCGCTTGCACCAGAATCATAAAACAGATGTACGAATTAAATAAATACAAATTTAATTCTAGCCCGACCCGCCCCGGTACCTCACGCCAAGCGAGTTACCCAACTACACTACAACAAACAAACAGATAATACAAGCACCAAGAGAGATTCGTGTCGGTAATAGCACAGCAGTAGCGCATTAGAACTTAAACTTCACATTGCCTCTTCGCTCTCCCTCATGGTGATGGATTCCACTATGTGAATGAGATCTTCAGAGCGATTAATCAAATGAAATGTTGCATGAATTTGTTTAGCAATCGAGCTAAATTAAATGTGTATAACGTATGATAAAATATCCCCCAAAAAGCCCGTTCTTACAGACTAAGAGAGAAAATGTTAAATGTGTTATAAGGACATCAAGATATAAGTGTATTTACATTAATTAAAACAATTATTATCTTTATGTTTGACTCCAACAATACATTGTAGCATGAAGGTTTAATATACAGTCAACTTGTATTAATATTAAACCACTAAATGTGATATTTCATTGCCATCTGAACATAATGAAATAATAGTCTTAGCTGTCCACACATTCATAGAAAAGTCTAAACGTTTTTAGTATTATGTGAACAGAGACTGACGCACTAGCAGAGTGATTCACTTCAAACAGTGTGCTTTCTTATGGTTTCATCGCTTTCTACCCACCCTCCCCAACCTCCCTTTTACTGTTAGCTTTTCACCTGATAACAAGCTATATTTTCAAATACTTATTATATATTTTGGTATTACTACATTATATGTTTATCTCTTAATCGCCATTTGAGCACAACATTATATATGCAATGGAGAAAATCTCAATAAGCTTTAAGCTTCCGATTTAATCCATTTTCGTTTTGTATACAATGTATATGTAATGTACATTATTATCGAATAAATATGTTTAAACCAACCACTAAATGAAAGGGCATAACGTGGGCTCTAAGCATGAACGGCCCGGCCCCTGAATACACGTTAGTTTGTTGCTTAACAACATAAACGGGTAAGAAAACAGTGGTATCTTAATACAAGTGGTATCTTAATACAAGTGGTCTTTCGAGCTAGTTTGGTTATACATGTACATGTATGCCGCAAGAGCGATGGAAGTAGTGTTATCAAAAAGAAAATATTCTCTGAACAAATGCTAATGATAGCGGTTCAACATACCTGTCTTTTTCCAATAGTCTAGACTTCAGATATATTTTGTTTTTGAATTAATGCCTGTTTATATACTTACCATTTCCATTTGTTAGCACAAACACCAACCCCCCGGGTCTTGTCACCACACGCGCAGGCACAGCTGTTCGTGCCCCACAGAGCTATATAGTATCAAAACATCATTTTTCATTATATTGTTTCTAAAAATTATTTGCCTGCAAGGTTACAGTGTTACGACTTGCATCATTAAATACCCAGATGAAGAATGCCGTCGCTTACAGTGTGTTTTACGTTTATTTATCGTCGCTACCGGTTGCCCATATGAGCGACGTCTCCTGAAGAGATTAAGTCATTTTAGATTTTTGGATGATAGTGCAATGATACAGACAGAGACCCATTCCCGAGTCTCCTCTGGTTCTTATACGTGCATGGTATAAAGCACCGACACGAGACCTCGGTTTAAAATCCCATCTGAAATACTGTTAATATTGTTAGGATTATAAGTGGGGGATCGAAGCTGTTATCCACAATTGTGTAAAACAAACATATAGTAACACATTCTTGCACAGAAGATTGTCTGATATGTGCTGTATATCAAAATTAATCTTACGTCTTTATAACTTCTTAGTATTAATTTTTACGTAATGCATATACTTATATAGAATTTTATTTCATACACTCGACAATAAACATAACTTTAATGCGCGCTACATGACCTTAGATGTCGATGCGCCGTAAAACACCATTCATTCATTCAAAATTTCCATTCAATAATAAATATAAATAAAATATAATTTTGCTTAATATTAGTACATAGAGTAAAATAAAAACCAACTGTTTATGTCCATATGATATTATCCTATTAATTATTACATATAGATGTAACCAGAAAATGTACGACCCCTACCACACCTAATACGGAGACTAATAAGTGGGGTAACCCTAATGGGGCCCGGAAAAAATATTGTATGAAATCAACTTGGACGTAATATAACAACAATTCTAGTATCTCTCGTTGATAGGAACCGGAAGGTATGCCATAGATAGGCTTGATAGCCACAATAGAACATGTGTACTTTGCAAATCATGATATATAGAGGATGAATTTCATTTTATTTCCAAATGCAGTGTATATACAATTTTGGCAATCATATACACGTTATCGAGTTAGTCCGAGTTTGTTAAGATTTGCTGAAAAACTCAATACTAGTAATATAACTATTTTAATCCCGCGAAGAACAATATTTATATTGGATTTGGTCTAAAAAAGGGAACAATAAACTACTATAATAAAATTGGATTAAAAAAACCCATTCATCAAGTATTATTTTCATATACATTTCGCCGTATTAAATATTTTTATTATTCTTTGTGCTTGCTATATGAAATACATGAATCAATATTTGTAAGGGGTAGTGGGGATGGCTCTCCGACCCCACTCTCCAATGTTGACGGGGACCAATAAATGGGCAAACATGTTTTGCTGAAATTACAAAAAAAAACATTGAAGTTTTTAGTATTCATGAATACACTTTCAATTCTCTATAGATATAGTACGTGCTTGTATCGTGCATATGTACCTTAACTATTGATTTAGTCAATGTTATATATGCATAGGATATAAGCCGAAAACGATCAAATATGTAAAATATTGGACTGTGCGAGGCGCGTTGCGCCGAAGACAGTACCAATAGTTTACATATTGGATCCGTTTGAGGCTTATATCTTGCATAAAATACACACTTATATAGCAAGATCCTACAAATTAAAATTGTTAATTTCGAACATTTACATGCAGGATTTAATATAATATTCAGGCCATTTGACAACAGTCCAATATAAATTAATAATAATGGACTGCAGGTACAAAGGTATGACGTCGCGACAGTGTTTTAAATTTTGATACTTCTTTTCAATTTATAATGTGTATACTTTGTCATTAATATACATGTGTAACCATATACCAATGTGTAGACGTTAAATATGTATGTGCTGTTCTGTTCATATATTAATTAAAATAATTATTATCTATATATTGTAGCATGAACATACATTTTATATACATGTATGTGACAATACGGAGGGAAATAGTGTTATCGTACATTGTATATACATGTATGTGACAAGAACGAGGGAAATAGTGATATCGTACATTGTATATACATGTATGTGACAAGAACGAGGGAAATAGTGTTATCGCACATTGTATATACATGTATATGGCAAGAACCAGGGAAATAGTGTTATCGTACATTGTATATACATGTATATGACAAGAACTACGGAAATAGTGTTATCGTACATTGTATATACATGTATATGACAAGAACGAGGGAAATAGTGTTATCGTACATTGTATATACATGTATATGACAAGAACGAGGGAAATAGTGTTATCGTACATTGTATATACATGTATATGACAAGAACGACGGAAATAGTGTTATCGTACATTGTATATACATGTATATGACAAGAACAGGGAAATAGTGTTATCGTACATTGTATATACATGTATATGACAAGAACGAGAGAAATAGTGTTATTGTATATTGTATATACCTGTATATGACAAGAACGAGGGAAATAGTGTTATCGCACATTGTATATACATGTATATGACAAGAACGACGGAAATAGTGTTATCGTACATTGTATATACATGTATATAACAAGAACGAGGGAAATAGTGTTATCGTACATTGTATATACATGTATATGACAAGAACGAGGGAAATAGTGTTATCGTACATTGTATATACATGTATGTGACAAGACGGAGGGAAATAGTGTTATCGCACATTGTATATACATGTATATGACAGGAACGAGGGAAATAGTGTTATCGTACATTGTATATACATGTATATGGCAAGAACGAGGGAAATAGTATCATCGTACATTGTATATACATGTATATGACAAGAAGGGAAATAGTGTAATCGTACATTGTATATACATGTATATGACAAGAAGGGAAATAGTGTTATCGTACATCGTATATACATGTATATGACAAAAACGAGGGAAATAGTGTTATCGTACATTGTATATACATGATGTATATGACAAGAACGAGGGAAATAGTGTTATCGTACATTGTATATACATGCATATTGTATATGACAAGAAGGAGGGAAATAGTGTTATCGTACATTGTATATACATGTATATGACAAGAACGAGGGAAATAGTGTTATCGTACATTGTATATACATGTATATGACAAGAAGGGAAATAATGTTATCGTACATTGTATATACATGTATATGGCAAGAACGAGGGAAATAGTGTTATCGTACATTGTATATACATGTATATGACAGGAACGAGGGAAATAGTGTTATCGTACATTGTATATACATGTATATGACAAGAACGACGGTAATAGTGTTATCGTACATTGTATATACATGCATATGACAAGAAGGGAAATAGTGTTATCGTACATTGTATATACATGTATATGACAAGAAGGAGGGAAATAGTGTTATCGTACATTGTATATACATGTATATGACAAGAACGAAGGAAATAGTGTTATCGTACATTGTATATACATGTATATGAAAAGAACGAAGGAAATAGTGTTATCGTACATTGTATATACATGTATAAGACAAAATCGAAGGAAATAGTGTTATCGTACATTGTATATACATGTATAAGACAAGAACGAAGGAAATAGTGTTATCGTACATTGTATATACATGTATATGACAAGAACAAGGGAAATAGTGTTATCGTACATTGTATATACATGTATAAGACAAGAACGAAGGAAATAGTGTTATCGTACATTGTATATACATGTATATGACAAGAACGAGGGAAATAGTGTTATCGTACATTGTATATACATGTATAAGACAAGAACGAGGGAAATAGTGTTATCGTACATTGTATATACATGTATATGACAAGAACGAGGGAAACAGTGTTATCGTACATTGTATATACATGTATATGACAAGAACAAGGGAAATAGTGGTATCGTACATTGTATATACATGTATGTGACAAGAAGGAGGGAAATAGTGTTATCGTACATTGTATATACATGTATATGACAAGAACGAGGGAAATAGTGTTATCGTACATTGTATATACATGTAAATGACAAGAACGAGGGAAATAGTGTTATCGTACATTGTCGATACATGTATATGGCAAGAACGAGGGAAATAGTGTTATCGTACATTGTATATACATGTATATGACAAGAACGAGGGAAATAGTGTTATCGTACATTGTATATACATGCATGATTGTATAT
>CM026395.1:21866377-21901836 GCA_014843695.1 Archivesica marissinica | reverse complement strand
TATAGCGCACTGCTAGTATTTGTATTCAATTACAGGTGTTTGTATAGCGCACTATTTGTATTCAATTACATGTGTTTGTATAGCGCACAGCTAGTATTTGTATTCAATTCCAGGTGTTTGTATAGCGCACTATTTGTATTCAATTACATGTGTTTGTATTTCGTACTGCTAGTATTTGTATTCAATTACATGTGTTTGTATAGCGCACTGCTAGTATTTGTATTCAAGTACATGTGTTTGTATAGCGCACAGCTAGTATTTGTATTCAATTCCAGGTGTTTGTATAGCGCACTATTTGTATTCAATTACAGGTGTTTGTATAGCGCACTATTTGTATTCAATTCCAGGTGTTTGTATAGCGCATTATTTGTATTCAATTCCATGTGTTTGTATAACACACTATTTGTATTCAATTACATGTGTTTGTATAGCGCACTGCTAGTATTTGTATTCAATTACAGGTGTTTGTATAGCGCACTATTTGTATTCAATTCCAGGTGTTTGTATAGCGCACTATTTGTATTCAATTACAGGTGTTTGTATAGCGCACTATTTGTATTCAATTCCATGTGTTTGTATAACGCACTATTTGTATTCAATTCCATGTGTTTGCATAACGCACTATTTGTATTCAATTACATGTGTTTGTATAGCGCACTGCTAGTATTTGTATTCAATTACAGGTGTTTGTATAGCGTACTATTTGTATTCAATTCCAGATGTTTGTATAGCGCACTATTTATATTCAATTACATGTGTTTGTATAGCGCACTGCTAGTATTTGTATTCAATTACAGGTGTTTGTATAGCGCACTATTTGTATTCAATTATAGGTGTTTGTGTAGCGCACTATTTGTATTCAATTACATGTGTTTGTATAGCGCACTGCTAGTATTTGTATTCCATTCCAGGTGTTTGTATAGCGCACTATTTGTATTCAATTATAGGTGTTTGTAAAGCGCACTATTTGTATTCAATTACAGGTGTTTGCATAGCGCACTGCTAGTATTTGTATTCAATTCCAGGTGTTTGTATAGCGCACTATTTGTAATCAATTACATGTGTTTGTATAGCGCACTGCTAGTATTTGTATTCAATTCCAGGTGTTTGTATAGCGCACTATTTGTATTCAATACATGTGTTTGTATAGCGTACTGCTAGTATTTGTATTCAATTACATGTGTTTGTATAGCGCACTGCTAGTATTTGTATTCAAGTACATGTGTTTGTTTAGCACACTGCTAGTATTTGTATTCAATTCCAGGTGTTTGTATAGCGCACTATTTGTATTCAATTCCATGTGTTTGTATAACGCACTATTTCTATTCAATTACATGTGTTTGTATAGCGCACTGTTAGTATTTGTATTCAATTACAGGTGTTTGCATAGCGCACTATTTGTATTCAATTACAGGTGTTTGTATAGCGCACTATTTGTATTCAATTACAGGTGTTTGTATAGCGCACTATTTGTATTCAATTCCATGTGTTTGTATAACGCACTATTTGTATTCAAGTCCATGTGTTTGTATAACGCACTATTTGTATTCAATTACATGTGTTTGTATAGCGCACTGCTAGTATTTGTATTCAATTACAGGTGTTTGTATAGCGTACTATTTGTATTCAATTACAGGTGTTTGTATAGCGCACTATTTGTATTCAATTATAGGTGTTTGTATAGCGCACTATTTGTATTCCATTACATGTGTTTGTATAGCGCACTGCTAGTATTTGTATTCAATTCCAGGTGTTTGTATAGCGCACTATTTGTATTCAATTACAGGTGTTTGTATAGCGCACTGCTAGTATTTGTATTCAATTCCACCTGTTTGTATAGCGCACTATTTGTAATCAATTACATGTGTTTGTATAGCACACTGCTAGTATTTGTATTCAATTCCAGGTGTTTGTATAGCGCACTATTTGTATTCAATTCCAGGTGTTTGTATAGCGCACTGCTAGTATTTGTATTCAATTACAGGTGTTTGTATAGCGCACTATTTGTATTCAATTACATGTGTTTGTATAGCGCACTGCTAGTATTTGTATTCAATTCCAGGTGTTTGTATAGCGCACTATTTGTATTCAATTACATGTGTTTGTATAGCGCACTGCTAGTATTTGTATTCAATTCCAGGTGTTTGTATAGCGCATTATTTGTATTCAATTACACGTGTTTATATAGCGCACTGCTAGTATTTGTATTCAATTCCAGGTGTTTGTATAGCACACTATTTGTATTCAATTACATGTGTTTGTATAACGTGCTGCTATTATTTGTATTCAATTACATGTGTTTGTATAGCGCACTGCTAGTATTTGTATTCAATTCCAGGTGTTTGTATAGCGCACTATTTGTGTTCAATTACAGGTGTTTGTATAGCGCACTGCTAGTATTTGTCTTCAATTACAGGTGTTTGTAAAGCGCACTATTTGTATTCAATTACATGTGTTTGCATAGCGCACTGCTAGTATTTGTATTCAATTACATGTGTTTGTATAGCGCACTGCTAGTATTTGTATTCAAGTACATGTGTTTGTATAGCGCACTGCTAGTAATTGTATTCAATTCCAGGTGTTTGTATAGCGCACTATTTGTATTCAATTACAGGTGTTTATATCTACTTGTTCCATCGACATAACGTTCTACCCATTTGATGTACAGACATGTCAGTTGCAATTCGTAGCATGGAGCTATGGAAAAGACGAGGTACATTAATTGTAAATTGTGTCAATGTTTTGATATACACCTTTCTTATTGGTTAACCGTTCTTATCACGTAATGCTTAAACATAACCACGTGCCTTTAAATTATATAAACAATAATGAAATGCAATAATTCGATCCCCCATCTGACCATAATAAAATTAACAGCCTTTCAGAGGGGACGTTAAACCGAGGTCTCGTGTCAGTGCTCTACACCGTGCACGTAAAAGAACCAGAGGATACTCTGGAATGGGTCTCTCTCTGTATCATTGCACTATCCTCCAATATCTAAAATGACTAATCTCTTCAGGAGGCGTCGCTCATATGGGCAACCAGTAGCGACGATAAATAAACGTAAAACACACACAATATTTTCATTTGCAATACCACACATAGCTACCAATATCTCAAAGTGTCCCACTCTTCGCAAACGATACAAGTTTTAAAAAAATGTTTTATAGAGATCACAAGATTTTAGTATTTCTTAAAGCAAGTAAATAATCTGTTAACTGATAAACGTCATAATCACGTGACAAATGAACCTTAGCAACCTAAAGCGGCCTCCGTGGCTGAGTGGTTACGGTTAGTTTTACTTCAAATCACTTCGAAACCCTCGTGTGATGCCGACTTATTTGATGTGAGGAATCTGTCAACCTGACTTGTGGAAGGTGGATGGTTCTACACGGATGCCCGTGGCTAACATAGTGTTCTAATGGACAAACATAGTGTTCTAATGGACAAACATAGTGTTCTAATGGACAAACATAGTGTTCTAATGGACATACAGGGACTTACTCCATCAATACTATCTGCAGAGTCGCCATATGACCGAAGCTGTTGGTGCAACTTTAACTTGACACAAAAACATTAGAAACTGACAATAACATAACATGTTGGTGAGGAAATACAACGTTAGTTTGTACGTATTTCATATCAAACATAATAATAATAATAATAATAATAATAATAATAAAGACTTTATTTAACATAATGGTAAACATCTGCCCATTAATACTATTACTTTTCAGAATTAGTAATATTTGTGAATGTCTTCTCTATAAGTATTTTTGTTGACATATCATTATATTACCAAAGTGTACGTACACGTTTCAAACATAACGTAGTGTATTATTTACAAAATGAAATTTTTATTTCTGGATATTTTATACTTGGAAAAATTAATGCCGATTGCAATGCACTTTCACCAATGTTACTTCCCGATTGCAATGCACTTTCACCAATGTCAGTTCCCGATTTCAATGCACTTTCACCAATGTTAATTCTCGATTTCAATGCACTTTCACCAATGTTAATTCCCGATTGCAATGCACTTTCCACAATATTAATTCCCGATTGCAATGCACTTTCACCAATGTCAGTTCCCGATTTCAATGCACTTTCACCAATGTCAATTCTCGATTTCAATGCACTTTCACCAACGTCAGTTCCCGATTTCAATGCACTTTCACCAATGTCAGTTCCCGATTTCAATGCACTTTCACCAATGTCCATTCTCGATTTCAATGCACTTTCACCAACGTCAGTTCTCGATTTCAATGCACTTTTACCAACGTCAGTTCCAGATTTCACTGCACTTTCACCAATGTCAGTTCCCGATTTCAATGCACTTTCACCAATGTCCATTCTCGATTTCAATGCACTTTCACCAACGTCAGTTCCCGATTTCAATGCACTTTCACCAATGTCAGTTCCCGATTTCAATGCACTTTCACCAATGTCCATTCTCGATTTCAATGCACTTTCACCAACGTCAGTTCCCGATTTCAATGCACTTTCACTAATGTCAGTTCCCGATTTCAATGCACTTTCACCAATGTTAATTCTCGATTTCAATGCACTTTCACCAATGTTAATTCCCGATTGCAATGCACTTTCACCAATGTTAATTCTCGATTGCAATGCACTTTCACCAATGTCAGTTCCCGATTTCAATGCACTTTCACCAATGTCAGTTCCCGATTTCAATGCACTTTCACCAATGTCAATTCTCGATTTCAATGCACTTTCACCAATGTCAGTTCCCGATTTCAATGCACTTTCACCAACGTCAGTTCCCGATTTCAATGCACTTTCACCAACGTCAGTTCCCGATTTCAATAGATTTTACCAGTGTGAGTGTACGATTTCAATAGATTTTACCAGTGTGAGTGTACGATTTCAATAGATTTTACCAGTGTGAGTGTACGATTTCAATAGATTTTACCAGTGTGAGTGTACGATTTCAATAGATTTTACCAGTGTGAGTGTACGATTTCAATAGATTTTACCAGTGTGAGTGTACGATTTCAATAGATTTTACCAGTGTGAGTGTACGATTTCAATAGATTTTACCAGTGTGAGTGTACGATTTCAATAGATTTTACCAGTGTGAGTGTACGATTTCAATAGATTTTACCAGTATGAGTGTACGATTTCAATAGATTTTACCAGTGTGAGTGTACGATTTCAATAGATTTTACCAGTGTGAGTGTACTACGATTTCAATAGATTTTTATTAGTGTTAATGTCCGATTTATATACATTTTTACATCATTGTAAATTCCCGATTACACATGTTGTAAAAAGTTGTTGATTAACACCCCATTAGTGGGGCATTTCAAGGAGCAGTGATATTCTAAATGTCTTCCATCAACGCATTTAAAGAAATAATACCGCATAAAGACATCTTAAGGAGTAACTACGAAGCTTAGTTTATACAAATTTATTTTAGCTCGATTGCGAACAAGTTCTTACAACTTATATTAATCACTCTCATTCCTGATGGAATCCATCGCCACGAGAGAGAGAGAGAGAGAGGGGAGAGGCAACGTGGAATTTAAATGCCTTGCCTATGCTTAGTTTTCGTTAATGTGCGAACATATCAGCTGTTCACTTTATAGCTGTATCAAGGTGTGCATATTATATTTCAGGTATATCTAAGAAGCTATGGCAAAGGAATAGACTTAATAGGTTATGAGCCGAATCCTACATGGGATCTACTTGATACATCATATGCTGAAGAAGTGCTCAGTGCAGACGCTGCAATCACATTTACGCTCAAAGTAAAACGAAAACCTCTGTACACAATCATCAGTGTAGTTTTTCCAATCTTGATGTTGGCCATCTTGAATCTGTTTGTTTTTGTTCTTCCGTGCGAGAGCGGGGAGAAAAGCGGTTATGCCGTCACGGTATTTCTAGCATTTGCGGTGTTTCTAACAATTGTTGAAGCGACAATGCCGGAGAACTCGACGTCAGTGGCATTGTTCTCAATTTATATAATATTGATGACGGCACAGAGTACTATTATTACAATGATTGCCCTGGTCATGCTGCGATGCTCCACGTTTAATGAAGAAGTGACCGCTGTTCCAAACTGGCTGATCGCGTTATCCAACGTTGGCAGGTACAAGCCGTGCAGAGGAAGGAGTGCAAACCAGGTGGATAATGTAGATGTGGCGGCTGGTGAGGTACATGAAGATACAAAGAACGGTCTGGACGGCAACAACATTGCCATGGAGACGAAGTATACGTGGAAATACGTAATCAATGGGGTTGACTCCTTTTGTTTAACGTTATTCACGTTATTTGATATAATAATTACAGTTTTATTTCTGGCTATAAGCAGCGGGGCAGCTGGTGCTTCCTAGAACATAATGGTCCCCATTTCTGTGTTCAAAACAGCCCAGAAATGCGCTCTTAACATTGATTTGATAGTACATTTGAAAAACAAGGTGAACGATACAACTCCAGATTTAGTATGAGCATATTTTATTTCCAAATATTATACATTTTACACATATATATTTTATCACATAACTTTGCTTGTATTCAATTTTATACAGAACTCACTGCTTGTACGTATACACGAGTAATACAACATGGAAGAATACTGATTGGTCTCAGCACGACGTCTAACTTTTCACACATTCGACATATAGCTTGCGTCCATGCTTTCTTTTGTATTTTTAAATTTTTTGTGGCCACTATCGGGTAACCTCCTTTATTTTGTTGAAGATCAACTGTTTAAATGAATAAAATGCTAAATATGCACTAGTAGGATAGTATTGTTTCGATTATTTTCGTGGATTTGTTTGCCTGATTATCAGGGACTATTTACTACGGCGTACGGATGCACGTTGTTCACTTTCGTGGATTTGTTTGCCTGATTATCAGGGACTATTTACTACGGCGTACGGATGCACGTTGTTCACTTTCGTGGATTTGTTTGCCTGATTATCAGGGACTATTTACTACGGCGTATGGATGCACGTTGTTCACTTTCGTGGATTTGTTTGCCTGATTATCAGGGACTATTTACTACGGCGTACGAATGCACGTTGTTCACGTTCGTGGATTTGTTTGCCTGATTATCAGGGACTATTTACTACGGCGTATGGATGCACGTTGTTCACTTTCCTGAGATGGAATAAGGCACATAACAGAATTGTTTTCCCTTCAAATTAATGGTTGTTGCAAATCATCTCAGGATTTGCAAAACAGCATTGACTTACTGCACACATATTGTACAAACTGGGGACTCGATGTTAACATAGCTAAAACTAAACTTATGGTATCTAGAAAGAGAGATGGATTACTTGAAAATGAAAAGAAGTCGTAAACAATTTTAATTATTTGGGGATAGTGTTTAACTATACCGGCAATTTTTCCATAAATCAAAACTATGTAACTGATGAAGCACTGAAAGCACTTAACATATTACGGTTAAATTGCATAAAAGTTCAAATGTAACCCAAAATTCATTGTCAATTAGTTGATGTCTTTGTTGGTTCTACGTTAAGCTATGGGTCCGAGGTCTGGGTTTTTTTCTAAATATACCGGAATAGAAAGGATTCATTTAAAATTCTGCAAAAGACTTCTTAATGTCCGATGCAGTATTACCGCCGTATTCTGGATGGTTAGTTGAACCGGTTGATCATCCGCATCCTCGCAATCTTGTTTGTTGATAGTCAACTATTTCACAGTTTGAATGAAGTATTACACAGGTCACAATCATACTTGAAATTCCCATGAACCTCTTTGCTATGCCGTTTTAGGAATCCTCTTGTGGCATATTCAGTATCACAAATTTCACAAATAAAACCACAAGGACCAATGTGAGTTAGTTTATGTCTTCTTAATGAAATCTGGCTACCAAATGATAACCTGCAACTCTGACAATGGTAGCGGCATCTCTCACGAACATGTTCAATGCGTTTATGCAACGAATCTGACGTCTTCAAATGGTTATCACACCATGGACACGTATATGTAATACCCAAATCAGACTGTCTCCTATGAAGGCACAGCCCCGATTGATATTTATACGTTTTCGCACACAACGAACATTTGAAAGTCATATTTGCTATATTGCCTAACGGTTTAGAAATAAATTTTCAAACATTGCATATGATCAGAACTATTCCTTTGGTGAAATGGATACGGTATCCACCTCGTAATCCAGATTGTTAGTTTGAGCCCAGGCAGAACCATGATGGTTATGTCCTTACGCATGCCACTTAAATCCATGACGTAATGAGGTATCAAGACCGATTAGTAGAAGTTAGAATTCTCTCTAAATGTTGTACGAGCTATAGCTACTGCACTTATATATGAAGATAGAATTAGAAACTCAATAGCATGTCTTACTCGTGCATAGTTAGGCTGTCTTAATAGCGCACAATAGGCTGTTTCTTAACAATATGTTCATTGAATGCCGCCATATATTATATATATTTTATATATGGATAATTAGTACAAACATCTGGCAATACATTAATCACAAATTACATTACAGTTGTCTTACTCTGTATATATAAATATATGTACCGTCAACATCTCCGATCTCTATTTGTATGCAGGACAATGTGAAGATCTATATAGTCTATAATTCCACAACATCTCCGATATCTATTTGTATCTATCAGTCAGAGATAGATCGCATAGACATAGTCATCGCACGATCAACATCTACAATGAGCTACGGATCTGATGATACCACCCACAGAATCCTGGAACGTACTGTATCAAGTGGAGCAGCTTGTTTAGTGTAATATTCATTGCTACACACCCGCAACACATTTCCTGGAAATTCGAATATGAAACAGAAGTTAAAATAAAGTTTTCAAATGATTCGATTAGTGCTTAGAGGTTATAGAAGAAAGATGAAGGTGTCTTTCAAGTTTTGCTTTTGTTCTCACTCTATTTCTTTGCTGCGGATATTTACAATGTAAATTAAACAAAACAGAACAATGTCATGTATATGCACTCTATATTTAATAAACAAGCGTGTGTGTACTTTAGTACACGTGTATACACGAAGATATTTTTTTAAAGTTTATTTATCGTCGCTACCGGTTGCCCATATGAGCGACGCCTCCTGAAGATATTAGTCATTTTAGATTTTGGAGGATAGTGCAATGATACAGAGAGAGACCCATTCCAGATTCTCCTCTGGTTCTTTTACGTCAACGGTGTAAAGCACCGACACGAGACCTCGGTTTAACGTCCCATCTGAAAGACAGTTAATTTTATTAGGGTCAGACGGGGGATCGAACCTGCGATCCCTGGATTACCAGTCCAGCGTGTTACCACTGGGCTATAAATCCGTATGTACACGAAGAGCGATCTTAAATGGTTTAAATAGAATAATATTGGTGTAAACAAAGAATGGGCGCTTTTTAATTTTGGCAGTTTGAGGAATGCTAATTATTCTCATTTGAATCAAGCTTTGTTTTACTGGAGAGAATGTCTGGTATTTATTGGTGAGGTCAGCTATGCTGCATTTGGCAACTACACCATGTACAACAACACTAAATATCTCACAATTGGTAACGCATCTGCATGTTCATATATCTGACTGTATTCATTTCATTTCATAACAAGGCTAGTTTCAAGTACAACAATAACATGGTGAAACTACACCCACCACAAGGTCATTCTTAGATGAAAGAATATTTTCATTAAGCATAGATTGTTGTTTACTGTTGATTTTTCATTAAGCATAGATTGTTGTCTACTGTTGAGTTTCCATTAAGCATAGATTGTTGTTTACTGTTGATAAAAATAAATCATCATCCATGAAATCATACATATAAACACATTCTTAGAAGTTCTTGCCAAGTAACTAGCGATGTGATTAGATTATTAGAATAGCATTGACTGTTTTTCTTTGCAATATTAGAATAATGTTATTTTACCATTCATATGCCATATTGTGCACAATAAAATTACACGGTATAATGACTTAGTAGTTACACCAACAAACATCTCTATTGAATCAATCGTTTCTAGTGATAATCTACTCTAATGACCCTATATGATTGCTTGTTCACAACGGTCTACAACAAACAAGAAAATGGATGATATTTAAAAGATGGCTACGTGAATCTATTGTCTATTATATTTTCTAATGGAAAACTAGCAATGTTACAGCAATTTTCAAATCAGGAAAGAAAGAACTACCTGTCGGAAATTATACCCCAATAAGCAGCAGCACATTAGAGTCAAACATGATGCAAATAATCATCAACAATTAGAATTCAATCATACACAATAAAATAATTATTTTCCAAACACCATTATGGGTTTATGAAATGTAAATCGAGTCCACTAACATTCATTAGAAGCTTTAGAGGACTGGTCTTGGGAACTAGACTGTGGACAAAGAGTTAGGCGTAATTGTTTATGTTTTCAGACACGTTTTCGATACAATACACCACCGCTAACTAAGTATTATATTAATTGGTTATGGTATAACAGGTGATGTACTAAGAGGAGTGAATGACTCACGAAGTAGTAATAAATAAAGTGCACTCGACCCACGAAAAAATACAGTGGTGTGCCACAAGGCACTGTATTAAGACCAACTCTGTTCTTGATATTCATAATCTGACAGAAGTAGCGGAAACTGTTGTTAACCTGTTCGCAGATGACATACAATCCTACAGCACTGTCTACTCTATAGAAGACATGAACTACTACAGTGTATCACCAATCATTTTAGCGATTGACCACTTATTTGGGAAGTTGTGATAGCGCTGTGGTAGCCCCGCTGGAGCCATTACGATTGTGACCTTAGGCAAGGCATTTAAATTCCACGTTTGATTGTTTGGCAGTAGAAAGTAGAAAATGAACATAAGCACACTAATTGACGATAAAATAGTACATGCCTGCCTCCATTAGGTTCCTATTAAATAACACATATTGAATAATCTGCGTTCCGGAATAAACATTGATCCAAGACAGGCTTGCAGAATATTAATTTGAATGCATACACCCGGAGTACGTCAATAATGTTTGTTTGTTTTTGTTGGCATAATTTGGAATCTTAATTAATTACAATTTTATAAATCAAGTAGCTCAACTGCAACTGGTGGCGGAATGCAATTTAAAATGACTGTGAAAAGGAAAGATGACACAAGTAATGTTTTACTATAGATACAACAGGTGGGGTGGTACAATTACATGGTACATTAAAATAATATATCTAAAGCTGCCAATGAAGTAAACTAGATCAACGTACAAGCGTAAAGAACCTGCCTTACAGGCATGTTAGAATGTTAATATATATGCTGCAGCCTGGCACGTAACTACTCAAAGGCACTGAAGGTCCGAGCCTGCAGATAGTCCCAAATATTAAAAATCTAAAACCCCGATAATGTAATAAAAAAACTGCAAGGGATATAATGAGTTACGTCTAAGACGTACATTAAAATGAGTCAGAATGCACCATTGACGTTCTAGGATTCAGAGTTTTCCTGAGGGAGCATTCCCATTGACCCATATAGCAACATGGCATAGTGCTCATTTTATTAGTCCTGCCTGCACATTCCATAATCGCTAGCTACACCACAGTCTGCACCTGTCATCGTCGTGTTTGCATAATAAAACCTACTAAAAAGTGCACTACATATATTATTACCATTGTATATCAGTTAATACGATGCATACATACACGGTGTTCCAAATATCAGTAGTTAAATGTGGGTAGCACAGAGCAACAATAAAGAAATCGATACATATTATGTACTCTAGCATTTCGTTAGTCAGCATGGAATTAACAAGACCTAACAGGAAAACAGTAGACGCTTAGCAAAACAGGAACAGATTCATGGAAACGTGAATGAATGGCTATTAAAACATATGTACCGCTGAACACTATTATATAGAGGATACGCGCTCATGAATATATGAACATTTTCTCACTTCGAGGTGAGATATATTCCATATTCACTCAAAACAAACAACTTTTCTTTTTTATGTTATGCTAATTGGTGAAAAACAAACACAAAATGAAGAAATTAAAATAGCTGGCCGTCGTGTTTTTGCGCGGATGAATCTATTGACGACTATATGTCGCGAGTCGATATACAAATCTGCCGCCATCTTGAATTTAAAGTTGAATCGAGGAAAAATACATGAAAATATTTATTGGATATATTGTTACAATTTGCAGTAACAAAATTCGAGACATTGTCAGATGTATTTCGCTTTTGAGTTGTTTCATAACAAAAACAATAATACAGATAAATAGTGTCATTGAAGCCAGGTAAACGGTGACAATTAAATGACACGTGTGACACGGTGAAGAATAGTGTATTGGGAAGGGAGATAATAAAAATGTAGTCCGGCAAAATACAGTGAGTGATATGCAGAGAGTGATATGGATTATATATCACTGATAGAACACTGTATTTCATCAATTAGCATAAAAGTGTATAATCCTACTGTTTGACAATCGAAGCATATATACATAGACATTCATCTGTGAACATTGTTTGCCTGGCTACAGAAATATTGCAGATCATGTATTTTTCAGTTATGGCGGCCACTATTTGCATATTAAATGATAGAAGAATACCATGGCTCAGGTTTATACAGACAGACAGAATATTTTAATGTCGTAAACTATGCAAAGTTTCTTGACATGAATGTACAGTATAACACATGCTTACGTACCAATCAACATAGCACGATATTCAAAAACTGTATACACATAAGTTCTAGAATCCGCTTAAACCACAATCATTTTATTGGAAGCCACCCGCCGCTCTAATGTGTGGCTGAACACCCATCCACCAAGCAGGTCTGGGAAGTTTGAACAATCGCAACTCGTAATGCAACGTTCTACATACATGTATATTAAAACAAATTATTTAAGCGTTGGAAGAGATCATTATTATGTACTATTTATGTTATATTCATATGTGTAATTTATTGATGTTAATAAAATGCAAAAATAGTTATTCTAGTGTTTGTATAAGTTTGCCCTATTTAACTACATCTGCGAATATCTATATTTCAGATCATTTGTTTTTACAAATCCATAAAAACAATTAACGGTATGCGTTAGATATGCTTAATGTATTTGTCACGCCTCAACATGATGATGATTCCGTTTATTTACCCTCGCCGCCGGTAAACCATATGGGCGAGCAAAATACTGCAGGTGATAGTTTTTATAGATAAACTTGTATGACCATTCCCGTATTTGGTAACAGTTGACTGATTTCAATGTCAGCAATTATCGGTGAAAGACAGCCCAATCTAAGAGAGATAATCGAGATAATCAAAGGGCAAATTGGACTGATAAACAAGGGAGATAAAACCCGATATTTATCCATAAAAGCTGGACATGATAATGCGGATGCTGCACTAGATTGCACTAGATTGCAGTGACAAGTCTTATAATGAGATAGAATAGTTATAGCCTATGAATATTAATGAGATATACTTGTTTTGCGTTTGATAGGGTTATGAATGTCGATCGCATGGGCTAAATCTGCCAATTAGAATCGCGGCATTGCAAGAAGTTGTAATTATTATATTATAGAAACACCGAGAGAAAACGTTGGAATGGTATTCAGGTTACCCCCAAAATATGTAATTTACCCCGGATTACTGTTGCTACACAATGACACGCACGCACGCACGCACGCACGCACGCACGCACGCACACACACACACACACACCACACGAGGTTCAGCTAAGCTACCAAAGGGTGATTAATAGACCAACATTTCTCTCGTGGCGATACTCTGGAGTGTATATCTAATGGCGATTGCTATATGGCACATTGTTATAATCAGTGGGATGTTAATGAAGGTGTGAAAGGAAGTCCGATTCAGTCTCATGTAAACGTATACATAGGTTCATCTGTGATATGAGCATCTTAGTAGAACATTTGACACAAATGATGCACGGACGGACACATTTTGTTTGTGTTTGGTGATTAAAGTATCACCGACAGCTTAGGTCAAATGGCAACTCTCCAACTAATATGGACCTCTCATATTAACGAAATTGAACAAATATTGGAACAATTGCTTTCTGTGCATTTATAGTTTTGTGAATTAATTGTTATTATGCTCACAAATGCTGATTTGTCCGTCCGTTCGTCTGTTCCGTAGCATAGTACACGTATTGGGGTGTGGTGCAGCTGGAAAGAGTGAGATAGGGCAATCCATTTTGGTTAATCCATAAACATCTATATAATTATATCATTTAAAATAATTTACTGAGTAGGCCTAATTATCAATCTGCATTTCTCTGAGGGACAGCAAAACAACACGTATACATATGCATGTACAATGCCATCAGTAAACAGAGAGATAAGGCTAATAATTATATGCGCCTTAGTCTTTGGTGTGTGTGTTTTACGTTTATTTATCGTCGCTACCGTTAACCCATATGAGCGACGTCTCCTGAAGAGATTAGTCATTTTAGATGTGTGGAGGATAATGCAATGATACAGACAGAGACGCATTCCAGAATATCCTCTGGTTCGTTTACGTGCACGATGTACAGCACCGACACGAGATCTCGGTTTAAATTCCCATCTGAAACACTGGATTACCAGTGCTACCACTGGACTACAGATCCGTCTGTGACTTAGTCTTTCCTTCCTATCCTATATTTTGTTTGATTGTCATTTGTTGCTGTAAATAAGTGAAAAAAACTAAACTGTATTTAAATTAGGCTAAGCATAGAGGGACCTCCACAATAATACCCTATAAGAAACAGAATTGGACAAAGTATGTGTACTCGTACTAGACTGGTTGCTAGTTCTCTAAAACGACATTGTATTGCAATTAGTTGGCTTTGTTATATAGCTGTATGCGGTGAAATTGTAAAAGCAGCAACGGTAGTGCCGGAACAAGCATAAAAAAACAGGATTTTTTTTTTCTTCCCCTCATAAAGCTGTAAACATGTAGCAATTATTAGGAATACTATAATGAAAAATAATATCATTAGACTGTATTGCTCCGCGAGGCATTATCATCTGTGTCTACGTGTGTACCGACACGACCTGAGGGTATAACAGGCATTGTTTTCAAACAAAATATGTCCGAAATCGAGACTACTGGAACAAGACAGCTATGTTGAACAGCTATTTCTAGTGTTTGTTCAGAGCAAATTATATTTGCAATGACAATATTTCCCTCGTTCTTGTCATATACAATGTGCGATAACACTATTTCCCTCGTTCTTGACATATACATGTATATACAATGTACGATAACACTATTTCCCTCGTTCTTGTCATATACATGTATATACAATGTACGATAACACTATTTCCCTCGTTCTTGTCATATGCATTATATACAATGTACGATAACACTATTTCCCTTCTTGTCATATGCATGTATATACAATGTACGATAACACTATTTCCCTCGTTCTTGTCATATACATGTATATACAATGTACGATAACACTATTTCCCTCGTTCTTGTCACATACATGTATATACAATGTACGATAACACTATTTCCCTCGTTCTTGTCATATACATGTATATACAATGTACGATAACACTATTTCCCTCGTTCTTGTCATATACATGTATATACAATGTACGATAACACTATTTCCCTTTCTTGTCATATACATGTATATACAATGTACGATAACACTATTTCCCTTCTTGTCATATACATGTATATACAATGTACGATAACACTATTTCCCTCGTTCTTGTCATATACATGTATATACAATGTACGATAACACTATTTCCCTTCTTGTCATATACATGTATATACAATGTACGATAACACTATTTCCCTCGTTCTTGTCATATACATGTATATACAATGTACGATAACACTATTTCCCTCGTTCTTGTCATATACATGTATATACAATGTACGATAACACTATTCCTCGTTCTTGTCATATACATGTATATACAATGTACGATAACACTATTCCCTCGTTCTTGTCATATACATGTATATACATGTACGATAACACTATTTCCTCGTTTTGTCATATACATGTATATACAATGTACGATAACACTATTTCCTCTTCTTGTCATTACATGTATATACAATGTACGATAACACTATTCCCTTTTGTTTTTTAACACTATTCCCTCGTTCTTGTCATATACATGTATATACAATGTACGATAACACTATTTCCCTCGTTCTTGTCATATACATGTATATACAATGTACGATAACACTATTTCCCTCGTTCTTGTCATATACATGTATATACAATGTACGATAACACTATTTCCCTCGTTCTTGTCATATACATGTATATACAATGTACGATAACACTATTTCCCTCGTTCTTGTCATATACATGTATATACAATGTACGATAACACTATTTCCCTCGTTCTTGTCATATACATGTATATACAATGTACGATAACACTATTTCCCTCGTTCTTGTCATATACATGTATATACAATGTACGATAACACTATTTCCCTCGTTCTTGTCATATACATGTATATACAATGTACGATAACACTATTTCCTCGTTCTTGTCATATACATGTATATACAATGTACGATAACACTATTTCCCTCGTTCTTGTCATATACATGTATATACAATGTACGATAACACTATTTCCCTCGTTCTTGTCATATACATGTATATACAATGTACGATAACACTATTTCCCTTCTTGTCATATACATGTATATACAATGTACGATAACACTATTTCCCTCGTTCTTGTCATATACATGTATATACAATGTACGATAACACTATTTCCCTCTTCTTGTCATATACATGTATATACAATGTACGATAACACTATTTCCCTCGTTCTTGTCATATACATGTATATACAATGTACGATAACACTATTTCCCTCGTTCTTGTCATATACATGTATATACAATGTACGATAACACTATTTCCCTCGTTCTTGTCATATACATGTATATACAATGTACGATAACACTATTTCCCTCGTTCTTGTCACATACATGTATATACAATGTACGATAACACTATTTCCCTCGTTCTTGTCATATACATGTATATACAATGTACGATAACACTATATCCCTCGTTCTTGTCGTATACATGTATATACAATGTACGATGACACTATTTCCCTTCTGGTCATATACATGTATATACAATGTACGATAACACTATTTCCCTCGTTCTTGTCATATACATGTATATACAATGTACGATAACACTATTTCCCTCGTTCTTGTCATATACATGTATATACAATGTACGATAACACTATTTCCCTCGTTCTTGTCATATACATGTATATACAATGTACGATAACACTATTTCCCTCGTTCTTGTCATATACATGTATATACAATGTACGATAACACTATTTCCCTCGTTCTTGTCATATACATGTATATACAATGTACGATAACACTATTTCCCTCGTTCTTGTCATATACATGTATATACAATGTACGATAACACTATTTCCCTCGTTCTTGTCATATACATGTATATACAATGTACGATAACACTATTTCCCTCGTTCTTGTCATATACATGTATATACAATGTACGATAACACTATTTCCCTCGTTCTTGTCATATACATGTATATACAATGTACGATAACACTATTTCCTCGTTCTTGTCATATACATGTATATACAATGTACGATAACACTATTTCCCTCGTTCTTGTCATATACATGTATATACAATGTACGATACATATTTCCCTCGTTCTTGTCATATACATGTATATACAATGTACGATAACACTATTTCCCTCGTTCTTGTCATATACATGTATATACAATGTACGATAACACTATTTCCCTCGTTCTTGTCATATACATGTATATACAATGTACGATAACACTATTTCCCTCGTTCTTGTCATATACATGTATATACAATGTACGATAACACTATTTCCCTCGTTCTTGTCATATACATGTATATACAATGTACGATAACACTATTTCCCTCGTTCTTGTCATATACATGTATATACAATGTACGATAACACTATTTCCCTCGTTCTTGTCATATACATGTATATACAATGTACGATAACACTATTTCCCTCGTTCTTGTCATATACATGTATATACAATGTACGATAACACTATTTCCCGTCTTGTCATATACATGTATATACAATGTACGATAACACTATTTCCCTCGTTCTTGTCATATACATGTATATACAATGTACGATAACACTATTTCCCTCGTTCTTGTCATATACATGTATATACAATGTACGATAACACTATTTCCCTCGTTCTTGTCATATACATGTATATACAATGTACGATAACACTATTTCCCTCGTTCTTGTCATATACATGTATATACAATGTACGATAACACTATTTCCCTCGTTCTTGTCATATACATGTATATACAATGTACGATAACACTATTTCCCTCGTTCTTGTCATATACATGTATATACAATGTACGATAACACTATTTCCCTCGTTCTTGTCATATACATGTATATACAATGTACGATAACACTATTTCCCTCGTTCTTGTCATATACATGTATATACAATGTACGATAACACTATTTCCCTCGTTCTTGTCATATACATGTATATACAATGTACGATAACACTATTTCCTCGTTCTTGTCATATACATGTATATACAATGTACGATAACACTATTTCCCTCGTTCTTGTCATATACATGTATATACAATGTACGATAACACTATTTCCCTCGTTCTTGTCATATACATGTATATACAATGTACGATAACACTATTTCCCTTCTTGTCATATACATGTATATACAATGTACGATAACACTATTTCCCTCGTTCTTGTCATATACATGTATATACAATGTACGATAACACTATTTCCCTCGTTCTTGTCATATACATGTATATACAATGTACGATAACACTATTTCCCTCGTTCTTGTCATATACATGTATATACAATGTACGATAACACTATTTCCCTCGTTCTTGTCATATACATGTATATACAATGTACGATAACACTATTTCCCTTCTTGTCATATACATGTATATACAATGTACGATAACACTATTTCCCTCGTTCTTGTCATATACATGTATATACAATGTACGATAACACTATTTCCCTTCTTGTCATATACATGTATATACAATGTACGATAACACTATTTCCTCGTTCTTGTCATATACATGTATATACAATGTACGATAACACTATTTCCCTCGTTCTTGTCATATACATGTATATACAATGTACGATAACACTATTTCCCTCGTTCTTGTCATATACATGTATATACAATGTACGATAACACTATTTCCTCGTTCTTGTCATATACATGTATATACAATGTACGATAACACTATTTCCCTCGTTCTTGTCATATACATGTATATACAATGTACGATAACACTATTTCCCTCGTCTTTATCATGTATATACAATGTACGATAACACTATTTCCCTCGTTCTTGTCATATACATGTATATACAATGTACGATAACACTTTCCTCGTTCTTGTCTATACATGTATATAAAGTACGATACACTATTTCCCTTCTTGTCATATACATGTATATACAATGTACGATAACACTATTTCCCTCGTTCTTGTCATATACATGTATATACAATGTACGATAACACTATTTCCCTTTTGTCATATACATGTATATACAATGTACGATACACTATTTCCTTTGTCATATACATGTATATACAATGTACGATAACACTATTTCCCTCGTTCTTGTCATATACATGTATATACAATGTACGATAACACTATTTCCCTCGTTCTTGTCATATACATGTATATACAATGTACGATAACACTATTTCCCTCGTTCTTGTCATATACATGTATATACAATGTACGATAACACTATTCCCTCGTTCTTGTCATATACATGTATATACAATGTACGATAACACTATTTCCCTTCTTGTCATATACATGTATATACAATGTACGATAACACTATTTCCCTTCTTGTCATATACATGTATATACAATGTACGATAACACTATTTCCCTTCTTGTCATATACATGTATATACAATGTACGATAACACTATTTCCCTCGTTCTTGTCATATACATGTATATACAATGTACGATGACACTATTTCCCTCGTTCTTGCCATATACATATATATATACAATGTACGATAACACTATTCCCTCATTCTTGTCATATACATGTATATACAATGTACGATAACACTATTTCCCTCGTTCTTGTCATATACATGTATATACAATGTACGATAACACTATTTCCCTCGTTCTTGTCATATACATGTATATACAATGTACGATAACACTATTTCCGTCGTTCTTGTCATATACATGTATATACAATGTACGATAACACTATTTCCCTTGTTCTTGTCATATACATGTATATACAATGTACGATAACACTATTTCCCTCGTTCTTGTCATATACATGTATATACAATGTACGATAACACTATTTCCCTTGTTCTTGTCATATACATGTATATACACTGTATGTTCATGCTACAATATATAGATGGAAGTCAAAAAAGATAATAATTATTTTAATTAATATATGAACAGAACAGAACATACATTTTTAACGTCTACACATTGGTATATGGTTACACATATATATATTAATGACAAAGTATACACATTATAAATCGAAAAGAAGTATCAAAATTTAAAACACGGTCGTGACGTCATACCTTTGTACTTGCAGTCCATTATTATTAATTTATATTGGACTGTTGTTAAATGGCCTGAATATTATATTAAATCCTACATGTAAATGTACGAAATTAACAATTTTAATTAGTAGGATCTTGCTATATAAGTGTGTATTTTATGCAAGATATAAGCCTCAAACGGATCCAATATGTAAACTATTGGTACTGTCTTCGGCGCAACGCGCCTCGCACAGTCCAATATTTTACATATTGGATCGTTTACGGCTTATATCCTATGCATATATAACATTGACTAAATTAATATTTAAGGTACATATGCACGATACAAGCACGTACTAGGTCTATAGAGAATTGAAAGTGTATTCAAGAATACTAAAAACTTCAATGTTTTTTTTTGTAATTTCAGCAAAACATGTTTGCCCATTTATTGGTCCCCGTCAACATTGGAGAGTGGGGTCGGAGAGCCATCCCCACTACCCCTTACAAATATTGATTCATGTATTTCATATAGCAAGCACAAAGAATAATAAAAAGATTTAATACGGTGAAATGTATATGAAAATAATACTTGATGAATGGGTTTTTTAATCCAATTTTATTATGGTAGTTAATTGTTCCTTTTTTTAGACCAAATCCAATATAAATATTGTTCTTCGCGGGATTAAAATAGTTATATTACTAGTATTGAGTTTTTCAGCAAATCTTAACAAACTCGGACTAACTCGATAACGTGTATATGATTGCCAAAATTGTATATACACTGCATTTGAAAATAAAATGAAATTCATCCTCTATATATCATGATTTGCAAAGTACACATGTTCTATTGTGGCTATCAAGCCTATCTCTGGCATACCTTCCGGTTCATATCAACGAGAGATACTAGAAATGTTGTTATATTACGTCCAAATTGATTTCATACAATAATTTTCCCGGGCCCCATTAGTGATAACCCCACTTATTAGTCTCCGTAATAGGTGTGGTAGGGGCCGTACATTTTCTGGTTCATGTTATTACATCTATATGTAATAATTAATAGGATGATATCATATGGACATAAACAGTTTGTTTTTATTTTACTCTATGTACTAATATTAAGCAAAATTATATTTTCAAATTGTGGTGTTATTGAATGGAAATTTTGATATACAGCACATATCAGATAATCTTCTGTGCAAGAATGTGTTACTATATGTTTGTTTTACACAATTGTGGATAACAGCTTCGATCCCCCACGTATAATCCTAACAATATTAATAGTATTTCAAATGGGACTTTAAACCGAGGTCTCGTGTCGGTGCTTTATACCGTGCACGTATAATAACCAGAGGAGACTCTGGAATGGGTTTCTGTCTGTATCATTGCACTATCATCCAAAAATCTAAAATGACTTAATCTCTCCAGGAGACGTCGCTCATATGGGCAACCAGTAGCGACGATAAATAAACGTAAAACACACTGTAAGCGACGGCATTCTTCATCTGGGTATTTAATGATGCAAGTCGTAACGCTGTAACCTTGCAGGCAACTAATTTTTAGAAACAATATAATGAAAAATGATGTTTTGATACTATATAGCTCTGTAGGGCACGAACAGCTGTGCCTGCGCGTGTGGTGACAAGACCCGGGGGTTGGTGTTTGTGATAACAAATGGAAATGGTAAGTATATAAACAGGCATTCATTCAAAAACAAAATATATCTGACTATTGGAAAGAGACAGGTATGTTGAACCGCTATCATTAGCATTTGTTCAGAGAATATTTTTTTATTGATAACACTACTTCCATCGTTCTTGCGGCATACATGTACAACCAAACTAGCTCGAAAGACCACTTGTATTAAGATACCACTTGTATTAAGATACCACTTGTATTAAGATACCACTGTTTTCTTACCCGTTTATGTTGTTAAGCAACAAACTAACGTGTATTCAGGGGCCGGGCCGTTCATGCTTAGAGCCCACGTTATGCCCTTTCATTTAGTGGTTGGTTTAAACATATTTATTCGATAATAATGTACATTACATATACATTGTATACAAAACGAAAATGGATTAAATCGGAAGCTTAAAGCTTATTGAGATTTTCTCCATTGCATATATAATGTTGTGCTCAAATGGCGATTAAGAGATAAACATATAATGTAGTAATACCAAAATATATAATAAGTATTTGAAAATATAGCTTGTTATCAGGTGAAAAGCTAACAGTAAAAGGGAGGTTGGGGAGGGTGGGTAGAAAGCGATGAAACCATAAGAAAGCACACTGTTTGAAGTGAATCACTCTGCTAGTGCGTCAGTCTCTGTTCACATAATACTAAAAACGTTTAGACTTTTCTATGAATGTGTGGACAGCTAAGACTATTATTTCATTATGTTCAGATGGCAATGAAATATCACATTTAGTGGATTAATATTAATACAAGTTGACTGTATATTAAACGTTCATGCTACAATGTAGTGTTGGAGTCAAACATAAAGATAATAATTGTTTTAATTAATGTAAATACACTTATATCTTGATGTCCTTATAACACATTTAACATTTTCTCTCTTAGTCTGTAAGAACGGGCTTTTTGGGGGATATTTTATCATACGTTATACACATTTATTTTAGCTCGATTGCTAAACAAATTCATGCAACATTTCATTTGATTAATCGCTCTGAAGACCTCATTCAAATAGTGGAATCCATCACCATGAGGGAGAGCGAAGAGGCAACGTGAAGTTTAAATTCCAACGCGCTACTGCTGTGCTATTACCGACACGAATCTCTCTTGGTGCTTGTATGATCTGTTTGTTTGTTGTAGTGTAGTTGGGTAACTAGTTTGGCGTGAGGTACCGGGGCGGGTCGGGCTAGAATTAAATTTGTATTTATTTAATTCGTACATCTGTTTTAGGATTCTGGTGCAAGCGCCATGCCTCCAGAATATTATGTTGCGTGTCCTAATCAGACACTTTTATGATGTACACACATATGTAACAGAACAAATAATTAATGTTTAAATTAATCTGACACAGGCTATGACATGAACAGGCTATGAAATGAACAGACTATGACATGAACAGGCTATGACATGAACAGGCTATGACATGAACAGGCTAAGAAATGAACAGGCTATGACATGAACAGGCTAATAAATGAACAGGCTATGAAATGAACAGGCTAAGAAATGAACAGGCTAAGAAATTAAGAAATGAACAGGCTAAGAAATGAACAGGCTATGAAATGAACAGGCTAAGAAATGAACAGGCTATGACATGAACAGGCTATGAAATGAACAGGCTATGCCATGAACACGCTATGAAATGAACAGGCTATGACATGAACAGGCTAAGAAATGAACAGTTTCTATGACATGAACAGGCTATCAATTTGAGCTTGATAGCACTATCATGACGTCCACATGTGTTGGGTGTTGAAAGTAGCATCAACAGCTAGAGGTCATATAGCAACTATATATGGAGGAATACCCTGAGTGCCCAATCGGAGCAGTAATTCAGACATGGACGGGCACCCGGGTAGAACCACTGATAATCCAATTCGAACATACAGAGGTTAGGGGCAAGTGATTTTAATTCACGATCTTAAACACTCGTCATTGGACGCTCCGGACTTCATATTACAGTCAAACTAGTGTTAAGCAGCCGGTCAAAGAAATCACAGAATGTGGCTGCTTAGCATAGTATGGTTGCTTAATAGGGGTGACACCTGACGCAGGTTTAACTGTAGTGCATACAATCATATAAACTTACAACAGTAAATAACGCCCCACCCCACCCACTTGGAACATACTATCAGGAACATAGAGTTCTAACTTTAATAGATAGTTTGCCAATATAAGCAAGGAAGAAGAATTGACCGGCCGTACCGATGGACTTGCAGAATATCTATTATAAGTATGTGCCTCCATAAACATTTAAGTATTACTACTAAATTTAGTAAACTAAGTGACTTGACAGGACGTCTTACTATGTGTGTGTTTTACTTTTACTTATCGTCGCTACCGGTTGCCCATATGAGCGACGCCTCCTGAAGAGATTAGTCATTTTAGATATTTTGAGGATAGTGCATGATACAGACAGAGATCCATTCCAGAGTATCCTCTGGTTCTGTTACGTGCATGGTGTAAAGCACCGACACGAGACCTCGGTTTAACGTCCCATCTGAACGACTGTTAATTTTATTTGAGTCAGACGGGGGATCGAACCTGCGATCCCTGGATTAGCCGTAGTGTGGCACATTTAAATATGATGGCATAGTCATTGATAAACAATAGAGGTGCAAATATACTGAACCAAAACCTGAATTGCTCTAGACCACAGTAACCCAATGGATATGGTGTCCGTCGCTTAGCCGATGTGATGTGAGTTCGAGGCCAGCCAGAACCGCGTTTGTCTTGTTTGGTTTAAGGTTTAAAGTCCCACAAATACGTATGACTATTCCCCAGCTATTATGTGTGGGGGGAAGACCCAGTGCAATATTTCATACCCGCACGCAAGTTGCTTTCTCCTCAATCCTACATGTATGTACATATTATGTATTCTTGACTATGTATATTCAAAGAAATAAATCGTTCGCTTCAGGGCGAATGGTCCGGAGTTCGAGCCCCGCTGGAGCCGTTACGATTGTGCCCTTAGGCAAGGCATTTAAATTCCACATTGCCTCTTCTCTCTCCCTCGTGGCGATGGATTCCATCAGGAATGAGGTCTCGAGAGTGATTAATATAAGTTGTAAGAACTTGTTTCACAATCGAGCTAAAATAAATTTGTATAAACTAAAGAAATAAATATTGTTTAAACCAATATTTCATACACCGCCGGGCACACGGTTAGAAACACGTTGGGCGTGTCCTTCTTCTCTCCATAACGGCGCTTGATTACATCATGAATTTGGTCATGAGAGCGACCACTTAGCTGACTGCACATAGGTGTAATTTGAATTACATATTTACTGTCTGAGAATATCAAGTGTTCGCTAGCATTCTTGCACTTTTTACTGTAAAAAAATAACAAAACAACTATGCTTTAGCATTATTTCACTGTAGTTATATTATGTTTTCTATACATACTGAGGCCCCAGTGACTGAGTGGTTACGGTCGCTGACTTCAAAAAATCACTTGCCCCTCACCGCTGAAGATTCGATCTCACATTATTTCACATAAGGAAACTAGCCAGCTGGCATGCGGAAGATCGGTGGTTTTACCATGGAGCCAGTCCGTGTCTGTGAGACCTGAAATACGTCTCGGAGGGGTATATGACATAGGCTATCAGTGAGTCATTTTAAACACAAAAATGCAAACAAACAGCTGTACATACTTGTATATAAAACAACAGATTGGATAGTTTGCTATTGTAGGTAGACAGGTGGGTGAATTTGTTTGAGATATGAAACGTACATTTCAGTTACAGAACCATGAATCAAATATGTGTCGCCGTGCTCGTGGTAATTCTGCTTGCTGCTGCAGTTGAAGGTAACATACAGAAATGTACAGGCAGGAATCCAGCGTTGGAGAACTGCATGAGGAATGACAAATTATGGCGCTATAACGGATATGTTTGCGTGCCCATGCCAAATGGCTGCTATGAGACTATTGCGATTAATCACAACGCATTCACAACTATCGATCGATGCAGAAAAGTGTGCATACATTGATGTGACGGCATTGTATTGTCTCTAGTTGTCTAGTTGACATTTACCACAATAAACCTGATATAAAGATATTCTGTTCATCATTCTATATAGGCCTACACAAATAAAATGTAGATCTAAATACATATGCTCATGCATGGCAAGTATGTTAACGATACAACCCGATGTGTAATTCAAATATGTTTCACTAGTAACTGTCATTTATGTAAGAAATAACGTTATCTTTCAATTATTTATTAGCGAATGAAACTTGGTCTGAAGTTCTGGCCAGTAGAAAGTAACCACACAGGCTGTAGACCTAAGTTGTTAATTGTATGTCAAACCCCTCTCGGGGACCGATACATTTTTCCTAGGCAGGCTTAGCCAACCTAAGCGATTAACCAGTACTAAGCAATGTGTGTGAGGTGCCTTGCTTAATGACACTACATGTATACGTGGCCTTTCCGAGTATCGAACCCGGGACCGTTCGATTCCAAATCCGACGCTCTACCACTGGATCACGGACGCAACCGGTACTCAGAACGACAAATCATGTTTTATTAGACATTATAGTCAAATACAAATATTATTTCGATTATAACATGACCGAAATATCTAAAAAGCTGAACATTAGTTGGTGTTATTTTTAGAAAGCGTAAAGGAGGTCACGAAACTACAAAACTGCTAGCACAATGACGTCACGTTTTACATCATGTTTTATTGCAGAATAGTTACATCACTTGCATGTCCTTCGATGAACGTATGTGCCCGGATTGCAAACATTTTCGTATGAGGGTTCCCAACTGATGATGCCATTCCATATTAGGCCCTATTTTATTCTTAATATTTATTAATGTTAATTAAATACAAATCAAGATACGGTTATTTGCCGGTGATCAATAGGGCCCGGCCCACAGGCACAAGACACAATTTTCTTTTGTTTTACCCTATGGTCATATAGTAAGTAATGTTTACTGAAGGCAGCCAACGGAAATGAAACATGCATGCAGAAACATCGACGATAAGCTAAGTAGCCTAACATCGACCAGATCACTGATATGCCATTGTGGTCCCGACCTGAAGACCTTATTATATCAACAAATACTTTTTATTTCATGGAGATCAGTCAAATAACACCAGAATGGCACATTGTTTCATCGTGAACAGCAGGAAATGCAATGTTGTCGTTTTCGCAAATAATTGACAAATAATTTGTGTCTTGCGCCTGTGATACTATCATAGGGCCAACATCTTTGTATATTATTGTCCAAGATATTAACTTAGCTGATGTTATTCTTCAAAGTGATATACAGGCAATATCCACATGGGCATCAAACTGGTGCGTTACATTCAATCCGTCTATAGGTCTATCAGAAATTATAACGTTCTCCGGAGCTCGCCATGCACGACAATATTTACCATTAACAATGAACGACGTCACAATATTAGAGGTTAGCACTTTTTTTTTATTCCACATTCAAAATAGATTAGATCTACAGCCGGTAAGTTATAAGAATTTGTTTCGCAATCGATCAAAAATAAATTTGTATAAACTAAACAACTGACTCGAAACTGGCTCAGTGTAGTTACGGTCAGACGAGGGATCGAGCTTGCGATGCCTGGATTCGCATACCAGCGTGATAACCACTTTACTGACCCGTCGATAAGCGTCTACTGTTGGATTAATTTAATACTGTGTGGACTCCTCAGAGATGACAGCTATAAGCTAAGCTTCGTGAAACTGACGACTAGTATGATGTTTTAATACACATTGAATAATGCTAGCACACACAAGATATAATAATAATAATAATAATAATAATAAAGACTTTATTTTATGAGAGAAAGTAACAAAAAATATTTAAAACAATTAACAAAAGTTAATCTACCATAAGACCCTCAAATCAAATTCAATCAAAAGAGAGGACTAACAGTGAAAACTGCACATTGGAATTATATTGAAATACGGACTGACGGACGGACTGATTTTTACATCACTATGTGGTCAATTTTCATCACGATGGCGGGCTTAGGGTGGACATGCAGACGGACGGACGGATCATGGTGTATGGTCATATGACGACTCTCCAGTTATTATTGGACACACGCACGCCGCGCCGAGCCGCACACACGCACGCACGCACACACACACACACATACACCTGCTAAATTTGGCAGCCACTGGGTTAACCTTTGTTTGGAATTGTTCTCAACAAGAACGCCTATAATTTATGTATTATTGTTACAAGTTATGTAAGCCTGTTAACGGACTGCTCCTAATCTTACACGTTTATGATAGCTGTATATGTACACTTAACAACTCTTATAAGTGTGCATGTATAAATGGTCTCATATCCACGTCAATATTGACCCGATAATGATGCAATTTTCAGCAAATACAGTTGAGATATATTTCATGATATTCCATTTATATTATTTCATAACAAACACAAATTTAACAAACATGACTAAGTAATGTGATAGTGCGTAAAAAGTCAATGTTGCAAAATGATAATGTCAATGATAAAACTCGCGTATGCCCACCCTGACTGCGGATCACAGATTGGCAACATCGTCGCATGGAAGCGACATAACGTCGTACATAGTTCTGGGGTAGATTTGCCTACTCTTGCCCAATATTCGCACGGAGCTGGGTGATGGTCTGTGGCACTGCGCCGGTCCTTCTTATGCGGCGATTCAATTCATCCCATAGATTTTCTATAATGTTTAAGTCGGGAGACTTCGGTGGTATGTCCATCACATTGATGTGGTTATCATTCAGAAAGAATCTTGTCACCCTAGCCGTGTGGGCTGGTGCGCCATCCTGCAGCAACCGCAATCCTCTATTGTTCCTAAACATGGGTACTACCTCACTTTGAAACACGTAATGTTGGTACCGGGCGGCGTTTTATTACCGTTAATGAACACGATGTTAGTCTTGTGATGTAAGGAGACAGCAGCCCATACCATTACTGACCAACCCCCGTACCTATCTCGTTCGATGACGCAGTTGTCGTTGAACCGTTCTCCCCGTTGTCGATATACCCGTGAACGACAGTCGTTTTCCTGTAGGCAGAACGTCTTTTCGTCAGTAAACAGGACCTGCCCCCATTCTGCCAGTGTTGTTCTAAGATGACGCCGAGCCCAACGATCTTGCAGTGCCCTATGCCTCTGAGTCAGTACAATAAATACCATTAAAGGGCCGTCTACACCGCATGTTGGCGAGCGATCGAAGACGCCTTCTAACGGTCTGCGCATAGATATGGCGTCCGTGCGTCCCACGCGTTTCTCCGGCCATCTTGACAGCTGTACGTGTTCTCTGCTGACGATGCACATGTACGATGTGACTATCTTGTGCAGCTGTTGTACAACGCCCACTTGGTCTGCGAGGGAGGTTATCAACGTTACCAGTCGCTCTGTACTTAAGCATCAGCTTGCTGATGGTGTTGCGGTGTACACCCATGCGTCGCTCAACCTGCAAATGATACGGAAAACCTGAAATTAGTAATTAAAATATATAATTTATTTTTTATGGATATTTTCGATAACAAACTGAATGTTAGTGACTTTCAATTTTTATAACACAAAGAAACTTAATTAATTAGTGACATTGAATTAACTTTGAGACGTACCTCTGTTTGGTGTATACCGGCGTTGATGAAGCCGACGGATATTCCCCGTTCCGCTATGGTCAGCCTGCCCATGTCATGTTTATCTGATGTGTGGATCGTAATAAATTCCACAACGACCAAATGCAGTTTTATTTCATGTTCCTCATGCATTGTGTTGATTTTGACGTTGCGTGGTTCAACGCGGCGTATCGATTAAATTGAACACGAGGAGCATGGGATAATACTCGAAATGTAGTCAATAGCCAGTACACAAAATTTCGTGCAAAACTATTGATAAATAAAAAAGTTATACGGAAATCAAAGATCCACACTTATAAGAGTTGTTAAGTGTAATATCTTCAGGAGGCGTCGCTCATATGGGCAACCGATAGCGACGATAAATAAACGTAAAACACACAATTATTTTCTCAACCATTGCTAACAGAGTTAGCTTTGACTATTACTGTTATTGAAGGTTTAAAAATCCTTCTATAACTACATATAAATGTGGTTTTAAATCATATAAACCCACCCGCCAGGTAATGCGAGTTTATATTAGAATGGTTTTTAATAAATAAAACTATTCACTAGATACAGTCAATCATGTGTAATTTGTCAACTCAGTTACATTTTCAGATTCCCTAGCTGGCATTTTAGTTCATAGTTGACTTTTATCTGGCAACCGCCTGTACTAAACAGTCACATGTCGGGTGTCAGGTTACCAAATACCATCATTGCAGTACATTCATTTTGGTATACAGTGTGGGGATTTGAGCTACGGCGTTCCATACAATTTACCCTAATCATCAACTAGAACTCATATAGCAAATACCTGGGGCGTAGCTTGGGATTGGTATATGTGTAAGTCACCATTTGGATACGGGGTCCGGGAGTATCTTCACAGGACGATTTGGTTTAAACATATTTATTTTCTATCATGTACATGGATATTTACAACAATTAATATAAGGAATTGGTCAGAAAACTATACAGTTCCTTATTTCAATATTTCAACACAGGACGATTTGGACAGTCTATATCACAACAGTTGCATTCTGATGCACTTAAGGCATATATTGACGACCTCGGCTAGCCTGGGTTCCAGTCTGTCGATTTTTCACTTTTTAACTTCTGGCAAAATGACATATGATCAGAAACTCAATACGGCCCAATTAATAGTCTCGGTGTTAACATATATTTATTTGACTGACCAGGCAAAATATATCGACGCCTGATGCCAGGCTAGACCTCGGCCACTGAGGTCCTTGCATATATCAATATGTACATTATGCTTAGACATCTTAGAAGTATACGTGCACCGGGTATTGTATTCACCCGGTCTACCCCCGACTGTCGCTGGCACAAATTCTTGTGTGAGCGACAGTTGGAGATATAAAAACAGAACACACACTGAGATTACAGCAGCCCTCATAGCCAACTAAACATCTAGTTATTATAATTACGATAGGCAAAACCATCACTTTTAGATGATGGGCATTTTAATTTTCTTAGAAAACTCAGTCGCCCAAATGCATTTATGCGGTGGCGACTTTAAATAAACGTATTAGTTAGTTTTACATTATGCACAATTTCCATCTCTATTCTGAATTCACTGCAATGGTTGGCAAGAGTGTCGTGTCCTTGTATGTATTCTAACAAGGAGAGGCATGCAGTTGGACGGGGTAGCGGTTAAATGTTTGCATCCCAACTATATTGATTGCCATGTAATTGTGTTCAAGAAGCCAACCCCTGAGTTCTAGCTCGGATGGGCAGTTTATTCGTGTGTGTCTGCTTATTTGCACACAGAGTAGATAGCTAGCGTATAATTATAGACCACATTTTCAATATTCATCAAACGAATAATAAAAGATAGCAATTTAAACAGCTGTACCAAGTTTATAAATAAATAGATAGCGATCAACCGTCACATATATCCTGTGCTACCTTTATGTTTTTAAGATGCAAAGCGAAATAATTTAACAGAAATAATAAATACATGTATATACAGGCAATATCTGGTCTAAACTACATATCGTTGCACCCCTCGCCCACATTGATGAGTGTGACCCCGGTTCTTATCTATCGAATAATTGTAAAACTGCATTCTCTTCATGGGGTGTCGATCATATAGGCTACGAATAAACGCAAAGCACGCAATGATACCCCATATACAAGTGTTTGTATCTGTTTGTGCCATCAACATAACGTTTGTATAGCGCACTATTTGTATTCAATTCCAGGTGTTTGCCTAACGCACTATTTGTATTCAATTACAGGTGTTTGTATTGCGCACTATTTGTATTCAATTCCAGGTGTTTGTATAACGCACTATTTGTATTCAATTACAGGTGTTTGTATAGCGCACTATTTGTATTCAATTACAGGTGTTTGTATAGCGCACTATTTGTATTCAATTACAGGTGTTTCTATAGCGCACTATTTGTATTCAATTACAGGTGTTTATATCTACTTGTTCCATCGACATAACGTTCTACCCATTTGATGTACAGACATGTCAGTTGCAATTCGTAGCATGGAGCTATGGAAAAGACGAGGTACATTAATTGTAAATTGTGTCAATGTTTTGATAGACACCTTTCTTATTGGTTAACCGTTCTTATCACGTAATGCTTAAACGTAACCACGTGCCTTTAAATTATATAAACAATAATGAAATGCAATAATTCGATCCCCCATCTGACCATAATAAAATTAACAGCCTTTCAGAGGGGACGTTAAACCGAGGTCTCGTGTCAGTGCTCTACACCGTGCACGTAAAAGAACCAGAGGAGACTCTGGAATGGGTCTCTCTCTGTATCATTGCACTATCCTCCAATACCTAAAATGACTAATCTCTTCAGGAGGCGTCGCTCATATGGGCAACCAGTAGCGACGATAAATAAACGTAAAACACACACAATATTTTCATTTGCAATACCACACATAGCTACCAATATCTCAAAGTGTTCCACTCTTCGCAAACGATACAAGTTTTACAAAAATGTTTTATAGAGATCACAAGATTTTAGTATTTCTTAAAGCAAGTAAATAATCTGTTAACTGATAAACGTCATAATCACGTGACAAATGAACCTTGGCAACCTAAAGCGGCATCCGTGGCTGAGTGGTTATGGTTAGTTTTACTTCAAATCACTTCGAAACCCTCGTGTGATGTCGAATTATTTGATGTGAGGAATCTGTCAACCTGACTTGTGGAAGGTGGATGGTTCTACACGGATGCACGTGGCTAACATAGTGTTCTAATGGACAAACATAGTGTTCTAATGGACAAACATAGTGTTCTAATGGACAAACATAGTGTTCTAATGGACAAACATAGTGTTCTAATGGACACACATAGTGTTCTAATGGACAAACATAGTGTTCTAATGGACATACAGGGACTTACTCCATCAATACTAACATAGTGTTCTAATGGACAAACATAGTGTTCTAATGGACATACAGGGACATACTCCATCAATACTATCTGGAGAGTCGACATATGGCCGAAGCTGTTGGTGCAACTTTAACTTGATATAAAAACATTAGAAACTGACATAGCATGCTGGTGAGGAAATGCTACATTATTTTGTACGTGTTTCATATCAAACATAATACTACTACTACTACTACCTACTAATAATAATAAACACTTTATTTAACATAATGGTAAACATCTGCCAATTAATACTATTATTTTTCAGAATTAGTAATATTTGTGAATGTCTTCTCTATAAGTATTTTTGTTGACATATCATTATATTACCAAAGTGTACATTACACGTTTCAAACATAACTTAGTGTATTATTTACAAAATGAAATTATTATTTCTGGATATTTTATACTTGGAAAAATTAATGCCGATTGCAATGCACTTTCACCAATGTTACTTCCCGATTTCAATGCACTTTCACCAATGTCAGTTCACGATTTCAATACACTTTTACCAATGTTAATTCTCGATTTCAATGCACTTTCACCAATGTTAATTCCCGATTGCAATGCACTTTCCACAATGTTAATTCTCGATTTCAATGCACTTTCACCAACGTCAGTTCCCGATTTCAATGCACTTTCACCAATGTCAGGTCCCGATTTCAATGCACTTTCACCAATGTCCATTCTCGATTTCAATGCACTTTCACCAACGTCAGTTCCAGATTTCAATGCACTTTCACCAATGTCAGTTCCCGATTTCAATGCACTTTCACCAATGTTAATTCTCGATTTCAATGCACTTTCACCAATGTTAATTCTCGATTTCAATGCACTTTCACCAATGTTAATTCCCGATTGCAATGCACTTTCCACAATGTTAATTCCCGATTGCAATGCACTTTCACCAATGTTAATTCTCGATTGCAATGCACTTTCACCAATGTCAGTTCCCGATTTCAATGCACTTTCACCAATGTCAGTTCCCGATTTCAATGCACTTTCACCAACGTCAGTTCCCGATTTCAATGCACTTTCACCAACGTCAGTTCCCGATTTCAATGCACTTTCAAAAATGTCAATTCTCGATTTCAATGCACTTTCACCAATGTCAGTTCCCGATTTCAATGCACTTTCACCAATGTCAGTTCCCGATTTCAATGCACTTTCACCAATGTTAATTCTCGATTTCAATGCACTTTCACCAATGTTAATTCTCGATTTCAATGCACTTTCACCAACGTCAGTTCCCGATTTCAATGCACTTTCACCAATGTTAATTCTCGATTTCAATGCACTTTCACCAACGTCAGTTCCCGATTTCAATGCACTTTCACCAATGTCAATTCCCGATTTCAATGCACTTTCACCAATGTTAATTCTCAATTTCAATGCACTTTCACCAACGTCAGTTCCCGATTTCAATGCACTTTCACCAACGTCAGTTCCCGATTTCAATGCACTTTCACAAATGTCAGTTCCCGATTTCAATGCACTTTCACAAATGTCAGTTCCCGATTTCAATGCACTTTCACCGAATTTAATAAATTTGCATGGATGTCAATACCCGATTGCAATAGATTTTACCAGTGTGAGTGTACGATGTCAATAGATTTTACCAGTGTGAGTGTACGATTTCAATAGATGTTACCAGTATGAGTGTACGATTTCAATAGATTTTACCAGTGTGAGTGTACTACGATTTCAATAGATTTTACCAGTGTGAGTGTACTACGATTTCAATAGATTTTACCAGTGTGAGTGTACGATTTCAATAGATTTTACCAGTGTGAGTGTACGATTTCAATAGTTTTACCAGTGTGAGTGTACTACGATTTCAATAGATTTTACCAGTATGAGTGTACGATTTCAATAGATTTTACCAGTGTGAGTGTACGATTTCAATAGATTTTACCAGTGTGAGTGTACGATTTCAATAGATTTTACCAGTGTGAGTGTACGATTTCAATAGATTTTACAAGTGTGAGTGTACGATTTCAATAGATTTTACCAGTGTGAGTGTACGATTTCAATAGATTTTACCAGTATGAGTCTACGATTTCAATAGATTTTACCAGTGTGAGTGTACGATTTCAATAGATTTTACCAGTGTGAGTGTACGATTTCAATAGATTT
>CM026395.1:21806064-21865377 GCA_014843695.1 Archivesica marissinica | reverse complement strand
CACTGCTAGTATTTGTATTCAATTACAGGTGTTTGCATAGCGCACTATTTGTATTCAATTACAGGTGTTTGTATAGCGCACTGCTAGTATTTGTATTCAATTCCAGGTGTTTGTATAGCGCACTATTTGTATTCAATTACAGGTGTTTGTATAGCGCACTGTGTATTTGTATTCAATTACAGGTGTTTGTATAGCGCACTATTTGTATTCAATTACATGTGTTTGTATAGCGCACTGTGTATTTGTATTCAATTACAGGGTTTGTATAGCGCACTATTTGTATTCAATTACATGTGTTTGTATAGCGCACTGCTATTTGTATTCAATTACAGTGTTTGTATAGCGCACTATTTGTATTCAATACGGTTTGTTGGTTTGTTTTTCAGGTGTTTGTATAGCGCACTATTTGTATTCAATTACATGTGTTTGTATAGCGCACTGCTAGTATTTGTATTCAATTACAGGTGTTTGTATAGCGCACTATTTGTATCAATTATAGGTGTTTGTATAGCGCACTGTGTATTTGTATTCAATTACAGGTGTTTGTATAGCGCACTATTTGTATTCAATTCCAGGTGTTTGTATAGCGCACTATTTGTATTCAATTACAGGTGTTTGTATAGCGCACTATTTGTATTCAATTCCAGGTGTTTGTATAGCGCACTATTTGTATTCAATTCCAGGTGTTTGTATAGCGCACTATTTGTATTCAATTACATGTGTTTGTATAGCGCACTGCTAGTATTTGTATTCAATTACAGGTGTTTGTATAGCGCACTATTTGTATTCAATTCCAGGTGTTTGTATAGCGCACTATTTGTATTCAATTACAGGTGTTTGTATAGCGCACTGTGTATTTGTATTCAATTACAGGTGTTTGTATAGCGCACTATTTGTATTCAATTACAGGTGTTTGTATAGCGCACTATTTGTATTCAATTACATGTGTTTGTATAGCGCACTGCTAGTATTTGTATTCAATTCCAGGTGTTTGTATAGCGCACTATTTGTATTCAATTACAGGTGTTTGTATAGCGCACTATTTTTGTCAATTCCATGTGTTTGTATAGCGCACTATTTGTATTCAATTACATGTGTTTGTATAGCGCACTGCTAGTATTTGTATTCAATTCCAGGTGTTTGTATAGCGCACTATTTGTATTCAATTACAGGTGTTTGTATAGCGCACTGTAGTATTTGTATTCAATTACAGGTGTTTGTATAGCGCACTATTTGTATTCAATTACATGTGTTTGTATAGCGCACTGCTAGTATTTGTATTCAATTCCAGGTGTTTGTATAGCGCACTATTTGTATTCAATTACATGTGTTGTATAGCGCACTGCTAGTATTTGTATTCAATTCCAGGTGTTTGTATAGCGCACTATTTGTATTCAATTACAGGTGTTTGTATAGCGCACTGCTAGTATTTGTATTCAATTCCAGGTGTTTGTATAGCGCACTATTTGTATTCAATTACATGTGTTTGTATAGCGCACTATTTGTATTCAATTACAGGTGTTTGTATAGCGCACTGTAGTATTTGTATTCAATTACAGGTGTTTGTATAGCGCACTATTTGTATTCAATTACAGGTGTTTGTATAGCGCACTATTTGTATTCAATTACAGGTGTTTGTATAGCGCACTATTTGTATTCAATTACAGGTGTTTGTATAGCGCACTATTTGTATTCAATTACAGGTGTTTGTATAGCGCACTATTTGTATTCAATTACAGGTGTTTGTATAGCGCACTGCTAGTATTTGTATTCAATTACAGGTGTTTGTATAGCGCACTATTTGTATTCAATTACAGGTGTTTGTATAGCGCACTGCTAGTATTTGTATTCAATTACAGGTGTTTGTATAGCGCACTATTTGTATTCAATTACATGTGTTTGTATAGCGCACTGCTAGTATTTGTATTCAATTACAGGTGTTTGTATAGCGCACTATTTGTATTCAATTACAGGTGTTTGTATAGCGCACTATTTGTATTCAATTACAGGTGTTTGTATAGCGCACTATTTGTATTCAATTACATGTGTTTGTATAGCGCACTGCTAGTATTTGTATTCAATTACAGGTGTTTGTATAGCGCACTATTTGTATTCAATTCCAGGTGTTTGTATAGCGCACTATTTGTATTCAATTACAGGTGTTTGTATAGCGCACTATTTGTATTCAATTCCAGGTGTTTGTATAGCGCACTATTTGTATTCAATTACAGGTGTTTGTATAGCGCACTATTTGTATTCAATTACATGTGTTTGTATAGCGCACTATTTGTATTCAATTACATGTGTTTGTATAGCGCACTATTTGTATTCAATTACATGTGTTTGTATAGCGCACTGCTAGTATTTGTATTCAATTACAGGTGTTTGTATAGCGCACTATTTGTATTCAATTACATGTGTTTGTATAGCGCACTGCTAGTATTTGTATTCAATTACAGGTGTTTGTATAGCGCACTATTTGTATTCAATTACATGTGTTTGTATAGCGCACTGCTAGTATTTGTATTCAATTACAGGTGTTTGTATAGCGCACTATTTGTATTCAATTACATGTGTTTGTATAGCGCACTGCTAGTATTTGTATTCAATTACATGTGTTTGTATAGCGCACTGCTAGTATTTGTATTCAAGTACATGTGTTTGTATAGCGCACTGCTAGTATTTGTATTCAATTCCAGGTGTTTGTATAGCGCACTATTTGTATTCAATTACAGGTGTTTGTATAGCGCACTATTTGTATTCAATTCCAGGTGTTTGTATAGCGCATTATTTGTATTCAATTCCATGTGTTTGTATAACGCACTATTTGTATTCAATTACATGTGTTTGTATAGCGCACTGCTAGTATTTGTATTCAATTACAGGTGTTTGTATAGCGCACTATTTGTATTCAATTCCAGGTGTTTGCATAGCGCACTATTTGTATTCAATTACAGGTGTTTGTATAGCGCACTATTTGTATTCAATTCCAGGTGTTTCTATAGCGCACTATTTGTATTCAATTACAGGTGTTTGTATAGCGCACTATTTGTATTCAATTCCATGTGTTTGTATAACGCACTATTTGTATTCAATTACATGTGTTTGTATAGCGCACTGCTAGTATTTGTATTCAATTACAGGTGTTTGTATAGCGCACTATTTGTAATCAATTATAGGTGTTTGTATAGCGCACTGCTAGTATTTGTATTCAATTACTGGTGTTTGTATAGCGCACTATTTGTATTCAATTACAGGTGTTTGTATAGCGCACTATTTGTATTCAATTCCAGGTGTTTGCATAGCGCACTATTTGTATTCAATTACAGGTGTTTGTATAGCGCACTATTTGTATTCAATTCCAGGTGTTTCTATAGCGCACTATTTGTATTCAATTACAGGTGTTTGTATAGCGCACTATTTGTATTCAATTCCATGTGTTTGTATAACGCACTATTTGTATTCAATTACATGTGTTTGTATAGCGCACTGCTAGTATTTGTATTCAATTACAGGTGTTTGTATAGCGCACTATTTGTAATCAATTATAGGTGTTTGTATAGCGCACTGCTAGTATTTGTATTCAATTACTGGTGTTTGTATAGCGCACTATTTGTATTCAATTACATGTGTTTGTATAGCGCACTGCTAGTATTTGTATTCAATTACAGGTGTTTGTAAAGCGCACTATTTGTATTCAATTACATGTATTTGCATAGCGCACTGCTAGTATTTGTATTCAATTACATGTGTTTGTATAGCGCACTGCTAGTATTTGTATTCAAGTACATGTGTTTGTATAGCGCACTGCTAGTATTTGTATTCAATTCCAGGTGTTTGTATAGCGCACTATTTGTATTCAATTACAGGTGTTTGTATAGCGCACTATTTGTATTCAATTCCAGGTGTTTGTATAGCGCATTATTTGTATTAAATTCCATGTGTTTGTATAACGCACCATTTGTATTCAATTACAGGTGTTTGTATAGCGCACTATTTGTATTCAATTACATGTGTTTGTATAGCGCACTGCTAGTATTTGTATTCAATTACAGGCGTTTGTAAAGCGCACTATTTGTAATCAATTACATGTGTTTGCATAGCGCACTGCTAGTATTTGTATTCAATTACATGTGTTTGTATAGCGCACCGCTAGTATTTGTATTCAAGTACATGTGTTTGTATAGCGCACTGCTAGTATTTGTATTCAATTCCAGGTGTTTGTATAGCGCACTATTTGTATTCAATTACAGGTGTTTGTATAGCGCACTATTTGTATTCAATTCCAGGTGTTTGTATAGCGCACTATTTGTATTCAATTACATGTGTTTGTATAGCGCACTGCTAGTATTTTTTATTCAATTCCAGGTGTTTGTATAGCGCACTATTTGTATTCAATTACATGTGTTTGTATAGCGCACTATTTGTATTCAATGCCAGGTGTTTGTATAGCTCACTATTTGTATTCAATTCCAGGTGTTTGTATAGCGCACTATTTGTATTCAATTACAGGTGTTTGTATAACGCACTATTTGTATTCAATTCCAGGTGTTTGTATAGCGCACTATTTGTATTCAATTACAGGTGTTTGTATAGTGCACTATTTGTATTCAATTACAGGTGTTTGTATAGCGCACTATTTGTATTCAATTACAGGTGTTTGGATAGCGCACTGCTAGTATTTGTATTCAATTACAGGTGTTTGTATAGCGCACTATTTGTAATCAATTATAGGTGTTTGTATAGCGCACTGCTAGTATTTGTATTCAATTACAGGTGTTTGTATAGCGCACTATTTGTATTCAATTACAGGTGTTTGTATAGCGCACTGCTAGTATTTGTATTCAATTACAGGTGTTTGTATAGCGCACTATTTGTATTCAATTCCAGGTGTTTGTATAGCGCACTGCTAGTATTTGTATTCAATTACAGGTGTTTGTAAAGCGCACTATTTGTATTCAATTACATGTGTTTGCATAGCGCACTGCTAGTATTTGTATTCAATTACATGTGTTTGTATAGCGCACTGCTAGTATTTGTATTCAAGTACATGTGTTTGTATAGCGCACTGCTAGTATTTGTATTCAATTACAGGTGTTTGTATAGCGCACTATTTGTATTCAATTACAGGTGTTTGTATAGTGCACTATTTGTATTCAATTACAGGTGTTTGTATAGCGCACTATTTGTATTCAATTACAGGTGTTTGTATAGCGCACTGCTAGTATTTGTATTCAATTACAGGTGTTTGTATAGCGCACTATTTGTAATCAATTATAGGTGTTTGTATAGCGCACTGCTAGTATTTGTATTCAATTACAGGTGTTTGTATAGCGCACTATTTGTATTCAATTACAGGTGTTTGTATAGCGCACTGCTAGTATTTGTATTCAATTACAGGTGTTTGTATAGCGCACTATTTGTATTCAATTCCAGGTGTTTGTATAGCGCACTGCTAGTATTTGTATTCAATTACAGGTGTTTGTAAAGCGCACTATTTGTATTCAATTACATGTGTTTGCATAGCGCACTGCTAGTATTTGTATTCAATTACATGTGTTTGTATAGCGCACTGCTAGTATTTGTATTCAAGTACATGTGTTTGCATAGCGCACTGCTAGTATTTGTATTCAATTCCAAGTGTTTGTATAGCGCACTATTTGTATTCAATTACAGGTGTTTGTATAGCGCACTATTTGTATTCAATTCCAGGTGTTTGTATATCGCATTATTTGTATTCAATTCCATGTGTTTGTATAACGCACTATTTGTATTCAATTACATGTGTTTGTATGGCGCACTGCTAGTATTTGTATTCAATTACAGGTGTTTGTATAGCGCACTATTTGTATTCAATTCCAGGTGTTTGCATAGCGCACTATTTGTATTCAATTACAGGTGTTTGTATAGCGCACTATTTGTATTCAATTCCAGGTGTTTGTATAGCGCACTATTTGTATTCAATTACAGGTGTTTGTATAGCGCACTATTTGTATTCAATTCTATGTGTTTGTATAACGCACTATTTGTATTCAATTCCATGTGTTTGTATAGCGCACTATTTGTATTCAATTACATGTGTTTGTATAGCGCACTGCTAGTATTTGTATTCAATTACAGGTGTTTGTATAGCGCACTATTTGTATTCAATTACAGGTGTTTGTATAGCGCACTATTTGTATTCAATTACAGGTGTTTGTATAGCGCACTATTTGTATTCAATTCCAGGTGTTTGTATAGCGCACTATTTGTATTCAATTACAGGTGTTTGTATAGCGCACTATTTGTATTCAATTACAGGTGTTTGTATAGCGCACTATTTGTATTCAATTACAGGTGTTTGTATAGCGCACTGCTAGTATTTGTATTCAATTACAGGTGTTTGTATAGCGCACTATTTGTATTCAATTACAGGTGTTTGTATAGCGCACTGCTAGTATTTGTATTCAATTACAGGTGTTTGTATAGCGCACTATTTGTATTCAATTACAGGTGTTTGTATAGCGCACTGCTAGTATTTGTATTCAATTACAGGTGTTTGTATAGCGCACTATTTGTATTCAATTCCAGGTGTTTGTATAGCGCACTGCTAGTATTTGTATTCAATTACAGGTGTTTGTATAGCGCACTATTTGTATTCAATTACATGTGTTTGTATAGCGCACTGCTAGTATTTGTATTCAATTACATGTGTTTGTATAGCGCACTGCTAGTATTTGTATTCAATTCCAGGTGTTTGTATAGCGCACTATTTGTATTCAATTACAGGTGTTTGTATAGCGCACTATTTGTATTCAATTCCAGGTGTTTGTATAGCGCATTATTTGTATTCAATTCCATGTGTTTGTATAGCGCACTATTTGTATTCAATTCCAGGTGTTTGCATAGCGCACTATTTGTATTCAATTACAGGTGTTTGTATAGCGCACTATTTGTATTCAATTCCAGGTGTTTGTATAGCGCACTATTTGTATTCAATTACAGGTGTTTGTATAGCGCACTATTTGTATTCAATTCTATGTGTTTGTATAACACACTATTTGTATTCAATTCCATGTGTTTGTATAACGCACTATTTGTATTCAATTACATGTGTTTGTATAGCGCACTGCTAGTATTTGTATTCAATTACAGGTGTTTGTATAGCGCACTATTTGTAATCAATTATAGGTGTTTGTATAGCGCACTGCTAGTATTTGTATTCAATTACAGGTGTTTGTATAGCGCACTATTTGTATTCAATTACATGTGTTTGTATAGCGCACTGCTAGTATTTGTATTCAATTACAGGTGTTTGTAAAGCGCACTATTTGTATTCAATTACATGTGTTTGCATAGCGCACTGCTAGTATTTGTATTCAATTACATGTGTTTGTATAGCGCACTGCTAGTATTTGTATTCAAGTACATGTGTTTGTATAGCGCACTGCTAGTATTTGTATTCAATTCCAGGTGTTTGTATAGCGCACTATTTGTATTCAATTACAGGTGTTTGTATAGCGCACTATTTGTATTCAATTCCAGGTGTTTGTATAGCGCATTATTTGTATTCAATTCCATGTGTTTGTATAACGCACTATTTGTATTCAATTACATGTGTTTGTATAGCGCACTGCTAGTATTTGTATTCAATTACAGGTGTTTGTATAGCGCACTATTTGTATTCAATTCCAGGTGTTTGCATAGCGCACTATTTGTATTCAATTACAGGTGTTTGTATAGCGCACTATTTGTATTCAATTACAGGTGTTTGTATAGCGCACTATTTGTATTCAATTCCAGGTGTTTGTATAGCGCACTATTTGTATTCAATTACAGGTGTTTGTATAGCGCACTGTAGTATTTGTATTCAATTACAGGTGTTTGTATAGCGCACTATTTGTATTCAATTACAGGTGTTTGTATAGCGCACTGCTAGTATTTGTATTCAATTACAGGTGTTTGTATAGCGCACTATTTGTATTCAATTACAGGTGTTTGTATAGCGCACTATTTGTATTCAATTCCAGGTGTTTGTATAGCGCACTGCTAGTATTTGTATTCAATTACAGGTGTTTGTAAAGCGCACTATTTGTATTCAATTACATGTGTTTGCATAGCGCACTGCTAGTATTTGTATTCAATTACATGTGTTTGTATAGCGCACTGCTAGTATTTGTATTCAAGTACATGTGTTTGTATAGCGCACTGCTAGTATTTGTATTCAATTCCAGGTGTTTGTATAGCGCACTATTTGTATTCAATTATATGTGTTTGCATAGCGCACTGCTAGTATTTGTATTCAATTACAGGTGTTTACATAGCGCACTATTTGTATTCAATTACAGGTGTTTGTATAGCGCACTATTTGTATTCAATTCCAGGTGTTTGTATAGCGCACTATTTGTATTCAATTCCAGGTGTTTGCATAGCGCACTATTTGTATTCAATTACAGGTGTTTGTATAGCGCACTATTTGTATTCAATTCCAGGTGTTTGTATAGCGCACTATTTGTATTCAATTACAGGTGTTTGTATAGCGCACTATTTGTATTCAATTACATGTGTTTGTATAGCGCACTGCTAGTATTTGTATTCAATTACAGGTGTTTGTATAGCGTACTATTTGTATTCAATTCCAGGTGTTTGTATAGCGCATTATTTGTATTCAATTACATGTGTTTGTATAGCGCACTGCTAGTATTTGTATTCAATTACAGGTGTTTGTATAGCGCACTATTTGTATTCAATTATAGGTGTTTGTATAGCGCACTATTTGTATTCAATTACATGTGTTTGTATAGCGCACTGCTAGTATTTGTATTCAATTCCAGGTGTTTGTATATCGCACTATTTGTATTCAATTATAGGTGTTTGTATAGCGCACTATTTGTATTCAATTACAGGTGTTTTTATAGCGCACTGCTAGTATTTGTATTCAATTCCAGGTGTTTGTATAGCGCACTATTTGTAATCAATTATATGTGTTTGTATAGCACACTGCTAGTATTTGTATTCAATTCCAGGTGTTTGTATAGCGCACTATTTGTATTCAATTCCAGGTGTTTGTATAGCGCACTATTTGTATTCAATTACAGGTGTTTGTATAGCGCACTATTTGTATTCAATTCCATGTGTTTGTATAACACACTATTTGTATTCAATTCCATGTGTTTGTATAACACACTATTTGTATTCAATTACATGTGTTTGTATAGCGCACTGCTAGTATTTGTATTCAATTACAGGTGTTTGTATAGCGTACTATTTGTATTCAATTCCAGGTGTTTGTATAGCGCACTATTTGTATTCAATTACATGTGTTTGTATAGCGCACTGCTAGTATTTGTATTCAATTACAGGTGTTTGTATAGCGCACTATTTGTATTCAATAATAGGTGTTTGTATAGCGCACTATTTGTATTCAATTACATGTGTTTGTATAGCGCACTGCTAGTATTTGTATTCAATTCCAGGTGTTTGTATAGCGCACTATTTGTATTCAATTATAGGTGTTTGTAAAGCGCACTATTTTTGTCAATTCCAGGTGTTTGTATAGCGCACTATTTGTATTCAATTACATGTGTTTGTATAGCGCACTGCTAGTATTTGTATTCAATTCCAGGTGTTTGTATAGCGCACTATTTGTATTCAATTACAGGTGTTTGTATAGCGCACTGCTAGTATTTGTATTCAATTACAGGTGTTTGTATAGCGCACTATTTGTATTCAATTACATGTGTTTGTATAGCGCACTGTAGTATTTGTATTCAATTCCAGGTGTTTGTATAGCGCACTATTTGTATTCAATTACATGTGTTTGTATAGCGCACTGCTAGTATTTGTATTCAATTCCAGGTGTTTGTATAGCGCACTATTTGTATTCAATTACACGTGTTTGTATAGCGCACTGCTAGTATTGTATTCAATTCAGGTGTTTGTATAGCGCACTATTTGTATTCAATTACATGTGTTTGTATAGCGCACTATTTGTATTCAATTACATGTGTTTGTATAGCGCACTGCTAGTATTTGTATTCAATTACAGGTGTTTGTATAGCGCACTATTTGTATTCAATTACAGGTGTTTGTATAGCGCACTGCTAGTATTTGTATTCAATTACAGGTGTTTGTAAAGCGCACTATTTGTATTCAATTACATGTGTTTGCATAGCGCACTGCTAGTATTTGTATTCAATTACATGTGTTTGTATAGCGCACTGCTAGTATTTGTATTCAAGTACATGTGTTTGTATAGCGCACTGCTAGTATTTGTATTCAATTCCAGGTGTTTGTATAGCGCACTATTTGTATTCAATTACAGGTGTTTGTATAGCGCACTATTTGTATTCAATTCCAGGTGTTTGTATAGCGCATTATTTGTATTCAATTCCATGTGTTTGTATAACGCACTATTTGTATTCAATTACATGTGTTTGTATAGCGCACTGCTAGTATTTGTATTCAATTACAGGTGTTTGTATAGCGCACTATTTGTATTCAATTCCAGGTGTTTGCATAGCGCACTATTTGTATTCAATTCCAGGTGTTTGTATAGCGCACTATTTGTATTCAATTCCATGTGTTTGTATAACGCACTATTTGTATTCAATTACATGTGTTTGTATAGCGCACTGCTAGTATTTGTATTCAATTACAGGTGTTTGTATAGCGTACTATTTGTATTCAATTCCATGTGTTTGTATAGCGCACTATTTGTATTCAATTACATGTGTTTGTATAGCGCACTGCTAGTATTTGTATTCAATTACAGGTGTTTGTATAGCGCACTATTTGTATTCAATTACATGTGTTTGTATAGCGCACTGCTAGTATTTGTATTCAATTCCAGGTGTTTGTATAGCGCACTATTTGTATTCAATTATAGGTGTTTGTATAGCGCACTATTTGTATTCAATTACAGGTGTTTGTATAGCGCACTGCTAGTATTTGTATTCAATTCCAGGTGTTTGTATAGCGCACTATTTGTAATCAATTACATGTGTTTGTATAGCACACTGCTAGTATTTGTATTCAATTCCAGGTGTTTGTATAGCGCACTATTTGTATTCAATTCCAGGTGTTTGTATAGCACACTATTTGTATTCAATTACAGGTGTTTGTATAGCGCACTATTTGTATTCAATTCCATGTGTTTGTATAACGCACTATTTGTATTCAATTCCATGTGTTTGTATAACACACTATTTGTATTCAATTACATGTGTTTGTATAGCGCACTGCTAGTATTTGTATTCAATTACAGGTGTTTGTATAGCGTACTATTTGTATTCAATTCCAGGTGTTTGTATAGCGCACTATTTGTATTCAATTACATGTGTTTGTATAGCGCACTGCTAGTATTTGTATTCAATTCCAGGTGTTTGTATAGCGCACTATTTGTATTCAATTATAGGTGTTTGTAAAGAGCACTATTTTTGTCAATTCCAGGTGTTTGTATAGCGCACTATTTGTAATCAATTACATGTGTTTGTATAGCGCACTGCTAGTATTTGTATTCAATTCCAGGTGTTTGTATAGCGCACTATTTGTATTCAATTACAGGTGTTTGTATAGCGCACTGCTAGTATTTGTATTCAATTACAGGTGTTTGTATAGCGCACTATTTGTATTCAATTACATGTGTTTGTATAGCGCACTGCTAGTATTTGTATTCAATTCCAGGTGTTTGTATAGCGCACTATTGTATTCAATTACATGTGTTGTATAGCGCACTGCTAGTATTTGTATTCAATTCCAGGTGTTTGCATAGCGCACTATTTGTATTCGATTACACGTGTTTGTATAGCGCACTGCTAGTATTTGTATTCAATTCCAGGTGTTTGTATAGCGCACTATTTGTATTCAATTACATGTGTTTGTATAGCGTACTGCTATTATTTGTATTCAATTACATGTGTTTGTATAGCGCACTGCTAGTATTTGTATTCAATTCCAGGTGTTTGTATAGCGCACTATTTGTATTCAATTACAGGTGTTTGTATAGCGCACTGCTAGTATTTGTATTCAATTACAGGTGTTTGTAAAGCGCACTATTTGTATTCAATTACATGTGTTTGTATAGCGCACTGCTAGTATTTGTATTCAATTACATGTGTTTGTATAGCGCACTGCTAGTATTTGTATTCAAGTACATGTGTTTGTATAGCGCACTGCTAGTATTTGTATTCAATTCCAGGTGTTTGTATAGCGCACTATTTGTATTCAATTACAGGTGTTTGTATAGCGCACTATTTGTATTCAATTCCAGGTGTTTGTATAGCGCATTATTTGTATTCAATTCCATGTGTTTGTATAACGCACTATTTGTATTCAATTACATGTGTTTGTATAGCGCACTGCTAGTATTTGTATTCAATTACAGGTGTTTGTATAGCGCACTATTTGTATTCAATTCCAGGTGTTTGCATAGCGCACTATTTGTATTCAATTACAGGTGTTTGTATAGCGCATTATTTGTATTCAATTCCAGGTGTTTGTATAGCGCACTATTTGTATTCAATTACAGGTGTTTGTATAGCGCACTATTTGTATTCAATTCCATGTGTTTGTATAACGCACTATTTGTATTCAATTCCATGTGTTTGTATAACGCACTATTTGTATTCAATTACATGTGTTTGTATAGCGCACTGCTAGTATATGTATTCAATTACAGGTGTTTGTATAGCGTACTATTTGTATTCAATTCCATGTGTTTGCATAGCGCACTATTTGTATTCAATTACATGTGTTTGTATAGCGCACTGCTAGTATTTGTAATCAATTACAGGTGTTTGCATAGCGCACTATTTGTATTCAATTACATGTGTTTGTATAGCGCACTGCTAGTATTTGTATTCAATTCCAGGTGTTTGTATAGCGCACTATTTGTATTCAATTATAGGTGTTTGTATAGCGCACTATTTGTATTCAATTACAGGTGTTTGTATAGCGCACTGCTAGTATTTGTATTCATTTCCAGGTGTTTGTATAGCGCACTATTTGTAATCAATTACATGTGTTTGTATAGCACACTGCTAGTATTTGTATTCAATTCCAGGTGTTTGTATAGCGCACTATTTGTATTCAATTCCAGGTGTTTGTATAGCGCACTGCTAGTATTTGTATTCAATTACAGGTGTTTGTATAGCGCACTATTTGTATTCAATTACATGTGTTTGTATAGCGCACTGCTAGTATTTGTATTCAATTCCAGGTGTTTGTATAGCGCACTATTTGTATTCAATTACATGTGTTTGTATAGCGCACTGCTAGTATTTGTATTCAATTACAGGTGTTTGTATAGCGCACTATTTGTATTCAATTACACGTGTTTGTATAGCGCACTGCTAGTATTTGTATTCAATTCCAGGTGTTTGTATAGCGCACTATTTGTATTCAATTACATGTGTTTGTATAGCGTACTGCTAGTATTTGTATTCAATTACATGTGTTTGTATAGCGCACTGCTAGTATTTGTATTCAAGTACATGTGTTTGTATAGCGCACTGCTAGTATTTGTATTCAATTCCAGGTGTTTGTATAGCGCATTATTTGTATTCAATTACATGTGTTTGTATAGCGCACTATTTGTATTCAATTACATGTGTTTGTATAGCGCATTGCTAGTATTTGTATTCAATTCCATGTGTTTGTATAGCGCACTATTTGTATTCAATTACAGGTGTTTGTATAGCGCACTATTTGTATTCAATTACAGGTGTTTGTATAGCGCACTATTTGTATTCAATTACAGGTGTTTGTATAGCACACTATTTGTATTCAATTCCATGTGTTTGTATAACGCACTATTTGTATTCAATTCATGTGTTTGTATAACGCACTATTTGTATTCAATTACATGTGTTTGTATAGCGCACTGCTAGTATTGTATTCAATTACAGGTGTTTGTATAGCTTACTATTTGTATTCAATTACATGTGTTTGTATAGCGCACTATTTGTATTCAATTACATGTGTTTGTATAGCGCACTGCTAGTATTTGTATTCAATTCCAGGTGTTTGTATAGCGCACTATTTGTAATCAATTATAGGTGTTTGTATAGCGCACTATTTGTATTCAATTACTGGTGTTTGTATAGCGCACTATTTGTAATCAATTACATGTGTTTGTATAGCACACTGCTAGTATTTGTATTCAATTCCAGGTGTTTGTATAGCGCACTATTTGTATTCAATTCCAGGTGTTTGTATAGCGCACTGCTAGTATTTGTATTCAATTACAGGTGTTTGTATAGCGCACTATTTGTATTCAATTACATGTGTTTGTATAGCGCACTGCTAGTATTTGTATTCAATTCCAGGTGTTTGTATAGCGCACTATTTGTATTCAATTACATGTGTTTGTATAGCGCACTGCTAGTATTTGTATTCAATTCCAGGTGTTTGTATAGCGCACTATTTGTATTCAATTACACGTGTTTGTATAGCGCACTGCTAGTATTTGTATTCAATTCCAGGTGTTTGTATAGCGCACTATTTGTATTCAATTACATGTGTTTGTATATCGTACTGCTAGTATTTGTATTCAATTACATGTGTTTGTATAGCGCACTGCTAGTATTTGTATTCAATTACATGTGTTTGTATAGCGCACTATTTGTATTCAATTACAGGTGTTTGTATAGCGCACTATTTGTATTCAATTACAGGTGTTTGTATAGCGCACTATTTGTATTCAATTCCAGGTGTTTGTATAGCGCATTATTTGTATTCAATTCCATGTGTTTGTATAGCGCACTATTTGTATTCAATTACATGTGTTTGTATAGCGCACTGCTAGTATTTGTATTCAATTACAGGTGTTTGTATAGCGCACTATTTGTATTCAATTACAGGTGTTTATATCTACTTGTTCCATCGACATAACGTTCTACCCATTTGATGTACAGACATGTCAGTTGCAATTCGTAGCATGGAGCTATGGAAAAGACGAGGTACATTAATTGTAAATTGTGTCAATGTTTTGATATACACCTTTCTTATTGGTTAACCGTTCTTATCACGTAATGCTTAAACATAACCACGTGCCTTTAAATTATATAAACAATAATGAAATGCAATAATTCGATCCCCCATCTGACCTAATAAAATTAACAGCCTTTCAGATGGGTCGTTAAACCGAGGTCTCGTGTCAGTGCTTTACACCGTGCACGTAAAAGAACCAGAGTAGACTCTGGAATGGGTTCTCTCTGTATCATTGCACTATCCTCCAATATCTAAAATGACTAATCTCTTCAGGAGGCGTCGCTCATATGGGCAACCGTTAGCGACGATAAATAAACGTAAAACACACACAATATTTTCATTTGCAATACCACACATAGCTACCAATATCTCAAAGTGTCCCACTCTTCGCAAACGATACAAGTTTTAAAAAAATGTTTTATAGAGATCACAAGATTTTAGTATTTCTTAAAGCAAGTAAATAATCTGTTAACTGATAAACGTCATAATCACGTGACAAATGAACCTTAGCAACCTAAAGCGGCCTCCGTGGCTGAGTGGTTACGGTTAGTTTTACTTCAAATCACTTCGAAACCCTCGTGTGATGCCGACTTATTTGATGTGAGGAATCTGTCAACCTGACTTGTGGAAGGTGGATGGTTCTACACGGATGCCCGTGGCTAACATAGTGTTCTAATGGACAAACATAGTGTTCTAATGGACAAACATAGTGTTCTAATGGACAAACATAGTGTTCTAATGGACATACAGGGACTTACTCCATCAATACTATCTGCAGAGTCGCCATATGACCGAAGCTGTTGGTGCAACTTTAACTTGACACAAAAACATTAGAAACTGACAATAACATAACATGTTGGTGAGGAAATGCAACATTAGTTTGTACGTATTTCATATCAAACATAATAATAATAATAATAATAATAATAATAATAAAGACTTTATTTAACATAATGGTAAACATCTGCCAATTAATACTATTATTTTTCAGAATTAGTAATATTTGTGAATGTCTTCTCTATAAGTATTTTTGTTGACAGCATATAATTATATTATCGAAGTGTACGTTACACGTTTCAAACATAACGTAGTGTATTATTTACAAAATGAAATTATTATTTCTGGATATTTTATACTTGGAAAAATTAATGCCGATTGCAATGCACTTTCACCAATGTTACTTCCCGATTTCAATGCACTTTCACCAATGTCAGTTCCCGATTTCAATACACTTTCACCAATGTTAATTCTCGATTTCAATGCACTTTCACCAATGTTAATTCCCGATTGCAATGCACTTTCCACAATGTTAATTCCCGATTGCAATGCACTTTCACCAATGTCAGTTCCCGATTTCAATGCACTTTCACCAATGTCAGTTCCCGATTTCAATGCACTTTCACCAACGTCAGTTCCCGATTTCAATGCACTTTCACCAATGTCAGTTCCCGATTTCAATGCACTTTCACCAATGTCAATTCTCGATTTCAATGCACTTTCACCAACGTCAGTTCTCGATTTCAATGCACTTTCACCAACGTCAGTTCCAGATTTCAATGCACTTTCACCAATGTCAGTTCCCGATTTCAATGCACTTTCACCAATGTTAATTCTCGATTTCAATGCACTTTCACCAACGTCAGTTCCCGATTTCAATGCACTTTCACCAATGTCAGTTCCCGATTTCAATGCACTTTCACCAATGTCAATTCTCGATTTCAATGCACTTTCACCAACGTCAGTTCCCGATTTCAATGCACTTTCACTAATGTCAGTTCCCGATTTCAATGCACTTTCACCAATGTTAATTCTCGATTTCAATGCACTTTCACCAATGTTAGTTCCCGATTTCAATGCACTTTCACCAATGTTAATTCTCGATTGCAATGCACTTTCACCAATGTCAGTTCCCGATTTCAATGCACTTTCACCAATGTCAGTTCCCGATTTCAATGCACTTTCACCAATGTCAATTCTCGATTTCAATGCACTTTCACCAATGTCAGTTCCCGATTTCAATGCACTTTCACCAATGTCAGTTCCCGATTTCAATGCACTTTCACCAACGTCAGTTCCCGATTTCAATAGATTTTACCAGTGTGAGTGTACGATTTCAATAGATTTTACCAGTGTGAGTGTACGATTTCAATAGATTTTACCAGTGTGAGTGTACGATTTCAATAGATTTTACCAGTGTGAGTGTACGATTTCAATAGATTTTACCAGTGTGAGTGTACGATTTCAATAGATTTTACCAGTGTGAGTGTACGATTTCAATAGATTTTACCAGTGTGAGTGTACGATTTCAATAGATTTTACCAGTGTGAGTGTACGATTTCAATAGATTTTACCAGTGTGAGTGTACGATTTCAATAGATTTTACCAGTGTGAGTGTACGATTTCAATAGATTTTACCAGTGTGAGTGTACGATTTCAATAGATTTTACCAGTGTGAGTGTACTACGATTTCAATAGATTTTTATTAGTGTTAATGTCCGATTTATATACATTTTTACATCATTGTAAATTCCCGATTACACATGTTGTAAAAAGTTGTTGATTAACACCCCATTAGTGGGGCATTTCAAGGAGCAGTGATATTCTAAATGTCTTCCATCAACGCATTTAAAGAAATAATACCGCATAAAGACATCTTAAGGAGTAACTACGAAGCTTAGTTTATACAAATTTATTTTAGCTCGATTGCGAACAAGTTCTTACAACTTATATTAATCACTCTCATTCCTGATGGAATCCATCGCCACGAGAGAGAGAGAGAGAGAGGGGAGAGGCAACGTGGAATTTAAATGCCTTGCCTATGCTTAGTTTTCGTTAATGTGCGAACATATCAGCTGTTCACTTTATAGCTGTATCAAGGTGTGCATATTATATTTCAGGTATATCTAAGAAGCTATGGCAAAGGAATAGACTTAATAGGTTATGAGCCGAATCCTACATGGGATCTACTTGATACATCATATGCTGAAGAAGTGCTCAGTGCAGACGCTGCAATCACATTTACGCTCAAAGTAAAACGAAAACCTCTGTACACAATCATCAGTGTAGTTTTTCCAATCTTGATGTTGGCCATCTTGAATCTGTTTGTTTTTGTTCTTCCGTGCGAGAGCGGGGAGAAAAGCGGTTATGCCGTCACGGTATTTCTAGCATTTGCGGTGTTTCTAACAATTGTTGAAGCGACAATGCCGGAGAACTCGACGTCAGTGGCATTGTTCTCAATTTATATAATATTGATGACGGCACAGAGTACTATTATTACAATGATTGCCCTGGTCATGCTGCGATGCTCCACGTTTAATGAAGAAGTGACCGCTGTTCCAAACTGGCTGATCGCGTTATCCAACGTTGGCAGGTACAAGCCGTGCAGAGGAAGGAGTGCAAACCAGGTGGATAATGTAGATGTGGCGGCTGGTGAGGTACATGAAGATACAAAGAACGGTCTGGACGGCAACAACATTGCCATGGAGACGAAGTATACGTGGAAATACGTAATCAATGGGGTTGACTCCTTTTGTTTAACGTTATTCACGTTATTTGATATAATAATTACAGTTTTATTTCTGGCTATAAGCAGCGGGGCAGCTGGTGCTTCCTAGAACATAATGGTCCCCATTTCTGTGTTCAAAACAGCCCAGAAATGCGCTCTTAACATTGATTTGATAGTACATTTGAAAAACAAGGTGAACGATACAACTCCAGATTTAGTATGAGCATATTTTATTTCCAAATATTATACATTTTACACATATATATTTTATCACATAACTTTGCTTGTATTCAATTTTATACAGAACTCACTGCTTGTACGTATACACGAGTAATACAACATGGAAGAATACTGATTGGTCTCAGCACGACGTCTAACTTTTCACACATTCGACATATAGCTTGCGTCCATGCTTTCTTTTGTATTTTTAAATTTTTTGTGGCCACTATCGGGTAACCTCCTTTATTTTGTTGAAGATCAACTGTTTAAATGAATAAAATGCTAAATATGCACTAGTAGGATAGTATTGTTTCGATTATTTTCGTGGATTTGTTTGCCTGATTATCAGGGACTATTTACTACGGCGTACGGATGCACGTTGTTCACTTTCGTGGATTTGTTTGCCTGATTATCAGGGACTATTTACTACGGCGTACGGATGCACGTTGTTCACTTTCGTGGATTTGTTTGCCTGATTATCAGGGACTATTTACTACGGCGTATGGATGCACGTTGTTCACTTTCGTGGATTTGTTTGCCTGATTATCAGGGACTATTTACTACGGCGTACGAATGCACGTTGTTCACGTTCGTGGATTTGTTTGCCTGATTATCAGGGACTATTTACTACGGCGTATGGATGCACGTTGTTCACTTTCCTGAGATGGAATAAGGCACATAACAGAATTGTTTTCCCTTCAAATTAATGGTTGTTGCAAATCATCTCAGGATTTGCAAAACAGCATTGACTTACTGCACACATATTGTACAAACTGGGGACTCGATGTTAACATAGCTAAAACTAAACTTATGGTATCTAGAAAGAGAGATGGATTACTTGAAAATGAAAAGAAGTCGTAAACAATTTTAATTATTTGGGGATAGTGTTTAACTATACCGGCAATTTTTCCATAAATCAAAACTATGTAACTGATGAAGCACTGAAAGCACTTAACATATTACGGTTAAATTGCATAAAAGTTCAAATGTAACCCAAAATTCATTGTCAATTAGTTGATGTCTTTGTTGGTTCTACGTTAAGCTATGGGTCCGAGGTCTGGGTTTTTTTCTAAATATACCGGAATAGAAAGGATTCATTTAAAATTCTGCAAAAGACTTCTTAATGTCCGATGCAGTATTACCGCCGTATTCTGGATGGTTATTTGAACCGGTTGATCATCCGCATCCTAGCAATCTTGTTTGTGGATAGTCATATCTTTCACAGTTTCAAATGAAGTATTACACAGGTCACAATCATACTTGAAACTCCCATGAACCTATATTCTATGCCGTTTTCGCAATCCTCTTGTGGCATATTTAGTATCACAAATTTCACAAATAAAACCACAAGGACCAATGTGAGTTAGTTTATGTCTTCTTAATGAAATCTGGCTACCAAATGATAACCTGCAACTCGGACAATGGTAGCGGCATCTCTCACGAACATGTTCAATGTGTATATGCAACGAATCTGATGTCTTCAAATGGTTATCACACCATGGACACGTATATGTAATACCCAAATCAGACTGTCTCCTATGAAGGCACAGTCCCGATTGATATTTATACGTTTACGCACACAACGAACATTTGAAAGTCATATTTGCTATATTGCCTAACGGTTTAGAAATAAATTTTCAAACATTGCATATGATCAGAACTATTCCTTTGGTGAAATGGATACGGTATACACCTCGTAATCCAGATTGTCAGTTTGAGCCCAGGCAGAACCATGATGGTTATGTCCTTACGCATGCCACTTAAATCCATGACGTAATGAGGTATCAAGACCGATTAGTAGAAGTTAGAATTCTCTCTAAATGTTGTACGAGCTATAGCTACTGCACTTATATATGAAGATAGAATTAGAAACTCAATACCATGTCTTACTCGTGCACAGTTAGGCTGTCTTAATAGCGCACAATTAGGCTGTTTCTTAACAATATGTTCACTGAATTATATATATGGATAATTATTGCAAACATCTGGCAATACATGAATCACAAATTACATTACAGTTGTCACACTCTGTATATATAAATATATGTACCGTCAACATCTCCGATTTCTATTTGTATGCAGGACAATGTGAATATCTATATAGTCTAGAATTCCACAATATCTCCGATATCTATTTGTATGCAGGACAATGTGAAGATCTATACAGTCTAGAATTCCACAACATCTCCGATCTCTATTTGTATGCAGGACTATGTGAAGATCTATATAGTCTAGAATTCCACAACATCTCCGATATCTATTTGTATGCAGGACAATGTGAAGATCTATATAGTCTAGAATTCCACAACATCTCCTATATCTATTTGTATGCAGGACAATGTGAAGATCTATATAGTCTAGAATTCCACAACATCTCCGATATCTATTTGTATGCAGGACAATGTGAAGATCTATATAGTCTAGAATTGCACAACATTTCCGATATCTATTTGTATGCAGGACAATGTGAATATCTATATAGTCTAGAATTGCACAACATTTCCGATATCTATTTGTATGCAGGACAATGTGAAGATCTATATAGTCTAGAATTCCTCAACATCTCGGATATCTATTTGTATCTATCTGTGTCAGAGATAGATCGCATATACATAGTCATCGCACGATCAACATCTACAATGAGCTGAGGATCTGCTGATACCACACACAGAATCCTTGAACGTACTGTATCAAGTGGAGCAGCTTGTATAGTGTACTATTCATTGCTATACACCCGCAACACATTTCCTGGAAATTCGAATATGAAACAGAAGTTAAAATAAAGTTTTCAAATGATTCGATTAGTGCTTAGAGGTTATAGTAGAAAGATGAAGGTGTCTTTCAAGTTTGGGTTTTGTTCTCACTCTATTTCTTTGCTGCGGATATTTACAATGTAAATTAAACAAAACAGAACAATGTCATGTATATGCACTCTATATTTAATAAACAAGAGTGTGTGTAATTTAATACACGTGTATACACGAAGATTTTTTAAAGTTTATTTATCGTCGCTACCGGTTGCCCATATGAGCAACGCCTCCTGAAGAGATTAGTCATTTTAGATTTTGGAGGATAGTGCAATGATAAAGAGAGAGACCCATTCCAGAGTCTCCTATGGTTCTTTTACGTGCACGGTGTAATGCACCGACACGAGACCTCGGTTTAACGTCCCATCTTAAAGGCAGTTAATTTTATTAGGGTCAGACGGGGGATCGAACCTGCGATCCCTGGATTACCAGTCCAGCGTGTTACCACTGGGCTATAGATCCGTCTGTACACGAAGAGCGATCTTAAATGGTTTAAATAGAATAATATTGGTGTAAACAAAGAATGGGCGCTTTTTAATTTTAGCAGTTTGAGGAATGCTAATTATTCTCATTTGAATCAAGCTTTGTTTTACTGGAGAGAATGTCTGGTATTTATTGGTGAGGTCAGCTATGCTGCATTTGGCAACTACACCATGTACAACAACACTGAATATCTCACAATTGGTAACGCATCTGCATGCTCATATATCTGACTGTGTATTCATTTCATTTCATAACAAGGCTAGTTTCAAGTACAACAATAACATGGTGAAACTACACCCACCACAAGGTCATTTTTAGATGAAAGAATATTTTCATTTAGCATAGATTGTTGTTTACTGTTGATTTTCATTAAGCATAGATTGTTGTTTACTGTTGATTTTTCATTAAGCATAGATTGTTGTCTACTGTTGAGTTTCCATTAAGCATAGATTGTTGTTTACTGTTGATAAAAATAAATCATCATCCATGAAATCATACATATAAACACATTCTTAGAAGTTCTTGCCAAGTAACTAGCGATGTGATTAGATTATTAGAATAGCATTGACTGTTTTTCTTTGCAATAATAGAATAATGTTATTTTACCATTCATATGCCATATTGTGCACAATAAAATTACACGGTATAATGACTTAGTAGTTACACCAACAAACATCTCCATTGAATCAATCGTTTCTAGTGATAATCTACTCTAATAACCCTATCTGATTGCTTGTTCACAACAGTCTACAACAAACAAGAAAATGGAAGATATTTAAAAGATGGGTACGTGAATCTATTGTCTATTATATTTTCTACTGGAAAACTAGCAATGTTACAGCAATTTTCAAATCAGGAAAGAAAGAACTACCTGCCGGAAATTATACCCCAATAAGCAGCAGTACATTAGAGTCAAACATGATGCAAATAATCATCAACAATTAGAATTCAATCATACACAATAAAATAATTATTTTCCAAACACCATTATGGGTTTATGAAATGTAAATCGAGTCCACTACCATTCATTAGAAGCTTTAGAGGACTGGTCTTGGGAACTAGACTGTGGACAAAGAGTTAGGCGTAATTGTTTATGTTTTCAGACACGCTTTCGATACAATACACCACCGCTAACTAAGTATTATATTAATTGGTTCTGGTATCACAGGTAATGTGCTAAGAGGGGTGAATGACTCACGAAGTAGTAATAAATAAAGTGCACTCGACCGACAAAAAAGTACAATGTTGTGCCACAAGGCACTGTATTAAGACCAACTCTGTTCTTGATATTCATAATCTGACAGAGGTAGCTGACACAGTTGTTAACCTGTTCGCAGATGACATAAAATCCTACAGCACTGTCTACTCTGTAGAAGACATGAACTACTACAGTGTACCACCAATCATTTTAGCGATTGACCAATTATTTGGGAAGTTGTGATAGCGCTGTGGTAGCCCCGCTGGAGCCGTTACGATTATGACCTTAGGCAAGGCATTTAAAAACTACGTTGCCCCATCTCTCTCCATCGTGGTTTCCATCGTGAATGATGTCTCGAGAGTGATTAATATAAGTATATAAGATGTAAGACATTTTTAGCAATCGAGCTGAAATACATTTGTATACACTAAATATTTGGGAACTTGGTTTCAGTGCAAAATACTACATATAGGCAAGAGTCAATAATTAATGCTTTCCAATGAATTATTGAGTTATCTCAGTGAAAGAAAATGCTGTCGTTCACTGTTTTCAAACAGTGGAAGATGGCATGATCTCTGTCACTGCTTGAGTTTCGTATTCATCCGCAGTTGGATGTACTTTTGTATTTTAGCTATTTTCTGACAATCTTGAATAGTTAATTATAAAATAACATATTCGATTGAATTTGTTTTGTCTGTTCTTTACGACTGCAAACAGAAACTAATTTGAAAATTATACCGGAACTATTTCTTATACGAACGTTCACACTAACATAAGTGGTTGTACGGTTGTGTATTGTAGTGAATTGAAGCTCCTGATATGGGCAGTTAAAATGAATTGAGATACAATGTAGGACCAACTAGTCGATTGAATCTGACATTTTTTCCAAGTAGAATTCCTGTACTTATATACAGCTACCACCAAACGCGCCCAAATCACTGTGCTTGGAACAATGGTGCCTAGCTATCTCACTCTAAACATCAAAAGTGAAGACGGCAGAAGACGGCGGGTATGGCAAGTGTCTTCTAGTATAATCCCTGCACATAACCCTATATATTTGTACCACAAACGCACCTGATCCATGGCGTGTAGGCTACACATCAGCTTCAGCCAAGCTACTCCCATGCTTGCTTGCTAAACACACTCAACAGAGAACTATGTCAATATCGACATAAAAGTGAACATTTGGAAGTCGTTAACTTCATGTGTGACAGACCCAGAGTTCGCACCCATCTGTAGCCGTTGCGATCGTGCCATTAAGCAAGCACTTAAATTACACAGTGCCAATAGCTCTCTTTTTGTGTTGACTACAGTATTGATACATGTGGAATGAGAGTCCCTAAAAAAGAATGGCCAAGGGACCTGTCAGTCATAATCAGAAATTGAGTGTTTGGCAGTATATAGTAGAAAATGAACATAAGCACACTAATTGACGATAAAATATTACATGCCTGCCTCCATTAGGTTCCTATTAAATAACACATATTGAATAATCTGCGTTCCGGAATAAACATTGCTGCAAATGGCGGAATGTGTTAAAGGGAAACCACTCTCTTTACACGTATTGGATAATGTGTAAATATGATCTTCACTGCAAAATAATGGTTCAGAACTAATTAAAAAAACTCCAATCGTCGTTTTCTCATGCATGCATATCTGTGAAATGAACGAATATTAAACGAGTGTTTGACTTGATTTATCTCTTCGGCATCCGTCAGTCTTGTCAGACTATGGAGTTAGCGCCCGTTGAGTCTACAGATGAGCACCGTCTTGATTTATACATGGTGCAATATACTATGAAGCAAATTATTTGGCTGCAAGGAAAATAATATAAGGAATCAACATGCTCTATGAAAGTTTACTCAGATCCGCCGAGACATGCACGCTGCCTGTGTTCAGGGGTGGATCTATGAATTGAAGCTATTGGGAACAAGGACTAGGAGTGTCTGGGGGCATGCGCTCAGAACATGTTTGGTGGAATATTGCCTTTGGTGCATTCTGGTGTATTTTCCGGTGCTGTTGATTATGCCAAATAACAGTGAAATGTATATAATAATATCCATAGGTCATGATCGAAAGCCTAAAAATGCCGTGCGAGCGAGAAATGATTTCCAATGTGTAGCACAATATATATGCTTCACATAGTTTAGGGGGTGCGCTAGGTACCCCACCCGCTGTTAGTGGAGTGGCACTGCAAAGGAAATATGGAGTATTAAGATCCAAGACAGGCTTGCAGAATATTAATTTGAATGCATACACCCGGAGTACGTCAATAATGTGTGTTTGTTTTTGTTGGCATAATTTGTAATCTTAATTAATTACAATTTTATAAATCAAGTAGCTCAACTGCAACTGGTGGCGGAATGCAATTTAAAATGACTGTGAAAAGGAAATATGACACAAGAAATGTTTTACTATAGATGCAACACGTACTACAGTTGAGGTATATGACGTGGTACAATTACATGGTACATTAAAATAATATATCTAAAGCTGCCAATGAAGTAAATTAGATCAACATACAAGCGTAAAGAACCTGCCGTAAGGCATGCTAGAATGTTAATAAATATGCTGCAGCCAGGCACGTAACTACTCAAAGGCACTGAAGGTCCGGGCCTGCAGAGAGTCCAAACATTAACAATCTAAAACCCCGATAATGTAATAAAAAAACTGTAAGGTATGATGGGTTACGTCTAAGACGTACATTAAAATGCGTCAGAATGCACCATTGACGTTCTAGGATTCAGAGTTTTCCTGAGGGAGCATTCCCATTGACCCATCATATCCCTTACAGTTTTTTATTACATTATCGGGGTTTTAGATTTTTAATATTTGGGACTATCTGCAGGCTCGGACATTCAGTGCCTTTGAGTAGTTACGTGCCAGACTGCAGCATATTTATTAACATAAGTTGCAGTTGCAACTGCAACATGGCATAGTGCTCATTTTATTAGTCCTGCCTACAAATTCCATAATCGCTAGCTACACCACAGTCTGCACCTGTCATCGTCGTGTTTGCATAATAAAACCTACTAAAAATTGCACTACATATATTATTACCATTGTATATCAGTTAATACGATGCATACATACACGGTGTTCCAAATATCAGTAGTTAAATGTGGGTAGCACAGAGCAACAATAAAGAAATCGATACATATTATGTAGTCTAGCATTTCATTAGTCAGCATGGAATTAACAAGACCTAACAGGAAAACAGTAGACGCTTAACAAAACAGGAACAGATTCCTGGAAACATATGTACATGCTCTCAACCGCTGAACACTATTATATAGAGTTGATGATGATTGAGCTTATTTACCCTCGCCTCCGGCGAACCATATGGGCGAGCAATTATATAGAGGATACGCGCTCGTGAATATAATTATGAAAATGTTCTCACTTCGAGGTGAGATATATTCCATTTTCACTCAAAACAAACAACTTTTCTTTTTATTTTATGCTAATTGGTGAAAAACAAACACAAAATGAAGAAATAAAAATAGCTGGCCGCCGTGTTTTTGCGCGGATGAATACATTAACGACTATATGTCGTGAGTCGATACACAAATCTGCCGCCATCTTGAATTTAAAGTTGAATCGAGGAAAAATACATGAACACATTTATTGGATTTATTGTTACAATTTGCAGTGACAAAATTCGAGACATTGCCAGATGTATTTCGCTTTTGATTTGTTTCATAACAAAAACAATAATACAGGTAAATAGTGTCATTGAAGCCAGGTAAACGGTGACAATTAAATGACACGTGTGACACGGTGAATAATAGTGTATTGGGAAGGGAGATAATAAAAAAAGTAGTCCGGCAAAATACAGTGAATGATATGCAGTGAGTGATATGGATTATATATCACTGATAGAACACTGTATTTCATCAATTAGCATAAAAGTGTATAATCCTACTGTTTGACAATCGAAGCATATATACATAGACATTCATCTGTGAACATTGTTTGCCTGGCTACAGAAATATTGCAGATCATGTATTTTTCAGTTATGGCGGCCACTATTTGCATATTAAATGATAGAAGAATACCATGGCTCAGGTTTATACAGACAGACAGAATATTTTAATGTCGTAAACTATGCAAAGTTTATTGACATGAATGTACAGTATAACACATGCTTACGTACCAATCAACATAGCACGATATTCAAAAACTGTATACACATAAGTTCTAGAATCCGCTTAAACCACAATCATTTTATTGGAAGCCACCCGCCGCTCTAATGTGTGGCTGAACACCCATCCACCAAGCAGGTCTGGGAAGTTTGAACAATCGCAACTCGTAATGCAACGTTCTACATACATGTATATTAAAACAAATTATTTAAGCTTTGGAAGAGATCATTATTATGTACTATTTATGTTATATTCATATGTGTAATTTATTGATGTTAATAAAATGCAAAAATAGTTATTCTAGTGTTTGTATAAGTTTGCCCTATTTAACTACATCTGCGAATATCTATATTTCAGATCATTTGTTTTTACAAATCCATAAAAATTAACAGTATGCGTTAGATATGCTTAATGTATTTGTCACGCCTCAACATGATGATGATTCCGTTTATTTACCCTGGCCGCCGGTAAACCATATGGGCGAGCAAAATACTGCAGGTGATAGTTTTTATAGATAAACTTGTATGACCATTCCCGTATTCGGTAACAGTTGACTGATTTCAATTTCAGCAATTATCGGTGAAAGACAGCCCAATCTAAGAGAGATAATCGAGATAATCAAAGGGCAAATTGGACTGATAAACAAGGGAGATAAAACCCGATATTTATCCATAAAAGCTGGACATGATAATGCGGATGCTGCACTAGATTGCACTAGATTGCAGTGACAAGTCTTATAATGAGATAGAATAGTCATAGCCTATGAATATTAATGAGATATATTTGTTTTGCGTTTGATAGGGTTATGAATGTCGATCGCATGGGCTGAATCAGCCAATTAGAATCGCGGCATTGCAAGAAGTTGTAATTATTATATTATAGAAACACCGAGAGAAAACATTGGAATGGTATTCAGGTTACCCCCAAAATATGTAATTTACCCCGGATTACTGTTGCTACACAATGACACGCACGCACGCACGCACGCACATACACACGCACGCACGCACGCACGCACACACGCACACATACACACACACACACACACACCACACGAGGTTCAGCTAAGCTACCAAAGGGTGATTAATAGACCGACATTTCTCTTGTGGCGATACTCTGGAGTGTATATCTAATGGCGATTGCTATATGGCACATTGTTATAATCAGTGGGATGTTAATGAAGGTGTGAAAGGAAGTCCGATTCAGTCTCATGTAAACGTATACATAGGTTCATCTGTGATATGAGCATCTTAGTAGAACATTTGTCACAAATGATGCACGGACGGACACATTTTGTTTGTGTTTGGTGATTAAAGTATCACCGACAGCTTAGGTCAAATGGCAACTCTCCAACTAATATGGACCTCTCATATTAACGAAATTGAACAAATATTGGAACAATTGCTTTCTGTGCATTTATAGTTTTGTGAATTAATTGTTATTATGCTCACAAATGCTGATTTGTCCATCCGTTCGTCTGTTCCGTAGCATAGTACACGTATTGGGGTGGGGTGCGGCTGGAAAGAGTGAGATAGGGCAATCCATTTTGGTTAATCCATAAACATCTATATAATTATATCATTTAAAATAATTTACTGAGTAGGCCTAATTATCAATCTGCATTTCTCTGAGGGACAGCAAAACAACACGTATACATATGCATGTACAATGCCATCAGTAAACAGAGAGATAAGGCTAATAATTATATGCGCCTTAGTCTTTGGTGTGCGTGTGTTTTACGTTTATTTATCGTCGCTACCGGTTGCCCATATGAGCGACGCCTCCTGAAGAGATTAGTCATTTTAGATATGTGGATGATAATGCAATGATACAGACATAGACCCATTCCAGAATATCCCCTGGTTCGTTTACGTGCACGATGTACAGCACCGACACGAGATCTCGGTTTAAAGTCCCATCTGAAAGACTGGATAACCAGTCCAGCGTGCTAGCACTGAACTACAGATCCGTCTGTGACTTAGTCTTTCCTTCTTATCCCATATTTTGTTTGATTGTCATTTGTTGCTGTAAATATTTGAAAATTAAACTGTATTTAAATTAAGATAAGCATAGAGAAAGCTCCACAATAATATCCTATAAGAAACAGAATTGGACAAAGTATGTGTACTCGTACTAGACTGGATGCTAGTTCTCTAAAACGACATTGTATTGCAAATTAGTTGGCTTTGTTATATAGCTGTATGCGGTGACATTGTAAAAGCAGTAACGGTACTGCCGGAACAAGCCTAAAAAATCAGGATAATTGTTTTACTTCCCTTCATAAAGCTGTAACCATGTAGCAGTTATTAGGAATACTATAATGACAAATGATATCATTAGACTGTATTGCTCCGCGAGGCATTAACATATGTGTCTACGTGTGTACCGACACGACCTGAGGGTATAACAGGCATTATTTTCAAACAAAATATGTCCGAAATCGAGACTACTGGAATAAGACAGCTATGTTGAACAGCTATTTCTAGTGTTTGTTCAGAGCAAATTATATTTTCGATAACACTATTTCCCTTCTTGTCATATACATGTATATACAATGTACGATACCACTATTTCCCTCCTTCTTGTCACATACATGTATATACAATGTACGATAACACTATTTCCCTTCTTGTCATATACATGTATATACAATGTACGATAACACTATTTCCCACCTTCTTGTCACATGCATGTATATACAATGTACAATAACACTATTTCCCTCGTTCCTGTCACATACATGTATATACAATGTACGATAACACTATTTCCCTCGTTCTTGTCACATGCATGTATATAAAATGTACGATAACACTATTTCCCTCGTTCTTGTCATATACATGTATATACAATGTACGATAACACTATTTCCCTCCTTCTTGTCACATGCATGTATATAAAATGTACGATAACACTATTTCCCTCGTTCTTGTCATATACATGTATATACAATGTACGATAACACTATTTCCCTCGTTCTTGTCATATACATGTATATACAATGTACGATAACACTATGTCCCTCGTTCTTGTCATATACATGTATATACAATGTACGATAACACTATGTCCCTCCTTCTTGTCACATACATGTATATAAAATGTATGTTCATGCTACAATATATAGATGGAGGTCAAAAAAGATAATAATTATTTTAATTAATATATGAACAGAACAGAACATACATTTTTAACGTCTACACATTGGTATATGGTTACACATGTATATTAATGACAAAGTATACACATTATAAATTAAAAAGAAATATCAAAATTTAAAACACTGTCGTGACGTCATACCTTTGTACTTGCAGTCCATTATTATTAATTTATATTGGACTGTTGTCAAATGGCCTGATTATTATATTAAATCCTACATGTAAATGTACGAAATTAACAATTTTAATTAGTAGGATCTTGCTATATAAGTGTGTATTTTAAGTAAGATATAAGCCTCAAACGGATCCAATATGAAAACTATTGGTACTGTCTTCGGCGCAACGCGCCTCGCACAGTCCAATATTTTACATATTGGATCGTTTTCGGCTTATATCCTATGCATATATAGCATTGACTAAATTAATATGTAAGGTACATATGCACGATACAAGCACGTACTAGATCTATAGAGAATTGAAAGTGTATTCAAGAATACTAAAAACTTCAATGTTTTTTGTTGTAATTTCAGCAAAACAAGTTTGCCCATTTATTGGTCCCCGTCAACATTGGAGAGTGGGGTCGGAGGGTCATCCCCACTACCCCTTACAAATATTGATTCATGTATTTATTGGTCCCCGTCAACATTGGAGAGTGGGGTCGGAGGGTCATCCCCACTACCCCTTACACATATTGATTCATGTATTTATTGGTCCCCGTCAACATTGGAGAGTGGGGTCGGAGAGCCATCCCCACTACACCTTACACATATTGATTCATGTATTTCATATAGCAAGCATAAAGAATAATAAAAAGATTTATTACGGCGAAATACATGTATATGAAAATAATACTTGATGAATGGGTTTTTTTAATCCAATTTTATTATAGTAGTTTATTGTTCCTTCTTTTTAGACCAAATCCAATATAAATATTGTTCTACGCGGGATTAAAATAGTTATATTACTAGTATTGAGTGTTTCAGAAAATCTTAACAAACTCGGACTAACTCGATAACGTGTATATGATTGCCAAAATTGTATATACACAGCATTTGAAAATAAAATGAAATTCATCGTCTATATATCATGATTTGCAAAGTACACATGTTCTATTGTGGCTATCAAGCCTATCTCTGGCATACGTTCCGGTTCCTATCAACGAGAGATACTAGAATTGTTGTTATATTACGTCCAAGTTGATTTCACACAATATTTTTTCCGGGCCCCATTAGGGATAACCCCACTTATTAGACTCCGTATTAGGTGTGGTAGGGGTCGTACATTTTCTGGTTACATCTATATGTAATAATTAATAGGATAATATCATATGGACATAAACAGTTTGTTTTTATTTTACTCTATGTAATAATATTAAGCAAAATTATATTTTCAAATTGTGGTGTTATTGAATAATCAGATAATCTTCTGTGCAAGAATGTGTTACTATATGTTTGTTTTACACAATTGTGGATAATAGCTTCGACCCCCTACGTATAATCCTAACAATATTAACAGTATTTCAGATGGGATTTTAAACCGAGGTCTCGTGTCGGTGCTTTATATCGTGCACGTATAATAACCAGAGGAGACTCTGGAATGGGTCTCAATCTGTATCATTGCACTATCCTCCAAAATCTAAAATGACTAATCTCTTCAGGAGACGTCGCTCATATGGGCAACCGGTAGCGATGAAAATAAACGTAAAACACACTGTAAGCGACGGCATTCTTCATCTGGGTATTTAATGATACAAGTCGTAACGTTGTAACCTTGCAGGCAATTAATCTTTAGAAACAATATAATGAAAAATGATGTTTTGATTCTATATAGCTCTGTGGGGCACGAACAGCTGTGCATGCGCGTGTGGTGACAAGACCCGGGGGGTTGGTGTTTGTGATAACAAATGGAAATGGTAAGTATATAAACAGGCATTAATTCAACAACAAAATATATCTGAAGTCTAGACTATTGGAAAAAGACAGGTATGTTGAACCGCTATCATTAGCATTTGTTCAGAGAATATTTTCTTTTTGATAACACTACTTCCATCGTTCTTGCGGCATACATGTACAATCAAACTAGCTCGAAAGACCACGTCTATTAAGATATCACTTGTATTAAGATACCACTGTTTTCTTACCCGTTTGTGTTGTTAAGCAACAAACTAACGTGTATTTAGAGGCTGTTCATGCTTAGAGCCCAAGTTTTGCCCTTTCATTTAGTGGTTGGTTTAAACATATTTATTCGATAATAATGTACATTACATATACCTTGTATACAAAACGAAAATGGATTAAATCGGAAGCTTAAAGCTTATTGAGATTTTCTCCATTGCATATATAATGTTGTGCTCAAATGGCGATTAAGAGATAAACATATAATGTAGTAATACCAAAATATATAATAAGTATTTGAAAATATAGCTTGTTATCAGGTGAAAAGCTAACAGTAAAAGGGAGGTTGGGGAGGGTGGGTAGAAAGCGTTGACACCATAAGTAAGCACACTGTTTGAAGTGAATCACTCTGCTAGTGCGTCAGTCTCTGTTCACATAATACTAAAAACTTTTAGACTTTTCTATGAATTTGTGGACAGCTAAGACTATTATTTCATTATGTTCAGATGGCAATGAAATATCACATTTAGTGGATTAATATTAATACAAGTTGACTGTATATTAAACGTTCATGCTACAATGTATTGTTGGAGTCAAACATAAAGATAATAATTGTTTTAATTAATGTAAATACACTTATATCTTGATGTCCTTATAACACATTTAACATTTTCTCTCTTAGTCTGTAAGAACGGGCTTTTTGGGGGATATTTTATCAAACGTTATACACATTTATTTTAGCTCGATTGCTAAACAAATTCATACAACATTTCATTTGATTAATCGCTCTGAAGACCTCATTCACATAGTGGAATCCATCACCATGAGGGAGAGCGAAGAGGCAATGTGAAGTTTAAGTTCCAACGTGCTATACTGCTGTGCTATTACCGACACGAATCTCTCTTGGTGCGTGTATTATCTGTTTGTTTGTTGTAGTGTAGTTGGGTAACTCGCTTGGCGTGAGGTACCGGGGCGGGTCGGGCTAGAATTAAATTTTTATTTATTTAATTCGTACATCTGTTTTAGGAATCTGGTGCAAGCGCCGTGCCTCCAGAATATTAGGTTGCGTGTCCTAATCAGACACTTTTATGATGTACACACATATGTAACAGAGACAAATAATTAATGTTTAAATTAATCTGACACAGGCTATGACATGAAGAGGCTATGAAATGAACAGACTATGACATGAACAGGCTATGACATGAACAGGCTAAGAAATGAACAGGCTATGACATGAACAGGCTATGAAATGAACAGGCTAAGAAATGAACAGGCTATGACATGAACAGGCTATGAAATGAACAGGCTATGCCATGAACACGCTATGAAATGAACAGGCTATGACATGAACAGGCTATGTTCAATTTGAGCTTGATAGCACTATCATGACGTCCACATGTGTTGGGTGTTGAAAGTAGCATCAACAGCTAGAGGTCATATAGCAACTATATGTGGAGGAACACCCTGAGTGCCCAATCGGAGCAGTAATTCAGACAGGGACGGGCACCCGGGTAGAACCACTGATAATCCAATTCGAACATACAGAGGTTAGGGGCAAGTGATTTTAATTCACGATCTTAAACACTCGTCATTGGACGCTCCGGACTTCATATTACAGTCAAACTAGTGTTAAGCAGCCGGTCAAAGAAATCACAGAATGTGGCTGCTTAGCATAGTATGGTTGCTTAATAGGGGTGACACCTGACGCAGGTTTAACTGTAGTGCATACAATCATATAAACTTACAACAGTAAATAACGCCCCACCCCACCCACTTGGAACATACTATCAGGAACATAGTGTTCTAACTTTAATAGATAGTTTGCCAATATAAGCAAGGAAGAAGAATTGACAGGCCGTACCGATGGACTTACAGAATATCTATTATAAGTATGTGCCTCCATAAACATAAAAGTATTACTACTAAATTTAGTAAACTAAGTGACTTGACAGGACGTCTTACTATGTGTGTGTTTTACTTTTATTCATCGTCGCTACCGGTTGCCCATGTAAGCGACGCCTCCTGAAGAGATTAGTCATTTTAGATATTTTGAGGATAGTGCATGATACTGACAGAGATCCATTCCAGAGTATCCTCTTGTTCTGTTACGTGCATGGTGCAAAGCACCGACACGAGACCTCGGTTTAATGTCCCATCTGAACGACTGTTAATTTTATTTGAGTCAGACGGGGATCGAACCAGCGATCCCTGGATTAGCCGTAGTGTGGCACATTTAAATATGATGGCATAGTCATTGATAAACAATAGAGGTGCAAATATACTGAACCAAAACCTGAATTGGATATGGTGTCCGTCGCTTAGCCGATGTGATGTGAGTTCGAGGCCAGCCAGAACCGCGTTTGTCTTGTTTGGTTTAAGGTTTAAAGTCCCACAAATACGTATGACTATTCCCCAGCTATTATGTGTGGGGGGAAGACCCGGTGCAATATTTCATACCCGCAAGCAAGTTGCTTTCTCCTCAATCCTACATGTATGTACATATTATGTATTCTTGACTATGTATATTCAAAGAAATAAATCGTTCGCTTCAGGGCGAATGGTCCGGAGTTCGAGCCTCGCTGGAGCCGTTACGATTGTGCCCTTAGGCAAGGCATTTAAATTCCACATTGCCTCTTCTCTCTCCCTCGTGGCGATGGATTCCATCAGGAATGAGGTCTCGAGAGTGATTAATATAAGTTGTAAGAACTTGTTTCACAATCGAGCTAAAATAAATTTGTATAAACTAAAGAAATAAATATTGTTTAAACCAATATTTCATACACCGCCGGGCACACGGTTAGAAACACGTTGGGCGTGTCCTTCTTCTCTCCATAACGGCGCTTGATTACATCATGAATTAGGTCATGAGAGCGACCACTTAGCTGACTGCACAGAGGTGTAATTTGAATTACATATTTACTGTCTGAGAATATCAAGTGTTCGCTAGCATTCTTGCACTTTTTACTGTAAAAAAATAACAAAACCTCTATGCTTTAGCATTATTTCACTGTAGTTATATTATGTTTGCTATACATACTGAGGCCCCCGTGACTGAGTGGTTACGGTCGCTGACTTCAAAAAATCACTTGCCCCTCACCGCTGAAGATTCGATCTCACATTATTTCACATAAGAAAACTAGCCAGCTGGCATGCGGAAGTTCGGTGGTTTTACCATGGAGCCAGTCCGTGACTGAAATACGTCTCGGAGGGGTCATATGACATAGGCTATCAGTGAGACATTTTAAACACAAAAATGCAAACAAACAGCTGTACATACTTGTATATAAAACAACAGATTGGATAGTTTGCTATTGTAGGTAGACAGGTGGGTGAATTTTTTTAAAATGTTTTTTTTATTGTTGAAATATCAAAATGTATTTATTGTTGAGATATGAAACGTACATTTCAGTTACAGAACCATGAATCAAATATGTGTCGCCGTGCTCGTGGTAATTCTGCTTGCTGTTGCAGTTGAAGGTAACATACAGAAATGTACAGGCAGCAGTCCAGCGTTGGAGAAATGCAGGAGGAATGACAAATTATGGCGCTATAACGGATATGTTTGCGTGCCCATGCCAAATGGCTGCTATGAGACTATTACGATTAATCACAACGCATTCACAACTATCGATCGATGCAGAAAAGTGTGCATACATTGATGTGACGGCATTGTATTGTCTCTAGTTGTCTAGTTGACATTTACCATAATAAACCTGATATAAAGATATTCTGTTCATCATTCTATATAGGCCTACACAAATAAAATGTAGATCTAAATACATATGCTCATGCATGGCAAGTATGTTAACGATACAACCCGATGTGTAATTCAAATATGTTTCACTAGTAACTGTCATTTATGTAAGAAATAACGTTATCTTTCAATTATTTATTAGCGAATGAAACTTGGTCTGGAGTTCTGGCCAGTAGAAAGTAACCACACAGACCTAAGTTGTTAATTGTATGTATGTTCCATTAATGTCAAACCCCTCTCGGGGACCTATACATTTTTCCTGGGCAGGCTTAGCAGACCTAAGTGGTAAACAAGTACTAAGCAATGTGTGTGAGGTGCCTTGCTTAATGACACTACATGTATACGTGGCCTTTCCGAGTATCGAACCCGGGACCGTTCGATTCCAAATCCGACGCTCTACCACTGGACCACGGACGCAACCGGTACTCAGAACGACAAATCATGTTTTATTAGACTTTATAGTCAAATACAAATATTATTTCCATTATAACATGACCGAAATATCTAAAAAGCTGAACATTAGTTGGTGTTATTTTTAGAAAGCGTAAACGAGGTCACGAAACTACAAAACTGCTAGCACAATGACGTCACGTTTTACATCATGTTTTATTGCAGAATAGTTACATCACTTGCATGTCCTTCGATGAACGTATGTGCCCGGATTGCAAACATTTTCGTATGAGGGTTCCCAACTGATGATGCCATTCCATATTAGGCCCTATTTTATTCTTAATATTTATTAATGTTAATTAAATACAAATCAAGATACGGTTATTTGCCGGTGATCAATAGGGCCCGGCCCACAGGCACAAGACACAATTTTCTTTTGTTTTACCCTATGGTCATATAGTAAGTAATGTTTACTGAAGGCAGCCAACGGAAATGAAACATGCATGCAGAAACATCGACGATAAGCTAAGTAGCCTAACATCGACCAGATCACTGATATGCCATTGTGGTCCCGACCTGAAGACCTTATTATATCAACAAATACTTTTTATTTCATGGAGATCAGTCAAATAACACCAGAATGGCACATTGTTTCATCGTGAACAGCAGGAAATGCAATGTTGTCGTTTTCGCAAATAATTGACAAATAATTTGTGTCTTGCGCCTGTGATACTATCATAGGGCCAACATCTTTGTATATTATTGTCCAAGATATTAACTTAGCTGATGTTATTCTTCAAAGTGATATACAGGCAATATCCACATGGGCATCAAACTGGTGCGTTACATTCAATCCGTCTATAGGTCTATCAGAAATTATAACGTTCTCCGGAGCTCGCCATGCACGACAATATTTACCATTAACAATGAACGACGTCACAATATTAGAGGTTAGCACTTTTTTTTTATTCCACATTCAAAATAGATTAGATCTACAGCCGGTAAGTTATAAGAATTTGTTTCGCAATCGATCTAAAATAAATTTGTATAAACTAAACAACTGACTCGAAACTGGCTCAGTGTAGTTACGGTCAGACGAGGGATCGAGCCTGCGATGCCTGGATTCGCATACCAGCGTGATAACCACTTTACTGACCCGTCGATAAGCGTCTACTGTTGGATTAATTTAATACTGTGTGGACTCCTCAGAGATGACAGCTATAAGCTAAGCTTCGTGAAACTGACGACTAGTATGATGTTTTAATACACATTGAATAATGCTAGCACACACAAGATATAATAATAATAATAATAATAATAATAAAGACTTTATTTTATGAGAGAAAGTAACAAAAAATAAAAAATATTTAAAACAATTAACAAAAGTTAATCTACCATAAGACCCTCAAATCAAATTCAATCAAAAGAGAGGACTAACAGTGAAAACTGCACATTGGAATTATATTGAAATACGGACTGACGGACGGACTGATTTTTACATCACTATGTGGTCAATTTTCATCACGATGGCGGGCTTAGGGTGGACATGCAGACGGACGGACGGATCATGGTGTATGGTCATATGACGACTCTCCAGTTATTATTGGACACACGCACGCCGCGCCGAGCCGCACACACGCACGCACGCACACACACACACATACACCTGCTAAATTTGGCAGCCACTGGGTTAACCTTTGTTTGGAATTGTTCTCAACAAGAACGCCTATAATTTATGTATTATTGTTACAAGTTATGTAAGCCTGTTAACGGACTGCTCCTAATCTTACACGTTTATGATAGCTGTATATGTACACTTAACAACTCTTATAAGTGTGCATGTATAAATGGTCTCATATCCACGTCAATATTGACCCGATAATGATGCAATTTTCAGCAAATACAGTTGAGATATATTTCATGATATTCCATTTATTTTATTTCATAACAAACACAAATTTAACAAACATGACTAAGTAATGTGATAGTGCGTAAAAAGTCAATGTTGCAAAATGATAATGTCAATGATAAAACTCGCGTATGCCCACCCTGACTGCGGATCACAGCTTGGCAACGTCGTCGCATGGAAGCGACATAACGTCGTACATAGTTCTGGGGTAGATTTGCCTACTCTTGCCCAATATTCGCACGGAGCTGGGTGATGGTCTGTGGCACTGCGCCGGTCCTTCTTATGCGGCGATTCAATTCATCCCATAGATTTTCTATAATGTTTAAGTCGGGAGACTTCGGTGGTATGTCCATCACATTGATGTGGTTATCATTCAGAAAGAATCTTGTCGCCCTAGCCGTGTGGGCTGGTGCGCCATCCTGCAGCAACCGCAATCCTCTATTGTTCCTAAACATGGGTACTACCTCACTTTGAAACACGTAATGTTGGTACCGGGCGGCGTTTTATTACCGTTAATGAACACGATGTTAGTCTTGTGATGTAAGGAGACAGCAGCCCATACCATTACTGACCAACCCCCGTACCTATCTCGTTCGATGACGCAGTTGTCGTTGAACCGTTCTCCCCGTTGTCGATATACCCGTGAACGACAGTCGTTTTCCTGTAGGCAGAACGTCTTTTCGTCAGTAAACAGGACCTGCCCCCATTCTGCCAGTGTTGTTCTAAGATGACGCCGAGCCCAACGATCTTGCAGTGCCCTATGCCTCTGAGTCAGTACAATAAATACCATTAAAGGGCCGTCTACACCGCATGTTGGCGAGCGATCGAAGACGCCTTCTAACGGTCTGCGCATAGATATGGCGTCCGTGCGTCCCACGCGTTTCTCCGGCCATCTTGACAGCTGTACGTGTTCTCTGCTGACGATGCACATGTACGATGTGACTATCTTGTGCAGCTGTTGTACAACGCCCACTTGGTCTGCGAGGGAGGTTATCAACGTTACCAGTCGCTCTGTACTTAAGCATCAGCTTGCTGATGGTGTTGCGGTGTACACCCATGCGTCGCTCAACCTGCAAATGATACGGATAACATGAAATTAGTAATTAAAATATATAATTTATTTTTTATGGATATTTTCGATAACAAACTGAATGTTAGTGACTTTCAATTTTTATAACACAAAGAAACTTAATTAATTAGTGACATTGAATTAACTTTGAGACGTACCTCTGTTTGGTGTATACCGGCGTTGATGAAGCCGACGGATATTCCCCGTTCCGCTATGGTCAGCCTGCCCATGTCATGTTTATCTGATGTGTGGATCGTAATAAATTCCACAACGACCAAATGCAGTTTTATTTCATGTTCCTCATGCATTGTGTTGATTTTGACGTTGCGTGGTTCAACGCGGCGTATCGATTAAATTGAACACGAGGAGCATGGGATAATACTCGAAATGTAGTCAATAGCCAGTACACAAAATTTCGTGCAAAACTATTGATAAATAAAAAAGTTATACGGAAATCAAAGATCCACACTTATAAGAGTTGTTAAGTGTAATATCTTCAGGAGGCGTCGCTCATATGAGCAACCGATAGGGACGATAAATAAACGTAAAACACACAATTATTTTCTCAACCATTGCTAACAGAGTTAGCTTTGACTATTACTGTTATTGAAGGTTTAAAAATCCTTCTATAACTACATATAAATGTGGTTTTAAATCATATAAACCCACCCGCCAGGTAATGCGAGTTTATATTAGAATGGTTTTTAATAAATAAAACTATTCACTAGATACCGTCAATCATGTGTAATTTGTCAACTCAGTTACATTTTCAGATTCCCTAGCTGGCATTTTAGTTCATAGTTGACTTTTATCTGGCACCCGCCTGTACTAAACAGTCACATGTCGGGTGTCATGTTACCAAACACCATCATTGCAGTACATTCATGTTGGTATACAGTGTGGGGATTTGAGCTACGGCGTTCCATACAATTTACCCTAATCATCAACTAGAACTCATATAGCAAATACCTGGGGCGTAGCTTGGGATTGGTATATATGTAAGTCACCATTTGGATACGGGGTCCGGGAGTATCTTCACAGGACGATTTGGTTTAAACATATTTATTTTCTATCATGTACATGGTTATTTACAACAATTGACATAAGGAATTGGACAGAAAGATATACAGTTCCTTATTTCAATATTTCAACACAGGACGATTTGGACAGTCTATATCACAACAGTTGCATTCTGATGCACTTAAGGCATATATTGACGACCTCGGCTAGCCTGGGTTCCAGTCTGTCGATGTTTCACTTTTTAACTTCTGGCAAAATGACATATGATCAGAAACTCAATACGGCCCAATTAATAGTCTCGGTGTTAACATATATTTATTTGACTGACCAGGCAACATATATCGACGCCTGTTCCCAGGCTAGACCTCGGCCACTGAGGTCCTTGTATATATGAGCCATATATCAATATGTACATTATGCTTAGACATCTTAGAAGTATACGTGCACCGGGTATTGTATTCACCCGGTCTACCCCCGACTGTCGCTGGCACAAATTCTTGTGTGAGCGACAGTTGGAGATATGAAAACAAAACACACACTGAGATTACAGCAGCCCTCGTAGCCAACTAAACATCTAGTTATTATAATTACGATAGGCAAAACCATCACTTTTAGATGATGGGTATTTTAATTTTCTTAGAAAACTCAAAGTCGCCCAAATGCATTTAAATAAACTTATTAGTTAGTTGTACATTATGCACAATTTCCACCTCTATTCTGAATTCACTGCAATGGTTGGCAAGCGTGTCGTGTCCTTGTATGTATTCTAACAAGGAGAGGCATGCAGTTGGACGGGGTAGCGGTTAAATGTTTGCATCCCAACTATATTGATTGCCATGTAATTGTGTTCAAGAAGCCAACCCCTGAGTTCTAGCTCGGAGGGGCAGTTTATTCGTGTGTGTCTGCTTATTTGCACACATAGTAGATAGCTAGCGTATAATTATAGACCACATTTTCAATATTCATCAAACGAATAAAAAAGATAGCAATTCAAACAGCTGTACAAAGTTTATAAATAAATAGATAGCGATCAACCGTCACATATATCCTGTGCTACCTTTTTGTTTTTAAGATGCAAAGCGAAATAATTTAACAGAAATAATAAATACATGTATATACAGGCAATATCTGGTCTAAACTACATATTGTTGCACCCCTCGCCCACATTGATGAGTGTGGCCCCGGTCCTTATCTATCGGATAATTGTAAAACTGCACTCACGTAACGAATATATCATATACTCTCTTCATGGGGTGTCGCTCATATAGGCTACGAATAAACGCAAAGCACGCAATGATACCCCATATACAAGTGTTTGTATCTGTTTGTGCCATCAACATAACGTTTTACCCATGTGGTGTATAATCGTGCAAGTGGAAGTCGTGATAGCGCAGTGGATGCGCGTTCGCTTCAGGTGCGAAAGGTCTAGAGTTCGAGCCCCGCTGGAGCCGTTACGATTATGCCCTTAGGCAAGGCATTTAAATTCCACATTGCCTCTTCTCTCTCGCTCATGGCGATGGATTCCATCAGGAATGAGGTCTGGAGAGTGATAAATATAAGTTATAATAACTTGTTTCACAATCGAGCTAAAATAAATTTGTATAATAATAATCGTGCAAGTTCTATAACGCACTATGTGTATTCAATTCCAGGTGTTTGTATAGCGCACTATTTGTATTCAATTCCAGGTGGTTCTATAGCGCACTATTTGTATTCAATTACAGGTGTTTGTATAGCGCAATATTTGTATTCAATTACAGGTGTGTGTATAACGCACTATTTGTATTCAATTACAGGTGTTTGTATAGCGCACTGCTTGTATTTGTATTCAAGTCCAGGTGTTTTTATAGCGCACTATTTGTATTCAAGTACAGGTGTTTGTATAGCACACTATTTGTATTCAATTCCAGGTGTTTGTATAGCACACTATTTGTATTCAATTCCAGGTGTTTGTATAGCGCAATATTTGTATTCAATTCCAGGTGTTGGTATAGCGCACTATTTGTATTCAATTACAGGTGTTTGTATAGCGCACTATTTGTATTCAATTACAGGTGTTTGTATAGCGCACTATTTGTATTCAATTACAGGTGTTTGTATAACGCACTATTTGTATTCAATTACAGGTGTTTGTATAACGCACTATTTGTATTCAATTACAGGTGTTTGTATAGCGCACTATTTGTATTCAATTACAGGTGTTTATATCTACTTGTTCCATCGACATAACGTTCTACCCATTTGATGTACAGACATGTCAGTTGCAATTCGTAGCATGGAGCTATGGTAAAGACGAGGTACATTAATTGTAAATTGTGTCAATGTTTTGATAGACACCTTTCTTATTGGTTAACCGTTCTTATCACGTAATGCTTAAACATAACCACGTGCCTTTAAATTATATAAACAATAATGAAATGCAATAATTCGATCCGCCGTCTGACCATAATAAAATTAACAGCCTTTCAGGTGTGTCGTTAAACTGAGGTCTCGTGTCAGTGCTTTACACCGTGCACGTAAAAGAACCAGAGGAGACTCTGGAATGGGTCTCTCTCTGTATCATTGCACTATCCTCCAATATTTAAAATGACTAATCTCTTCAGGAGGCGTCGCTCATATGGGCAATCGGTAGCGACGATAAATAAACGTAAAACAAACACACACTATTTTCATTTGCAATACCACACATAGCTACCAATATCTCAAAGTGTTCCACTCTTCACAAACGATACAAGTTTTAAAAAAATGTTTTATAGAGATCACAAGATTTTAGTATTTCTTAAAGCAAGTACATAATCTGTTAACTGATAAACGTCATAATCACGTGACAAATGAACCTTAGCAACCGAAATCGGCCTCCGTGGCTGAGTGGTTACGGTTAGTTTTACTTCAAATCACTTCGAAACCCTCGTGTGATGTCGACTTATTTGATGTGAGGAATCTGTCAACCTGACTTGTGGAAGGTGGATGGTTCTACACGGATGCCCGTGGCTAACATAGTGTTCTAATGGACAAACATAGTGTTCTAATGGACAAACATAGTGTTCTAATGGACACACATAGTGTTCTAATGGACACACATAGTGTTCTAATGGACACACATAGTGTTCTAATGGACAAACATAGTGTTCTAATGGACAAACATAGTGTTATAATGGACAAACACAGTGTGTTAATGGACAAACATAGTGTTCTAATGGACAAACATAGTGTTCTAATGGACATACAGGGACTTACTCCATCAAAACTAACATAGTGTTCTAATGGACAAACATAGTGTTCTAATGGACATACAGGGACTTACTCAATCATTACTATCTGGAGAGTCGACATATGGCCGAAGCTGTTGGTGTAACTTTAACTTGACAGAAACACATTAGAAACTGACATAGCATGTTGGTGAGGAAATGCTACATTATTTTGTACGTGTTTCATATCAAACATAATACTACTACTACTACCTACTAATAATAATAAAGACTTTATTTAACATAATGGTAAACATCTGCCAATTAATACTATTATTTTTCAGAATTAGTAATATTTGTGAATGTCTTCTCTATAAGTATTTTTGTTGACAGCATATAATTATATTATCGAAGTGTACGTACGTCTCACGTTTCAAACATAACTTAGTGTATTATTTACAAAATGAAATTATTATTTCTGGATATTTTATACTTGAAAAATTAATGCCGATTTCAATGCACGTTCACCAATGTTACTTCCCGATTTTAATACACTTTCACCAATGTTAATTCCCGATTTCAATACACTTTTACCAATGTTAATTCTCGATTTCAATACACTTTCACCAATGTTAATTCTCGATTTCAATGCACTTTCACCAATGTTAATTCCCGATTGCAATGCACTTTCCACAATGTTAATTCCCGATTGCAATGCACTTTCCACAATGTTAATTCCCGATTGCAATGCACGTTCACCAATGTCAGTTCCCGATTTCAATGCACGTTCACCAATGTCAGTTCCCGATTTCAATGCACTTTCACCAATGTCAATTCTCGATTTCAATGCACTTTCACCAACGTCAGTTCCCAATATCAATGCACTTTCACCAATGTCAGTTCCCGATTTCAATGCACTTTCACCAATGTCCATTCTCGATTTCAATGCACTTTCACCAACGTCAGTTCCCGATTTCAATGCACTTTCACCAATGTCAGTTCCCGATTTCAATGCACTTTCACCAATGTTAATTCTCGATTTCAATGCACTTTCACTAATGTTAATTCCCGATTGCAATGCACTTTCCACAATGTTAATTCCCGATTGCAATGCACTTTCACCAATGTCAATTCTCGATTGAAATGCACTTTCACCAACGTCAGTTCCCGATTTGAATGCACTTTCACCAATGTCAGTTCCCGATTTCAATGCACTTTCACCAATGTCAATTCTCGATTTCAATGCACTTTCACCAATGTCAGTTCCCGATTTCAATGCACTTTCACCAATGTCAGTTCCCGATTTCAATGCACTTTCACCAATGTTAATTCTCGATTTCAATGCACTTTCACCAATGTTAATTCTCGATTTCAATGCACTTTCACCAATGTTATTTCTCGATTTCAATGCACTTTCACCAATGTCAGTTCCCGATTTCAATGCACTTTCACCAATGTTAATTCTCGATTTCAATGCACTTTCACCAACGTCAGTTCCCGATTTCAATGCACTTTCACCAATGTCAGATCCCGATTTCAATGCACTTTCACCAATGTTAATTCTCGATTTCAATGCACTTTCACCAACGTCAGTTCCCGATTTCAATGCACTTTCACCAACGTCAGTTCCCGATTTCAATGCACTTTCACCAATGTCAGTTCCCGATTTCAATGCACTTTCACCAATGTTAATTCTCGATTTCAATGCACTTTCACCAATGTTAATTCTCGATTTCAATGCACTTTCACCAACGTCAGTTCCCGATTTCAATGCACTTTCACCAATGTCAGTTCCCGATTTCAATGCACTTTCACCAATGTTAATTCTCGATTTCAATGCACTTTCACCAACGTCACTTCCCGATTTCAATGCACTTTCACCAACGTCAGTTCCCGATTTCAATGCACTTTCACCAATGTCAGTTCCCGATTTCAATGCACTTTCACTGATTATCAGGGACTCTTTACTACGGCGTATGGATGCACGTTGTTCACCTTCCTGAGATGGAATAAGGCACATAAAAGAATTGTATTCCCTTCAAACTAATGGTTGTTGCAAATCATCTCAGGATTTGCAATACAGCATTGACTTACTGTACACATATTGTACAAACTGGGGACTCGATGTTGACATAGCTAAAACTAAACTTATTGTATCTAGAAAGAGAGGTGGATTACTTGAAAATGAAAAGTGGACTTTTAATGGAACACCGCTCGAAGTCGTAAACAATTTTAATTATTTGGGGATAGTGTTTAACTATACCGGCCATTGTTCCATAAATGAAAACTATGTAACCGATGAAGCACTGAAAGCACTTAACATATTACGGTTAAATTGCATAAAAGTTCAAATGTAACCCAAAATTCATTGTCAATTATTTGATGTCTTTGTTGGTTCTACGTTAAGCTATGGGTCCGAGGTCTGGATTTTTTTCTAAATATACCGGAATAGAAAGGATTCATTTAAAATTGTGCAAACGACTTCTTAATGTCCGATGCAGTACGAGCACTTCCGGTGTTTATGGTGAATTAGGACGCTACCCATTCTATGTTGTACGCTATATTCGAATACTTAAATATTGATGTAAACTTATTAACACGGATAATATAATTTTAGTAACTGTACAAGCAAGCACTTTCATACTGTAGACTGGGACCTAAAAATTGGGCCGCAAGTGTTAACAAGTTGCTGTGCGACTATGGCTGTGCTTAAGTTTTTGACGAACAACGCGTAGATAATCCTTCTTTCTTCATCAGTGTTTTCAAACAACGCATAATTGACTCATTCATAAGCAATGGTATGGTTCTCTCGAAACTTCACAATACTTGAGAATTATAAATTATTTAAACTTCATTTTGAGTATGAGATTTTCTTGGATGTTTTACCAAGCAATTTGAGGTTTTATTTATCTAGATTACGCTTATCTGCCCACTCTCTAATAATACAAACTGGTCGCTATGCTCTCAATAGAATACCTAGAAATGAACGATATTGCAGTAACTGCAATACCAATGACTTAGAAGATGACTATCACTTTGTTTGAGTTTGTCCATGCTACATTAACATTCGACATAAGTATTTAAAACAGTTCTATTACAGAAGACCGTCCGTGTATAAATATCCAGAACTATTAAAAATATCCGATAAATCAATCCTATTTAAAATTGTTTCTTCTTGTTAAATGTACTTGATATTATACGATAGTCTGATTAAATATAATGTTCATCCTCTGTTACTAATACAATGAACACACTTGAATGTGTAACTAATAAGTCACGTGATGTAAATAAATATATTATATATTCTGTATTATATGATTATGTACTATGTACAAGTCTGATAATAAAATGTTGTTCTATTCTGTTAATTTATATGTGTGGTTCTGAAATCTGTACTGATTTAAGAATTGTCTGCCAAATGTATAACAAGTATATGACGCAAATGCTGTGTGAAACGTTCTTTCATGAAAATGCAACGTTTCTCGTGCTAGAAATAGTTTACCGCACACAACGCTGCGATGTGCAACGCCATCACGTGATTTCATATGACGCGCAAAACGGTCATCATTTGTAAACTGTGCACCACATACTGAACATACACAATAACCTTCAGCTTGATGCATACAAATATGATGAGTCAGCTTTTTCTTACGTTTGAACACCATTCCACAAATATCACATAACCAGCTTGGTTCTTCCTGATGTTTTACGAGAACACATGGTGACGCAGAATACCTTTAGTCTGGCCCCGAAATTGGGGACACAGCGCACATACACAGTCTCCACATACCTCTTTGATATAATCTTCAACTAGACGCGTTTGTAAATGACGCTTCAATCCATCATTACCGCCGTATTCTTCCTGACAGACACCGCAAACTACTACAGTACGTTGTTCATCCATTGTGGACGGAATGGTTAGTTGAACCGGTTGATCATCCGCATCCTCGCAATCTTGTTTGTGGATAGTCATATCTTTCACAGTTTCAAATGAAGTATTACACAGGTCACAATCATACTTGAAACTCCCATGAACCTCTATTCTATGCCGTTTTCGCAATCCTCTTGTGGCATATTTAGTATCACAAATTTCACAAATAAAACAACAAGGACCAATGTGAGTTAGTTTATGTCTTCTTAATGAAATCTGGCTACCAAATAATAACTTGCAACTCTGACAATGGTATGTAATACCCAAATCAGACTGTTTCCTATGAAGGCACAGTCCCGATTGATATTTATACGTTTACGCACACAACGAACATTTGAAAGTCATATTTGCTATATTGCCTAACGGTTTAGAAATAAATTTTCAAACATTGCATATGATCAGAACTATTCCTTTGGTGAAATGGATACGGTATCCACCTCGTAATCCAGATTGTTAGTTTGAGCCCAGGCAGAACCATGCTGGTTATGTCCTTACGCATGTCACTTAAACCATGACGTAATGAGGTATCAAGACCGATTAGTATAAGTTAGAATTCTCTCTAAATGTTGTACGAGCTATAGCTACTGCACTTATATATGAAGATATAATTAGAAACTCAATACCATGTCTTACTCGTGCACAGTTAGGCTGTCTTAATAGCGCACAATTAGGCTGTTTCTTAACAATATGTTCACTGAATGCCGCCATTTTATATATGGATAATTAGTGCAAACATCTGGCAATACACGAATCACAAATTACATTACAGTTGTCTTACTCTGTATATATAAATATATGTACCGTCAACATCTCCGATCTCTATTTGTATGCAGGACAATGTGAAGATCTATATAGTCTAGAATTCCACAACATCTCCGATCTATATTTGTATGCAGGACAATGTGAAGATCTATATAGTCTAGAATTCCACAACATCTCCGATCTCTATTTGTATGCAGGACAATGTGAAGATCTATATAGTCTAGAATTCCACAACATCTCCGATCTCTATTTGTATCTATCTGTGTCAGAGATAGATCGCATATACATAGTCATCGCACGATCAACATCTACAATGAGCTGAGGATCTGCTGATACCACACACAGAATCCTTGAACGTACTGTATCAAGTGGAGCAGCTTGTATAGTGTACTATTCATTGCTATACACCCGCAACACATTTCCTGGAAATTCGAATATGAAACAGAAGTTAAAATAAAGTTTTCAAATGATTCGATTAGTGCTTAGAGGTTATAGTAGAAAGATGAAGGTGTCTTTCAAGTTTGGGTTTTGTTCTCACTCTATTTCTTTGCTGCGGATATTTACAATGTAAATTAAACAAAACAGAACAATGTCATGTATATGCACTCTATATTTAATAAACAAGAGTGTGTGTAATTTAATACACGTGTATACACGAAGATTTTTTAAAGTTTATTTATCGTCGCTACCGGTTGCCCATATGAGCAACGCCTCCTGAAGAGATTAGTCATTTTAGATTTTGGAGGATAGTGCAATGATAAAGAGAGAGACCCATTCCAGAGTCTCCTATGGTTCTTTTACGTGCACGGTGTAATGCACCGACACGAGACCTCGGTTTAACGTCCCATCTGAAAGACAGTTAATTTTATTAGGGTCAGACGGGGGATCGAACCTGCGATCCCTGGATTACCAGTCCAGCGTGTTACCACTGGGCTATAGATCCGTCTGTACACGAAGAGCGATCTTAAATGGTTTAAATAGAATAATATTGGTGTAAACAAAGAATGGGCGCTTTTTAATTTTAGCAGTTTGAGGAATGCTAATTATTCTCATTTGAATCAAGCTTTGTTTTACTGGAGAGAATGTCTGGTATTTATTGGTGAGGTCAGCTATGCTGCATTTGGCAACTACACCATGTACAACAACACTGAATATCTCACAATTGGTAACGCATCTGCATGCTCATATATCTGACTGTGTATTCATTTCATTTCATAACAAGGCTAGTTTCAAGTACAACAATAACATGGTGAAACTACACCCACCACAAGGTCATTTTTAGATGAAAGAATATTTTCATTAAGCATAGATTGTTGTTTACTGTTGATTTTCATTAAGCATAGATTGTTGTTTACTGTTGATTTTTCATTAAGCATAGATTGTTGTCTACTGTTGAGTTTCCATTAAGCATAGATTGTTGTTTACTGTTGATAAAAATAAATCATCATCCATGAAATCATACATATAAACACATTCTTAGAAGTTCTTGCCAAGTAACTAGCGATGTGATTAGATTATTAGAATAGCATTGACTGTTTTTCTTTGCAATAATAGAATAATGTTATTTTACCATTCATATGCCATATTGTGCACAATAAAATTACACGGTATAATGACTTAGTAGTTACACCAACAAACATCTCCATTGAATCAATCGTTTCTAGTGATAATCTACTCTAATAACCCTATCTGATTGCTTGTTCACAACAGTCTACAACAAACAAGAAAATGGAAGATATTTAAAAGATGGGTACGTGAATCTATTGTCTATTATATTTTCTAATGGAAAACTAGCAATGTTACAGCAATTTTCAAATCAGGAAAGAAAGAACTACCTGCCGGAAATTATACCCCAATAAGCAGCAGTACATTAGAGTCAAACATGATGCAAATAATCATCAACAATTAGAATTCAATCATACACAATAAAATAATTATTTTCCAAACACCATTATGGGTTTATGAAATGTAAATCGAGTCCACTACCATTCATTAGAAGCTTTAGAGGACTGGTCTTGGGAACTAGACTGTGGACAAAGAGTTAGGCGTAATTGTTTATGTTTTCAGACACGCTTTCGATACAATACACCACCGCTAACTAAGTATTATATTAATTGGTTCTGGTATCACAGGTAATGTGCTAAGAGGGGTGAATGACTCACGAAGTAGTAATAAATAAAGTGCACTCGACCGACAAAAAAGTACAATGTTGTGCCACAAGGCACTGTATTAAGACCAACTCTGTTCTTGATATTCATAATCTGACAGAGGTAGCTGACACAGTTGTTAACCTGTTCGCAGATGACATAAAATCCTACAGCACTGTCTACTCTGTAGAAGACATGAACTACTACAGTGTACCACCAATCATTTTAGCGATTGACCAATTATTTGGGAAGTTGTGATAGCGCTGTGGTAGCCCCGCTGGAGCCGTTACGATTATGACCTTAGGCAAGGCATTTAAAAACCACGTTGCCCCATCTCTCTCCATCGTGGTTTCCATCGTGAATGATGTCTCGAGAGTGATTAATATAAGTATATAAGATGTAAGACATTTTTAACAATCGAGCTGAAATACATTTGTATACACTAAATATTTGGGAACTTGGTTTCAGTGCAAAATACTACATATAGGCAAGAGTCAATAATTAATGCTTTCCAAAGAATTATTGAGTTATCTCAGTGAAAGAAAATGCTGTCGTTCACTGTTTTCAAACAGTGGAAGATGGCATGATCTCTGTCACTGCTTGAGTTTCGTATTCATCCGCAGTTGGATGTACTTTTGTATTTTAGCTATTTTCTGACAATCTTGAATAGTTAATTATAAAATAACATATTCGATTGAATTTGTTTTGTCTGTTCTTTACGACTGCAAACAGAAACTAATTTGAAAATTATACCGGAACTATTTCTTATACGAACGTTCACACTAACATAAGTGGTTGTACGGTTGTGTATTGTAGTGAATTGAAGCTCCTGATATGGGCAGTTAAAATGAATTGAGATACAATGTAGGACCAACTAGTCGATTGAATCTGACATTTTTTCCAAGTAGAATTCCTGTACTTATATACAGCTACCACCAAACGCGCCCAAATCACTGTGCTTGGAACAATGGTGCCTAGCTATCTCACTCTAAAAATCAAAAGTGAAGACGGCAGAAGACGGCGGGTATGGCAAGTGTCTTCTAGTATAATCCCTGCACATAACCCTATATATTTGTACCACAAACGCACCTGATCCATGGCGTGTAGGCTACACATCAGCTTCAGCCAAGCTACTCCCATGCTTGCTTGCTAAACACACTCAACAGAGAACTATGTCAATATCGACATAAAAGTGAACATTTGGAAGTCGTTAACTTCATGTGTGACAGACCCAGAGTTCGCACCCATCTGTAGCCGTTGCGATCGTGCCATTAAGCAAGCACTTAAATTACACAGTGCCAATAGCTCTCTTTTTGTGTTGACTACAGTATTGATACATGTGGAATGAGAGTCCCTAAAAAAGAATGGCCAAGGGACCTGTCAATCATAATCAGAAATTGAGTCTTTGGCAGTATATAGTAGAAAATGAACATAAGCACACTAATTGACGATAAAATATTACATGCCTGCCTCCATTAGGTTCCTATTAAATAACACATATTGAATAATCTGAGTTCCGGAATAAACATTGCTGCAAATGGCGGAATGTGTTAAAGGGAAACCACTCTCTTTACACGTATTGGATAATGTGTAAATATGATCTTCACTGCAAAATAATGGTTCAGAACTAATTAAAAAAACTCCAATCGTCGTTTTCTCATGCATGCTATCTGTGAAATGAACGAATATTAAACGAGTGTTTGACTTGATTTATCTCTTCGGCATCCGTCAGTCTTGTCAGACTATGGAGTTAGCGCCCGTTGAGTCTACAGATGAGCACCGTCTTGATTTATACATGGTGCAATATACTATGAAGCAAATTATTTGGCTGCAAGGAAAATAATATAAGGAATCAACATGCTCTATGAAAGTTTACTCAGATCCGCCGAGACATGCACGCTGCCTGTGTTCAGGGGTGGATCTATGAATTGAAGCTATTGGGAACAAGGACTAGGAGTGTCTGGGGGCATGCGCTCAGAACATGTTTGGTGGAATATTGCCTTTGGTGCATTCTGGTGTATTTTCCGGTGCTGTTGATTATGCCAAATAACAGTGAAATGTATATAATAATATCCATCGGTCATGGATCGAAAGCCCTAAAAATGCAGTGCGGCGAGAAATGGTTGTCCAATGGTAGCACAAATATATAGGCTTCAGCAGAGTTTAGGGGGTGCGCTAGGTACACACCCGCTGTACCAATGGTTAGTGGAGTGGAACTGCAAAGGAACTATGGAGTATTAAGATCCAAGACAGGCTTGCAGAATATTAATTTGAATGCATACACCCGGAGTACGTCAATAATGTTTGTTTGTTTTTGTTGGCATAATTTGGAATCTTAATTAATTACAATTTTATAAATCAAGTAGCTCAACTGCAACTGGTGGCGGAATGCAATTTAAAATGACTGTGAAAAGGAAAGATGACACAAGTAATGTTTTACTATAGATACAACAGGTACTACAGTTGAGGTATATGGGGTGGTACAATTACATGGTACATTAAAATAATATATCTAAAGCTGCCAATGAAGTAAACTAGATCAACGTACAAGCGTAAAGAACCTGCCTTACAGGCATGTTAGAATGTTAATATATATGCTGCAGCCTGGCACGTAACTACTCAAAGGCACTGAAGGTCCGAGCCTGCAGATAGTCCCAAATATTAAAAATCTAAAACCCCGATAATGTAATAAAAAAACTGCAAGGGATATAATGAGTTACGTCTAAGACGTACATTAAAATGAGTCAGAATGCACCATTGACGTTCTAGGATTCAGAGTTTTCCTGAGGGAGCATTCCCATTGACCCACAGATCAGCTACAGTTTTATTAAATTATCGGTGGTTTTAGAATTTTTAATCATTGGGACTACTGCAGGCCGTACATCAGTGCCTTTGAGTAGTTACGTGCCAGACTGCACGCATATTATTACATAAGTTGCAGTTGCAACTGCCAACATGGCATAGTGCTCATTTTATTAGTCCTGCCTGCACATTCCATAATCGCTAGCTACACCACAGTCTGCACCTGTCATCGTCGTGTTTGCATAATAAAACCTACTAAAAAGTGCACTACATATATTATTACCATTGTATATCAGTTAATACGATGCATACATACACGGTGTTCCAAATATCAGTAGTTAAATGTGGGTAGCACAGAGCAACAATAAAGAAATCGATACATATTATGTAGTCTAGCATTTCGTTAGTCAGCATGGAATTAACAAGACCTAACAGGAAAACAGTAGACGCTTAGCAAAACAGGAACAGATTCCTGGAAACGTGAATGAATGACTATTAAAACATATGTACATCCTCTCAACCGCTGAACACTATTATATAGAGGATACGCGCTCATGAATATATGAACATTTTCTCACTTCGAGGTGAGATATATTCCATATTCACTCAAAACAAACAACTTTTCTTTTTTATGTTATGCTAATTGGTGAAAAACAAACACAAAATGAAGAAATTAAAATAGCTGGCCGTCGTGTTTTTGCGCGGATGAATACATTGACGACTATATGCGCGAGTCGATACACAAATCTGCCGCCATCTTGAATTTAAAGTTGAATCGAGGAAAAATACATGAACACATTTATTGGATTTATTGTTACAATTTGCAGTGACAAAATTCGAGACATTGTCAGATGTATTTCGCTTTTGATTTGTTTCATAGCAAAAACAATAATACAGATAAATAGTGTCATTGAAGCCAGGTAAACGGTGACAATTAAATGACACGTGTGACACGGTGAAGAATAGTGTATTGGGAAGGGAGATAATAAAAAAAGTAGTCCGGCAAAATACAGTGAGCGATATGCAGTGAGTGATATGGATAATATATCACTGATAGAACACTGCATTTCATCAATTAGCATAAAAGTGTATACTCCTACTGTTTGACAATCGAAGCATATATACATAGACATTCATCTGTGAACATTGTTTGCCTGGCTACAGAAATATTGCAGATCATGTATTTTTCAGTTATGGCGGCCACTATTTGCATATTAAATGATAGAAGAATACCATGGCTCAGGTTTATACAGACAGACAGAATATTTTAATGTCGTAAACTATGCAAAGTTTATTGACATGAATGTACAGTATAACACATGCTTACGTACCAATCAACATAGCACGATATTCAAAAACTGTATACACATAAGTTCTAGAATCCGCTTAAACCACAATCATTTTATTGGAAGCCACCCGCCGCTCTAATGTGTGGCTGAACACCCATCCACCAAGCAGGTCTGGGAAGTTTGAACAATCGCAACTCGTAATGCAACGTTCTACATACATGTATATTAAAACAAATTATTTAAGCGTTGGAAGAGATCATTATTATGTACTATTTATGTTATATTCATATGTGTAATTTATTGATGTTAATAAAATGCAAACATAGTTATTCTAGTGTTTGTATAAGTTTGCCCTATTTAACTATGCTTAATGTATTTGTCACGCCTCAACATGATGATGATTCCGTTTATTAACGCTCGCCGCCGGTAAACCATATGGGCGAGCAAAATACTGCAGGTGATAGTTTTTATATATAAACTTGTATGACCATTCCATGATTTCAATGTCAGCAATTATCGGGGAAAGGCAGCCCAATCTAAGAGAGATAATCGAGATAATCAAAGCGCAAATTGGACTGATAAACAAGGGAGATAAAACCCGATATTTATCCATAAAAGCTGGACATGATAATGCGGATGCTGCACTAGATTGCACTAGATTGCAGTGACAAGTCTTATAATGAGATAGAATAGTTATAGCCTATGAATATTAATGAGATATACTTGTTTTGCGTTTGATAGGGTTATGAATGTCGATCGCATGGGCTGAATCTGCCAATTAGAATCGCGGCATTGCAAGAAGTTGTAATTATTATATTATAGAAACACCGAGAGAAAACGTTGGAATGGTATTCAGGTTACCCCCAAAATATGTAATTTACCCCGGATTACTGTTGCTACACAATGACACGCACGCACGCACGCACGCACGCACGCACGCACGCACGCACGCACGCACGCACGCACGCACGCACGCACGCGTTTTCTCATGCATGGATATCTGTGAAATGAACGAATATTAAACGAGTGTTTGACTTGATTTATCTCTTCGGCATCCGTCAGTCTTGTCAGACTATGGAGTTAGCGCCCGTTGAGTCTACAGATGAGCACCGTCTTGATTTATACATGGTGCAATATACTATGAAGCAAATTATTTGGCTGCAAGGAAAATAATATAAGGAATCAACATGCTCTATGAAAGTTTACTCAGATCCGCCGAGACATGCACGCTGCCTGTGTTCAGGGGTGGATCTATGAATTGAAGCTATTGGGAACAAGGACTAGGAGTGTCTGGGGGCATGCGCTCAGAACATGTTTGGTGGAATATTGCCTTTGGTGCATTCTGGTGTATTTTCCGGTGCTGTTGATTATGCCAAATAACAGTGAAATGTATATAATAATATCCATAGGTCATGATCGAAAGCCTAAAAATGCCGTGCGAGCGAGAAATGATTTCCAATGTGTAGCACAATATATATGCTTCACATAGTTTAGGGGGTGCGCTAGGTACCCCACCCGCTGTTAGTGGAGTGGCACTGCAAAGGAAATATGGAGTATTAAGATCCAAGACAGGCTTGCAGAATATTAATTTGAATGCATACACCCGGAGTACGTCAATAATGTGTGTTTGTTTTTGTTGGCATAATTTGTAATCTTAATTAATTACAATTTTATAAATCAAGTAGCTCAACTGCAACTGGTGGCGGAATGCAATTTAAAATGACTGTGAAAAGGAAATATGACACAAGAAATGTTTTACTATAGATGCAACACGTACTACAGTTGAGGTATATGACGTGGTACAATTACATGGTACATTAAAATAATATATCTAAAGCTGCCAATGAAGTAAATTAGATCAACATACAAGCGTAAAGAACCTGCCGTAAGGCATGCTAGAATGTTAATAAATATGCTGCAGCCAGGCACGTAACTACTCAAAGGCACTGAAGGTCCGGGCCTGCAGAGAGTCCAAACATTAACAATCTAAAACCCCGATAATGTAATAAAAAAACTGTAAGGGTATGATGGGTTACGTCTAAGACGTACATTAAAATGCGTCAGAATGCACCATTGACGTTCTAGGATTCAGAGTTTTCCTGAGGGAGCATTCCCATTGACCCATCATATCCCTTACAGTTTTTTATTACATTATCGGGGTTTTAGATTTTTAATATTTGGGACTGCTGCAGGCTCGGACAGTCAGTGCCTTGAGTAGTACGTCGCACGACGCAGCATATTAATTAACATAAGTTGCAGTTGCAACTGCAACATGGCATAGTGCTCATTTTATTAGTCCTGCCTACAAATTCCATAATCGCTAGCTACACCACAGTCTGCACCTGTCATCGTCGTGTTTGCATAATAAAACCTACTAAAAATTGCACTACATATATTATTACCATTGTATATCAGTTAATACGATGCATACATACACGGTGTTCCAAATATCAGTAGTTAAATGTGGGTAGCACAGAGCAACAATAAAGAAATCGATACATATTATGTAGTCTAGCATTTCATTAGTCAGCATGGAATTAACAAGACCTAACAGGAAAACAGTAGACGCTTAACAAAACAAGAACAGATTCCTGGAAACATATGTACATGCTCTCAACCGCTGAACACTATTATATAGAGTTGATGATGATTGAGCTTATTTACCCTCGCCTCCGGCGAACCATATGGGCGAGCAATTATATAGAGGATACGCGCTCGTGAATATAATTATGAAAATGTTCTCACTTCGAGGTGAGATATATTCCATTTTCACTCAAAACAAACAACTTTTCTTTTTATTTTATGCTAATTGGTGAAAAACAAACACAAAATGAAGAAATAAAAATAGCTGGCCGCCGTGTTTTTGCGCGGATGAATACATTAACGACTATATGTCGTGAGTCGATACACAAATCTGCCGCCATCTTGAATTTAAAGTTGAATCGAGGAAAAATACATGAACACATTTATTGGATTTATTGTTACAATTTGCAGTGACAAAATTCGAGACATTGCCAGATGTATTTCGCTTTTGATTTGTTTCATAACAAAAACAATAATACAGGTAAATAGTGTCATTGAAGCCAGGTAAACGGTGACAATTAAATGACACGTGTGACACGGTGAATAATAGTGTATTGGGAAGGGAGATAATAAAAAAAGTAGTCCGGCAAAATACAGTGAATGATATGCAGTGAGTGATATGGATTATATATCACTGATAGAACACTGTATTTCATCAATTAGCATAAAAGTGTATAATCCTACTGTTTGACAATCGAAGCATATATACATAGACATTCATCTGTGTGAACATTGTGTGCCTGGCGAGCAGAAATATGCAGATCATGTACTTTTTTCAGTTATGGCGGCAACTATTGGCAGATAAAGATAGAAGATACCATGGCTCGGTTTATACAGACAGAGAATATTTTAATGTCGTAAAACTATGCAAAGTTTATTGACATGAATGTACAGTATAACACATGCTTACGTACCAATCAACATAGCACGATATTCAAAAACTGTATACACATAAGTTCTAGAATCCGCTTAAACCACAATCATTTTATTGGAAGCCACCCGCCGCTCTAATGTGTGGCTGAACACCCATCCACCAAGCAGGTCTGGGAAGTTTGAACAATCGCAACTCGTAATGCAACGTTCTACATACATGTATATTAAAACAAATTATTTAAGCGTTGGAAGAGATCATTATTATGTACTATTTATGTTATATTCATATGTGTAATTTATTGATGTTAATAAAATGCAAAAATAGTTATTCTAGTGTTTGTATAAGTTTGCCCTATTTAACTACATCTGCGAATATCTATATTTCAGATCATTTGTTTTTACAAATCCATAAAAACAATTAACGGTATGCGTTAGATATGCTTAATGTATTTGTCACGCCTCAACATGATGATGATTCCGTTTATTTACCCTGGCCGCCGGTAAACCATATGGGCGAGCAAAATACTGCAGGTGATAGTTTTTATAGATAAACTTGTATGACCATTCCCGTATTTGGTAACAGTTGACTGATTTCAATGTCAGCAATTATCGGTGAAAGACAGCCCAATCTAAGAGAGATAATCGAGATAATCAAAGGGCAAATTGGACTGATAAACAAGGGAGATAAAACCCGATATTTATCCATAAAAGCTGGACATGATAATGCGGATGCTGCACTAGATTGCACTAGATTGAAGTGACAAGTCTTATAATGAGATAGAATAGTTATAGCCTATGAATATTAATGAGATATACTTGTTTTGCGTTTGATAGGGTTATGAATGTCGATCGCATGGGCTAAATCTGCCAATTAGAATCGCGGCATTGCAAGAAGTTGTAATTATTATATTATAGAAACACCGAGAGAAAACGTTGGAATGGTATTCAGGTTACCCCCAAAATATGTAATTTACCCCGAATTACTGTTGCTACA
>CM026395.1:21781476-21805064 GCA_014843695.1 Archivesica marissinica | reverse complement strand
AAAACGGTCATCATTTGTAAACTGTGCACCACATACTGAACATACACAATAACCTTCAGCTTGATGCATACAAATATGATGAGTCAGATTTTTCTTACGTTTGAACACCATTCCACAAATATCACATAACCAGCTTGGTTCTTCCTGATGTTTTACGAGAACACATGGTGACGCAGAATACCTTTAGTCTGGCCCCGAAATTGGGGACACAGCACACATACACAGCCTCCACATACCTCTTTGATATAATCTTCAACTAGATGCGTTTGTAAATGACGCTTCAATCCATCATTACCATATTCTTCCTGACAGACACCGCAAACTACTACAGTACGTTGTTCATCCATTGTGGACGGAATGGTTAGTTGAACCGGTTGATCATCCGCATCCTCGCTATCTTGTTTGTGGATAGTCATATCTTTCACAGTTTCAAATGAAGTATTACACAGGTCACAATCATACTTGAAACTCCCATGAACCTCTATTCTATGCCGTTTTCGCAATCCTCTTGTGGCATATTTAGTATCACAAATTTCACAAATAAAACCACAAGGACCAATGTGAGCTAGTTTATGTCTTCTTAATGAAATCTGGCTACCAAATGATAACCTGCAACTCTGACAATGGTAGCGGCATCTCTCACGAACATGTTCAATGTGTATATGCAACGAATCTGACGTCTTCAAATGGTTATCACACCATGGACACGTATATGTAATACCCAAATCAGACTGTCTCCTATGAAGGCACAGTCCCGATTGATATTTATACGTTTACGCACACAACGAACATTTGAAAGTCATATTTGCTATATTGCTTAACGGTTTAGAAATAAATTTTCAAACATTGCATATGATCAGAACTATTCCTTTGGTGAAATGGATACGGTATACACCTCGTAATCCAGATTGTTAGTTTGAGCCCAGGTAGAACTATGCTGGTTATGTCCTTACGCATGCCACTTAAACCATGACGTAATGAGGTATCAAGACCGATTAGTATAAGTTAGAATTATCTCTAAATGTTGTAGGAGCTATAGCTACTGCACTTATATATGAAGATAGAATTAGAAACTCAATACCATGTCTTACTCGTGCACAGTTATGCTGTCTTAATAGCGCACAATTAGGCTGTTTCTTAACAATATGTTCACTGAATGCCGCCATTTTATATATGGATAATTAGTGCAAACATCTGGCAATACACGAATCACAAATTACATTACAGTTATCTTACTCTGTATATATAAATATATGTACCGTCAACATCTCCGATCTCTATTTGTATGCAGGACAATGTGAAGATCTATATAGTCTAGAATTCCACAACATCTCCGATATCTATTTGTATGCAGGACAATGTGAAGATCTATATAGTCTATAATTCCACAACATCACCGATCTCTATTTATATGCAGGACAATGTGAATATCTATATAGTCTAGAATTCCACAACATCTCCGATATCTATTTGTATGCAGGACAATGTGAAAATCTATACAGTCTAGAATTCCACAACATCTCCGATCTCTATTTGTATGCAGGACAATGTGAAGATCTATATAGTCTAGAATTCCACAACATCTCCGATATCTATTTCTATGCAAGACAATGTGAAGATCTATATAGTCTAGAATTCCACAACATCTCCGATATCTATTTGTATGCAGGACAATGTGAAGATCTCTATAGTCTAGAATTCCACAACATCTCCGATATCTATTTGTATGCAGGACAATGTGAAGATCTCTATAGTCTAGAATTCCACAACATCTCGGATATCTATTTGTATCTATCTGTCAGAGATAGATCGCATAGACATAGTCATCGCACGATCAACATCTACAATGAGCTGAGGATCTGCTGATACCACACACAGAAACATCGTCCTGGAACGTACTGAATCAAATGGAGCAGCTTGTTTAGTGTACTATTCATTGCTACACACCCGCAGCACATTTCCTGGAAATTCGAATATGAAACAGAAGTTAAAATAAAGTTTCCAAATGATTCTATTAGTGCTTAGAGGTTATAGAAGAAAGATGAAGGTGTCTTTCAAGTTTTGGTTTTGTTCTCACTCTATTTCTTTGCTGCGGATATTTACAATGTAAATTAAACAAAACAGAACAATGTCATGTATATGCACTCTATATTTAATAAACAAGCGTGTATGTAATTTTTTATTTTAGCAGTTTGAGGAATGCTAATTATTCTCATTTGAATCAAGGTTTGTTTTACTGGAGAGAATGTCTGGTATTTATTGGTGAGGTCAGCTATGTTGCATTTGGCACCTACACCATGTACAACAACACTAAATATCTCACAATTGGTAACTCATCTGCATGCTCATGTCACGGCCTGCTCAGTCGGTGAACGATTGTTCTGGCCACAGCCAGATGTACGTGGCAAACTATTTTAATTTGATTGTGGACGTGGGTCCTTTCGGATCAGCAGGGCACTGAAAACAGTACAATATCAAAGATATATATATATTTATTCGTGGTTGCACCTAACTACACAAAATATGCAACCTGTAACCATAACATGGTGATGGCGAATGCAACGACTTAGTGAAAACAATAACAATGCATATGATGGTGAAACAATGTACACAGTCAAGTATATTCCTTTAAAATACAAACAAGCCCTCAACTCGTTCAAATACGTCATTAGGGTGTAATAAATTACCAAAATACTAATATAACTTAACTAACCTGAAAACAGTACAATATCAAAGATATATATATTTATTCCTGGTTGCACGTAACTACACAACATATGCAACCTGTAACCATAACATGGTGATCGCGAATGCAACGAAGCATTGCATTAGTCTATAATATTTTGTGTAGTAGATTACGGGACACGGGTTAGTAAGAGATTAATATAATGTATATAACGGGACATGGGCAGAGTATAGGTCAGGTTGATAATTATGTATATGTGTTTGGTGTAACTGGACAATACTTTCAACGTTTCTAGATTATTTCCCTTGACTATCAATACTTGCATTAAAGGGTGGTTAAGTAAATGAAAAAACAACACGCCTGATAACTTTATTTTATTTATTATATACTAAAGTCTTGTACTCGTTTATTGTCAAATAAACACATATAATCAACCCTACGACACTCATATATCTGACTGTGTATTCATTTCATTTCATAACAAGGCTAGTTTCAAGTACAACAATAACATGGTGAAACTACACCCTCCACAAGGTCATTTTTAGATGAAAGACCATTAAGCATAGATTGTTGTTTACTGTTGATACAAATAAAACATCCATGAAATCATACATATAAACACATTCTTAGAAGTTCTTTGTCAAGTAACTAGCGATGTGATTAGATTATTAGCATTGACTGTTTTACTTTGCACTAATTGAATAATGTTATGTTACCATTCATATGCCATATTGTGCACAATAAAATTATACGGTATAATGACTTAGTAGTTACACCAACAAACATCTCCATTGAATCAAAGGTTTCTAGTGATTATCTACTCTAATAATCCTATCTGATTGCTTGTTCACAACGGTCTACAACAAACAAGAAAATGAAAGATATTAAAAAAATCTTCAGAAGATGGCTACGTGAATCTATTGTCTATTATATTTTCTAATGGAAAACTAGCAATGTTACAGCAATTTTCAAATCAGGAAAGAAAGAACTACCTGCCGGAAATTATACCCCAATAAGCAGCAGCACATTAGAGTCAAACATGATGCAAATAATCATCAACAATTAGAATTCAATCATACACAATACAATAATTATTTTCCAAACACCATTATGGGTTTATGACATGTAAATCGAGTCCACTACCATTCATTAGAAGCTTTAGAGGACTGTTCTTGGGAACTAGACTGTGGACAAAGAGTTAGGCGTAATTGTTTATATTTTCAGACACGCTTTCGATACAATACACCACCGCAAACTAAGTATTATATTAATTGGTTATGGGATCACATGTGATGTACTAAGAGGGGTGAAGGACTCACGAAGTAGTAATAAATAAAGTGCACTCGACCCACGAAAAAGTATTGTGCCACAAGGCACTGTATTAAGACCAACTCTGTTCTTGATATTCATAATCTGACAGAGGTAGCTGAAACAGTTGTTAACCTGTTCGCAGATGACATAAAATCCTACAGCACTGTCTACTCTGTAGAAGACATGAACTACTACAGCGTACCACCAATCATTTTAGCGATTGACCAATTATTTGGGAAGTTGTGATAGCGCTGTGGTAGCCCCGCTGGAGCCGTTACGATTGTGACCTTAGGCAAGGCATTTAAATTCCACGTTGTCTCATCTCTCTCCATCGTGAATGAGGTCTCGAGAGTGATTAATATAAGATGTAAGACATTTTTAGCAATCGAGCTGAAATACATTTGTATACACTAAATATTTGGGAACTTGGTTTCAGTGCAAAATATTACATATAGGCAAGAGTCAATAATTAATGCTTTCCAATGAATTATTGAGTTATCTCAGTGAAAGAAAATGATGTCGTTCACTGTTTTCAAACAATGGAAGATGACATGATCTCTGTCACTGCTTGAGTTTCGTATTCATCCGCAGTTGGATGTACCTTTGTATTTTAGCTATTTTCTGACAGTCTTGAATAGTTAATTATAAAATAATATATTCGATTGAATTTGCTGTGTCTGTTCTTTACGACTGCAAACAGAAACTAATTTGAAAATTATACCGGAACTATTTCTTATACGAACGTTCACACTAACATAAGTGGTTGTACGGTTGTGTATTGTAGTGAATTGAAGCTCCTGACAGGGGCAGTTAAAATGAATTGAGATACAATGTAGGACCAACTAGTCGATTGAATCTGACATTTTTTCCAAGTAGAATTCCTGTACTTATATACAGCTACCACCAAACGCGCCCAAATCACTGTGCTTGGAACAATGGTGCCTAGCAATCTCACTCTAAACATCAAAAGTGAAGACGGTGGGTATGGCAAGTGTCTTCTAGTATAATCCCTGCACATAACCCTATATATCTGTACCACAAACGCACCTGATCCATGGCGTATAGGCTACACATCAGCTTCAGCCAAGCTACTCCCATGCTTGCTTGCTAAACACACTCAACAGAGAACTATGTCAATATCGACATAAAAGTGAACATTTGGAAGTCGTTAACTTCATGTGTGACAGACCCAGAGTTCGCACCCATCTGTAGCCGTTGCGATCGTGCCATTAAGCAAGCACTTAAATTACACAGTGCCAATAGCTCTCTTTTTGTGTTGACTACAGTATTGATACATGTGGAATGAGAGTCCCTAAAAAAGAATGGCCAAGGGACCTGTCAGTCATAATCAGAAATTGAGTGTTTGGCAGTATATAGTAGAAAATGAACATAAGCACACTAATTGACGATAAAATATTACATGCCTGCCTCCATTAGGTTCCTATTAAATAACACATATTGAATAATCTGAGTTCCGGAATAAACATTGCTGCAAATGGCGGAATGTGTTAAAGGGAAACCACTCTCTTTACACGTATTGGATAATGTGTAAATATGATCTTCACTGCAAAATAATGGTTCAGAACTAATTAAAAAAACTCCAATCGTCGTTTTCTCATGCATGCATATCTGTGAAATGAACGAATATTAAACGAGTGTTTGACTTGATTTATCTCTTCGGCATCCGTCAGTCTTGTCAGACTATGGAGTTAGCGCCCGTTGAGTCTACAGATGAGCACCGTCTTGATTTATACATGGTGCAATATACTATGAAGCAAATTATTTGGCTGCAAGGAAAATAATATAAGGAATCAACATGCTCTATGAAAGTTTACTCAGATCCGCCGAGACATGCACGCTGCCTGTGTTCAGGGGTGGATCTATGAATTGAAGCTATTGGGAACAAGGACTAGGAGTGTCTGGGGGCATGCGCTCAGAACATGTTTGGTGGAATATTGCCTTTGGTGCATTCTGGTGTATTTTCCGGTGCTGTTGATTATGCCAAATAACAGTGAAATGTATATAATAATATCCATAGGTCATGATCGAAAGCCTAAAAATGCCGTGCGAGCGAGAAATGATTTCCAATGTGTAGCACAATATATATGCTTCACATAGTTTAGGGGGTGCGCTAGGTACCCCACCCGCTGTTAGTGGAGTGGCACTGCAAAGGAAATATGGAGTATTAAGATCCAAGACAGGCTTGCAGAATATTAATTTGAATGCATACACCCGGAGTACGTCAATAATGTGTGTTTGTTTTTGTTGGCATAATTTGTAATCTTAATTAATTACAATTTTATAAATCAAGTAGCTCAACTGCAACTGGTGGCGGAATGCAATTTAAAATGACTGTGAAAAGGAAATATGACACAAGAAATGTTTTACTATAGATGCAACACGTACTACAGTTGAGGTATATGACGTGGTACAATTACATGGTACATTAAAATAATATATCTAAAGCTGCCAATGAAGTAAATTAGATCAACATACAAGCGTAAAGAACCTGCCGTAAGGCATGCTAGAATGTTAATAAATATGCTGCAGCCAGGCACGTAACTACTCAAAGGCACTGAAGGTCCGGGCCTGCAGAGAGTCCAAACATTAACAATCTAAAACCCCGATAATGTAATAAAAAAACTGTAAGGGTATGATGGGTTACGTCTAAGACGTACATTAAAATGCGTCAGAATGCACCATTGACGTTCTAGGATTCAGAGTTTTCCTGAGGGAGCATTCCCATTGACCCATCATATCCCTTACAGTTTTTTATTACATTATCGGGGTTTTAGATTTTTAATATTTGGGACTATCTGCAGGCTCGGACATTCAGTGCCTTTGAGTAGTTACGTGCCAGACTGCAGCATATTTATTAACATAAGTTGCAGTTGCAACTGCAACATGGCATAGTGCTCATTTTATTAGTCCTGCCTACAAATTCCATAATCGCTAGCTACACCACAGTCTGCACCTGTCATCGTCGTGTTTGCATAATAAAACCTACTAAAAATTGCACTACATATATTATTACCATTGTATATCAGTTAATACGATGCATACATACACGGTGTTCCAAATATCAGTAGTTAAATGTGGGTAGCACAGAGCAACAATAAAGAAATCGATACATATTATGTAGTCTAGCATTTCATTAGTCAGCATGGAATTAACAAGACCTAACAGGAAAACAGTAGACGCTTAACAAAACAGGAACAGATTCCTGGAAACATATGTACATGCTCTCAACCGCTGAACACTATTATATAGAGTTGATGATGATTGAGCTTATTTACCCTCGCCTCCGGCGAACCATATGGGCGAGCAATTATATAGAGGATACGCGCTCGTGAATATAATTATGAAAATGTTCTCACTTCGAGGTGAGATATATTCCATTTTCACTCAAAACAAACAACTTTTCTTTTTATGTTATGCTAATTGGTGAAAAACAAACACAAAATGAAGAAATAAAAATAGCTGGCCGCCGTGTTTTTGCGCGGATGAATACATTAACGACTATATGTCGTGAGTCGATACACAAATCTGCCGCCATCTTGAATTTAAAGTTGAATCGAGGAAAAATACATGAACACATTTATTGGATTTATTGTTACAATTTGCAGTGACAAAATTCGAGACATTGCCAGATGTATTTCGCTTTTGATTTGTTTCATAACAAAAACAATAATACAGGTAAATAGTGTCATTGAAGCCAGGTAAACGGTGACAATTAAATGACACGTGTGACACGGTGAATAATAGTGTATTGGGAAGGGAGATAATAAAAAAAGTAGTCCGGCAAAATACAGTGAATGATATGCAGTGAGTGATATGGATTATATATCACTGATAGAACACTGTATTTCATCAATTAGCATAAAAGTGTATAATCCTACTGTTTGACAATCGAAGCATATATACATAGACATTCATCTGTGAACATTGTTTGCCTGGCTACAGAAATATTGCAGATCATGTATTTTTCAGTTATGGCGGCCACTATTTGCATATTAAATGATAGAAGAATACCATGGCTCAGGTTTATACAGACAGACAGAATATTTTAATGTCGTAAACTATGCAAAGTTTATTGACATGAATGTACAGTATAACACATGCTTACGTACCAATCAACATAGCACGATATTCAAAAACTGTATACACATAAGTTCTAGAATCCGCTTAAACCACAATCATTTTATTGGAAGCCACCCGCCGCTCTAATGTGTGGCTGAACACCCATCCACCAAGCAGGTCTGGGAAGTTTGAACAATCGCAACTCGTAATGCAACGTTCTACATACATGTATATTAAAACAAATTATTTAAGCGTTGGAAGAGATCATTATTATGTACTATTTATGTTATATTCATATGTGTAATTTATTGATGTTAATAAAATGCAAAAATAGTTATTCTAGTGTTTGTATAAGTTTGCCCTATTTAACTACATCTGCGAATATCTATATTTCAGATCATTTGTTTTTACAAATCCATAAAAACAATTAACGGTATGCGTTAGATATGCTTAATGTATTTGTCACGCCTCAACATGATGATGATTCCGTTTATTTACCCTGGCCGCCGGTAAACCATATGGGCGAGCAAAATACTGCAGGTGATAGTTTTTATAGATAAACTTGTATGACCATTCCCGTATTTGGTAACAGTTGACTGATTTCAATGTCAGCAATTATCGGTGAAAGACAGCCCAATCTAAGAGAGATAATCGAGATAATCAAAGGGCAAATTGGACTGATAAACAAGGGAGATAAAACCCGATATTTATCCATAAAAGCTGGACATGATAATGCGGATGCTGCACTAGATTGCACTAGATTGCAGTGACAAGTCTTATAATGAGATAGAATAGTTATAGCCTATGAATATTAATGAGATATACTTGTTTTGCGTTTGATAGGGTTATGAATGTCGATCGCATGGGCTAAATCTGCCAATTAGAATCGCGGCATTGCAAGAAGTTGTAATTATTATATTATAGAAACACCGAGAGAAAACGTTGGAATGGTATTCAGGTTACCCCCAAAATATGTAATTTACCCCGAATTACTGTTGCTACACAATGACACACACGCACGCACGCACACACCCACGCACGCACGCACGCACGCACACACACACCACACGAGGTTCAGCTAAGCTACCAAAGGTTGATAAATAGACCAACCTTTCTCTCGTGGCGGGATGTTAATGAAGGTGTGAAAGGAAGTCCGATTCAGTCTCATGTAAACGTATACATAGGTTCATCTGTGATATGAGCATCTTAGTAGAACATTTGACACAAATGATGCACGGACGGACACATTTTGTTTGTGTTTGGTGATTAAAGTATCACCGACAGCTTAGGTCAAATGGCAACTCTCCAACTAATATGGACCTCTCATATTAACGAAATTGAACAAATATTGGAACAATTGCTTTCTGTGCATTTATAGTTTTGTGAATTAATTGTTATTATGCTCACAAATGCTGATTTGTCCGTCCGTTCGTCTGTTCCGTAGCATAGTACACGTATTGGGGTGTGGTGCAGCTGGAAAGAGTGAGATAGGGCAATCCATTTTGGTTAATCCATAAACATCTATATAATTATATCATTTAAAATAATTTACTGAGTAGGCCTAATTATCAATCTGCATTTCTCTGAGGGACAGCAAAACAACACGTATACATATGCATGTACAATGCCATCAGTAAACAGAGAGATAAGGCTAAGAATTATATGCGCCTTAGTCTTTGGTGTGTGTGTTTTACGTTTATTTATCGTCGCTACCGTTAACCCATATGAGCGACGTCTCCTGAAGAGATTAGTCATTTTAGATGTGTGGAGGATAATGCAATGATACAGACAGAGACGCATTCCAGAATATCCTCTGGTTCGTTTACGTGCACGATGTACAGCACCGACACGAGATCTCGGTTTAAATTCCCATCTGAAACACTGGATTACCAGTGCTACCACTGGACTACAGATCCGTCTGTGACTTAGTCTTTCCTTCCTATCCTATATTTTGTTTGATTGTCATTTGTTGCTGTAAATAAGTGAAAAAAACTAAACTGTATTTAAATTAGGCTAAGCATAGAGGGACCTCCACAATAATACCCTATAAGAAACAGAATTGGACAAAGTATGTGTACTCGTACTAGACTGGTTGCTAGTTCTCTAAAACGACATTGTATTGCAATTAGTTGGCTTTGTTATATAGCTGTATGCGGTGAAATTGTAAAAGCAGCAACGGTAGTGCCGGAACAAGCATAAAAAAACAGGATTTTTTTTTTCTTCCCCTCATAAAGCTGTAAACATGTAGCAATTATTAGGAATACTATAATGAAAAATAATATCATTAGACTGTATTGCTCCGCGAGGCATTATCATCTGTGTCTACGTGTGTACCGACACGACCTGAAGGTATAACAGGCATTGTTTTCAAACAAAATATGTCCGAAATCGAGACTACTGGAACAAGACAGCTATGTTGAACAGCTATTTCTAGTGTTTGTTCAGAGCAAATTATATTTGCGATAACACTATTTCCCTTCTTGTCATATACAATGTACGATAACACTATTTCCCTCGTTCTTGTCATATACATGTATATACAATGTACGATAACACTATTTCCCTCGTTCTTGTCATATACATGTATATACAATGTACGATAACACTATTTCCCTCGTTCTTGTCATATACATGTATATACAATGTACGATAACACTATTTCCCTCGTTCTTATCATATACATGTATATACAATGTACGATAACACTATTTCCCTCGTTCTTGTCATATACATGAATATACAATATACGATAACACTATTTCCCTCGTTCTAGTCATATACATGTATATATAATGTACGATAACACTATTTCCCTCGTTCTTGACATTTACATGTATATACAATGTGCGATAACACTATTTCCCTTCTTGTCATATACATGTATATACAATGTACGATAACACTATTTCCTTCCTAGTCACATACATGTATATACAATATACGATAACACTATTCCCTCGTTCTTGTCATATACATGTATATACAATGTACGATAACACTATTTCCCTCGTTCTTGTCATATACATGTATATACAATGTACGATAACACTATTTCCCTCGTTCTTGTCATATACATGTATATACAATGTACGATAACACTATTTCCCTCGTTCTTGTCATATACATGTATATACAATGTACGATAACACTATTTCCCTCGTTCTTGTCATATACATGTATATACAATGTACGATAACACTATTTCCCTCGTTCTTGTCATATACATGTATATACAATGTACGATAACACTATTTCCCTCGTTCTTGTCATATACATGTATATACAATGTACGATAACACTATTTCCCTCGTTCTTGTCATATACATGTATATACAATGTACGATAACACTATTTCCCTCGTTCTTATCATATACATGTATATACAATGTACGATAACACTATTTCCCTCGTTCTTGTCATATACATGTATATACAATATACGATAACACTATTTCCCTCGTTCTTGTCAAATACATGTATATACAATGTACGATAACACTATTCCCCTCCTTCTTGTCACATACATGTATATACAATGTACGATAACACTATCTCCCTTCTTGTCATATGCATGTATATACAATGTACGATAACACTATTTCCCTCGTTCTTATCATATACATGTATATACAATGTACGATAACACTATTTCCCTTCTTGTCATATGCATGTATATACAATGTACGATAACACTATTTCCCTCGTTCTTATCATATACATGTATATACAATGTACGATAACACTATTTCCCTCGTTCTTGTCATATACATGTATATACAATGTACGATAACACTATTTCCCTCGTTCTTGTCATATACATGTATATACAATGTACGATAACACTATTTCCCTCGTTCTTGTCATATACATGTATATACAATGTACGATAACACTATTTCCCTTCTTGTCACATACATGTATATACAATGTACGATAACACTATTTCCCTCCTTCTTGTCACATACATGTATATACAATGTACGATAACACTATCTCCCTTCTTGTCATATGCATGTATATACAATGTACGATAACACTATTTCTCTTCTTGTCATATACATGTATATACAATGTACGATAACACTATTTCCCTTCTTGTCATATACATGTATATACAATGTACGATAACACTATTTCCTTTCTTGTCATATACATGTATATACAATGCACGATAACACTATTTCCTTTTTTGACATATACATGTATATACAATGTACGATGACACTATTTCCCTCGTTCTTGTCATATACATGTATATACAATGTACGATGACACTATTTCCCTCGTTCTTGTCATATACATGTGTATACAATGTACAATAACACTATTTCCCTCCCTCTTGTCATATACATGTATATACAATGTATGATAACACTATTTCCCTTCTTGTCATATACATGTGTATACAATGTACAATAACACTATTTCCCTCCCTCTTGTCATATACATGTATATACAATGTACGATAACACTATTTCCCTCCCTCTTGTCATATACATGTATATACAATGTATGATAACACTATTTCCCTTCTTGTCATATACATGTATATACAATGTGCGATAACACTATTTCCTTTCTTGTCATATACATGTATAGTCGTTTCTTAACATACCGCTGGTCGTAACATACCGAGGCATTCACACTTTTTCAGAACGAGGTAAAATAACGCCACCTATCATTCTTTACATTGGATCAGTGTTGACCCAGAAAGGTAAACATGTGTTGATAAACAAGAAATCATAAACTGTCAACGTAAGTGGTTCGAAAATTACTGATGCAAGATGCTTACCTGAATATCAAGATCTATGCAAAATTACCCCACCCCTTTATCTGATAAAATGCTCCAAATGTCCATAATATATATTTATGTTCATTCCAACTTTGTAAAATGGCGGTCTGCTACCTGGTATTTATGAATGAAACTGTTTTGATCACGTGTTTAGGTTACTACGTAATTCCCGTATTACCAAATATGGGCATAATGTTACGGTCCGAGACGCGCTTTTTCTATTGAATGATTATTTTTCAAAACAGGTCCCCCCCTCAAATGTAGTATTTATAATTAAAAACAAGTTGATGTTCATATCTATTGAACTTTCTTCCGTGATGTAAATCTATTGACATGTGGTGATATAGCCAGAGTCCCGCATTTTATTATTCATAATAAGTAGGCCCATCATGGGCCTAAGGCTGTTTGTTGTTTTCTGGTGGGAGATTAAAAAGATATTCATGTTTTATGTTAACATGACACATTTACTGCTAGACTTACATATTATACAGATTAAGGTCTCTATCAAATACTCACATAATTTTATTATGACTACCTTTGTATAAACACCAAATCAGGGCCTCGTCCATTTGCCGCGGTATACTCGGAACTACTGACTACGTAACTGCTGACACGATGGCGCCAAAAACATGATAAACACAAGTGATTCCCAATAATATTTCTTCTTTGTGTATGTGTAATGTTGATGTGGAGAAGCCATAAGATGATGCAAAATGAGTTTTAAATTCAGGTACATAATAGTATATCTGTAGTTTGGTTTTTAATAGCTAGTACCGCGATATACCCATAATGCATCCTATATACAATGTACAATAACACTATTTCCCTCATTCTTGTCATATACATGTATATACAATGTACGATAACACTATTTCCCTCGTTCTTGCCATATACATGTATCGACAATGTACGATAACACTATTTCCCTCGTTCTTGTCATTTACATGTATATACAATGTACGATAACACTATTTCCCTCGTTCTTGTCATATACATGTATATACAATGTACGATAACACTATTTCCCTCCTTCTTGTCACATACATGTATATACAATGTACGATAACACTATTTCCCTTGTTCTTGTCATATACATGTATATACAATGTACGATAACACTGTTTCCCTCGTTCTTGTCATATACATGTATATACAATGTACGATAACACTATTTCCCTCGTTCTTGTCTTATACATGTATATACAATGTACGATAACACTATTTCCCTCGTTCTTGTCATATACATGTATATACAATGTACGATAACACTATTTCCTTCGTTCTTGTCTTATACATGTATATACAATGTACGATAACACTATTTCCCTCGTTCTTGTCATATACATGTATATACAATGTACGATAACACTATTTCCTTCGTTCTTGTCTTATACATGTATATACAATGTACGATAACACTATTTCCCTCGTTCTTGTCTTATACATGTATATACAATGTACGATAACACTATTTCCTTCGTTCTTGTCATATACATGTATATACAATGTACGATAACACTATTTCCCTCGTTCTTGTCATATACATGTATATACAATGTACGATAACACTATTTCCCTCGTTCTTGTCATATACATGTATATACAATGTACGATAACACTATTTCCCTCGTTCTTGTCATATACATGTATATACAATGTACGATAACACTATTTCCCTTCTTGTCATATACATGTATATACAATGTACGATAACACTATTTCCCTCGTTCTTGTCATATACATGTATATACAATGTACGATAACACTATTTCCCTCGTTCTTGTCATATACATGTATATACAATGTACGATAACACTATTTCCCTCGTTCTTGTCATATACATGTATATACAATGTACGATAACACTATTTCCCTTCTTGTCATATACATGTATATACAATGTACGATAACACTATTTCCCTCGTTCTTGTCATATACATGTATATACAATGTACGATAACACTATTTCCCTCGTTCTTGTCATATACATGTATATACAATGTACGATAACACTATTTCCCTCGTTCTTGTCATATACATGTATATACAATGTACGATAACACTATTTCCCTCGTTCTTGTCATATACATGTATATACAATGTACGATAACACTATTTCCCTCGTTCTTGTCATATACATGTATATACAATGTACGATAACACTATTTCCCTCGTTCTTGTCACATACATGTATATACAATGTACGATAACACTATTTCCCTCGTTCTTGTCATATACATGTATATACAATGTACGATAACACTATTTCCCTCGTTCTTGTCATATACATGTATATACAATGTACGATAACACTATTTCCCTCTTCTTGTCATATACATGTATATACAATGTACGATAACACTATTTCCCTTCTTGTCATATCATGTATATACAATGTACGATAACACTATTTCCTCTCTTGTCATATACATGTATACAATGTACGATAACACTATTTCCCTCGTTCTTGTCATATACATGTTATACAATGTACGATAAACTATTTCCCTCGTTCTTGTCATATACATGTATATACAATGTACGATAACACTATTTCCCTTCTTGTCATATACATGTATATACAATGTACGATAACACTATTTCCCTCGTTCTTGTCATATACATGTATATACAATGTACGATAACACTATTTCCTCGTTCTTGTCATATACATGTATATACAATGTACGATAACACTATTTCCCTCGTTCTTGTCATATACATGTATATACAATGTACGATAACACTATTTCCGTCGTTCTTGTCATATACATGTATATACAATGTACGATAACACTATTTCCCTGGTTCTTGTCATATACATGTATATACAATGTGCGATAACACTATTTCCCTCGTTCTTGTCATATACATGTATATACAATGTACGATATCACTATTTCCCTCGTTCTTGTCATATACATGTATATACAATGTACGATAACACTATTTCCCTCCGTATTGTCACATACATGTATATAAAATGTATGTTCATGCTACAATATATAGATAATAATTATTTTAATTAATATATGAACAGAACAGCACATACATATTTAACGTCTACACATTGGTATATGGTTACACATGTATATTAATGACAAAGTATACACATTATAAATTGAAAAGAAGTATCAAAATTTAAAACACGGTCGCGACGTCATACCTTTGTACCTGCAGTCCATTATTATTAATTTATATTGGACTGTTGTCAAATGGCCTGAATATTATATTAAATCCTGCATGTAAATGTTCGAAATTAACAATTTTAATTAGTAGGATCTTGCTATATAAGTGTGTATTTTATGCAAGATATAAGCCTCAAACGGATCCAATATGTAAACTATTGGTACTGTCTTCGGCGCAACGCGCCTCGCACAGTCCAATATTTTACATATTGGATCGTTTTCGGCTTATATCCTATGCATATATAACATTGACTAAATTAATATTTAAGGTACATATGCACGATACAAGCACGTACTATATCTATAGAGAATTGAAAGTGTATTCAAGAATACTAAAAACTTCAATGTTTTTTTTTGTAATTTCAGCAAAACATGTTTGCCCATTTATTGGTCCCCGTCAACATTGGAGAGTGGGGTCGGAGAGCCATCCCCACTACCCCTTACAAATATTGATTCATGTATTTCATATAGCAAGCACAAAGAATAATAAAAATATTTAATACGGCGAAATGTATATGAAAATAATACTTGATGAATGGGTTTTTTTAATCCAATTTTATTATGGTAGTTTATTGTTCCTTTTTTTAGACCAAATCCAATATAAATATTGTTCTTCGCGGGATTAAAATAGTTATATTACTAGTATTGAGTTTTTCAGCAAATCTTAACAAACTCGGACTAACTCGATAACGTGTATATGATTGCCAAAATTGTATATACACTGCATTTGAAAATAAAATGAAATTCATCCTCTATATATCATGATTTGCAAAGTACACATGTTCTATTGTGGCTATCAAGCCTATCTCTGGCATACCTTCCGGTTCATATCAACGAGAGATACTAGAAATGTTGTTATATTACGTCCAAATTGATTTCATACAATAATTTTCCCGGGCCCCATTAGTGATAACCCCACTTATTAGTCTCCGTAATAGGTGTGGTAGGGGCCGTACATTTTCTGGTTCATGTTATTACATCTATATGTAATAATTAATAGGATGATATCATATGGACATAAACAGTTTGTTTTTATTTTACTCTATGTACTAATATTAAGCAAAATTATATTTTCAAATTGTGGTGTTATTGAATGGAAATTTTGATATACAGCACATATCAGACAATCTTCTGTGCAAGAATGTGTTACTATATGTTTGTTTTACACAATTGTGGATAACAGCTTCGATCCCCCACGTATAATCCTAACAATATTAACAGTATTTCAGATGGGACTTTAAACCGAGGTCTCGTGTCGGTGCTTTATACCGTGCACGTATAATAACCAGAGGAGACTCTGGAATGGGTCTCTGTCTGTATCATTGCACTATCATCCAAAAATCTAAAATGACTTAATCTCTTCAGGAGACGTCGCTCATATGGGCAACCGGTAGCGACGATAAATAAACGTAAAACACACTGTAAGCGACGGCATTCTTCATCTGGGTATTTAATGATGCAAGTCGTAACGCTGTAACCTTGCAGGCAAATAATTTTTAGAAACAATATAATGAAAAATGATGTTTTGATACTATATAGCTCTGTGGGGCACGAACAGCTGTGCCTGCGCGTGTGGTGACAAGACCCGGGGGTTGGTGTTTGTGATAACAAATGGAAATGGTAAGTATATAAACAGGCATTAATTCAAAAACAAAATATATCTGAAGTCTAGACTATTGGAAAAAGACAGGTATGTTGAACCGCTATCATTAGCATTTGTTCAGAGAATATTTTCTTTTTGATAACACTACTTCCATCGCTCTTGCGGCATACATGTACAACCAAACTAGCTCGAAAGACCACTTGTATTAAGATACCACTTGTATTAAGATACCACTGTTTTGTTTTCTTACCCGTTTATGTTGTTAAGCAACAAACTAACGTGTATTCAGGGGCCGGGCCGTTCATGCTTAGAGCCCACGTTTTGCCCTTTCATTTAGTGGTTGGTTTAAACATATTTATTCGATAATAATGTACATTACATATACATTGTATACAAAACGAAAATGGATTAAATCGGAAGCTTAAAGCTTATTGAGATTTTCTCCATTGCATATATAATGTTGTGCTCAAATGGCGATTAAGAGATAAACATATAATGTAGTAATACCAAAATATATAATAAGTATTTGAAAATATAGCTTGTTATCAGGTGAAAAGCTAACAGTAAAAGGGAGGTTGGGGAGGGTGGGTAGAAAGCGATGAAACCATAAGTAAGCACACTGTTTGAAGTGAATCACTCTGCTAGTGCGTCAGTCTCTGTTCACATAATACTAAAAACGTTTAGACTTTTCTATGAATGTGTGGACAGCTAAGACTATTATTTCATTATGTTCAGATGGCAATGAAATATCACATTTAGTGGTTTAATATTAATACAAGTTGACTGTATATTAAACGTTCATGCTACAATGTATTGTTGGAGTCAAACATAAAGATAATAATTGTTTTAATTAATGTAAATACACTTATATCTTGATGTCCTTATAACACATTTAACATTTTCTCTCTTAGTCTGTAAGAACGGGCTTTTTGGGGGATATTTTATCATACGTTATACACATTTATTTTAGCTCGATTGCTAAACAAATTCATGCAACATTTCATTTGATTAATCGCTCTGAAGACCTCATTCACATAGTGGAATCCATCACCATGAGGGAGAGCGAAGAGGCAATGTGAAGTTTAAATTCCAACGCGCTACTGCTGTGCTATTACCGACACGAATCTCTCTTGGTGCTTGTATTATCTGTTTGTTTGTTGTAGTGTAGTTGGGTAACTCGCTTGGCGTGAGGTACCGGGGCGGGTCGGGCTAGAATTAAATTTGTATTTATTTAATTCGTACATCTGTTTTAGGATTCTGGTGCAAGCGCCATGCCTCCAGAATATTAGGTTGCGTGTCCTAATCAGACACTTTTATGATGTACACACATATGTAACAGAACAAATAATTAATGTTTAAATTAATCTGACACAGGCTATGACATGAACAGGCTATGAAATGAACAGACTATGACATGAACAGACTATGACATGAACAGACTATGCTATGACATGAACAGGCTAAGAAATGAACAGGCTATGACATGAACAGGCTAATAAATGAACAGGCTATGAAATGAACAGGCTAAGAAATGAACAGGCTAAGAAATTAAGAAATGAACAGGCTAAGAAATGAACAGGCTATGAAATGAACAGGCTAAGAAATGAACAGGCTATGACATGAACAGGCTATGAAATGAACAGGCTATGCCATGAACACGCTATGAAATGAACAGGCTATGACATGAACAGGCTAAGAAATGAACAGTTTCTATGACATGAACAGGCTATCAATTTGAGCTTGATAGCACTATCATGACGTCCACATGTGTTGGGTGTTGAAAGTAGCATCAACAGCTAGAGGTCATATAGCAACTATATGTGGAGGAACACCCTGAGTGCCCAATCGGAGCAGTAATTCAGACACGGAGGGACACCCGGGTAGAACCACTGATAATCCAATTCGAACCTACAGAGGTTAGGGGCAAGTGATTTTAATTCACGATCTTAAACACTCATCATTGGACGCTCCGGACTTCATATTACAGTCAAGCTAGTGTTAAGCAGCCGGCCACGAACATCACAGAATGTGGCTGCTTAGCATAGTATGGTTGCTTAATAGGGGTGACACCTGACGCAGGTTTAACTGTAGAGCATAAAATCATATAAACTTACAACAGTAAATAACGCCCCACCCCCACTTGGAACATACTATCGGGAACATAGAATTCTAATTATAATCGATAATTTGCCAATATAAGCAAGGAAGAAGAATTGACCGGCCGTACCGATGGACTTGCAGAATATATATTATAAGTATGTGCCTCCATAAACATAAAAGTATTACTACTAAATTTAGTAAACTAAGTGACTTGACAGGACGTCTTACTATGTGTGTGTTTTACTTTTAGTTATCGTCGCTACCGGTTGCCCATGTGAGCGACGCCTCCTGAAGAGATTAGTCATTTTAGATTTTTGGAGGATAGTGCATGATACAGACAGAGACCCATTCCAGAGTATCCTCTGGTTCTTTTACGTGCATGGTGTAAAGCACCGACACGAGACCTCGGTTTAACGTCCCATCTGAAAGACTGTTAATTTTATTTAGGTCAGACGGGGGATCGAACCTACGATCCCTGGATTAGCCGTAATGTGGCACATTTAAATATGATGGCATAGTCATTGATAAACAATAGAGGTGCAAATACAGTCGAACCTGTGTTAGTGGTCACCTCCATTAAGCAGCCAACCTGTATTAAGCAGCCAGTTTCCAGATTCCCAATCAGTTGTTTTATTATATATCTGACCTCTGTTAAGCAGCCACTTGTGCTAAGCAGCCACTTTCTCTGACTCCCTTGGCTGGCTGCTTAAGACAGATTTGACTGTATACTGAATCAAAACCTGAATTGCTGTAGACCACAGTAACCCAATGGATATGGTGTCCGTCGCTTAGTCGATGTGATGTGAGTTCGAGGCCAGCCAGAACCGCGTTTGTCTTGTTTGGTTTAAGGTTTAAAGTCCCACAAATACGTATGACTATTCCCCAGCTATTATGTGTGGGGGGAAGACCCGGTGCAATATTTCATACCCGCAAGCAAGTTGCTTTCTCCTCAATCCTACATGTATGTACATATTATGTGTTCTTGACTATGTATATTCAAAGAAATAAATCGTTCGCTTCAGGTGCGAAAGGTCCGGAGTTCGAGCCCCGCTGGAGCCGTTACGATTGTGCCCTTAGGCAAGGCATTTAAATTCCACATTGCCTCTTCTCTCTCCCTCGTGGCGATGGATTCCATCAGGAATGAGGTCCCGAGAGTGATTAATATAAGTTGTAAGAACTTGTTTCACAATCGAGCTGAAATAAATGTGTGTAAACTAAAGAAATAAATATTGTTTAAACCAATATTTCATACCCCGCCCACAGGGATTCGGCACGTTTGGGGGTACTAGTATATATATTTAAGTACAGGGATTCTACTCTGTGGGATGTCAGATTTCGCATCGATCAGTAAAATGGCCCTATCTGAAACAATTTTGTACAAAGCTGTCCAAATATAACGCCTATCCCGAGTCTTTATATTGTTTTTCAAATAAAACACAACTTTAAGCTGCATGCATGTATACTTTGCAAATAATTGCCACAGACATTGGCCATAGCAAGTCACATTTCCATACTAGGACACGGGTTCTGTCAGCAACAACAAAAAATCTTCGACAGGAGAGTTTTAACTGTGAATAACATTATCAATAAAATGTGTTTCTACTAACGTAGACAGAACCCGTGTCCTAGTATGGACATGTGACCTGCTATGGCCAATGTCTGTGGCAATTGTTTGCAAAGTATACATACATGCAGCTTAAAGTTGTGTTTTATTTGAAGAACAATATAAAGACTCGGGATAGGCGTTATATTTGGACAGATTTGTACAAAATTGTTTCAGATAGGGCCATTTTACTGATCGATGCGAAATCTGACATCCTACAGAGTAGAACCCCTGTACTTAAATATATATATACTAGTACCCCAAACGTGCCGAATCCCTGTGACCCCGCCGGGCACACGATTAGAAACACGTTGGGCTTGTCCTTCTTCTCTTCATAACGGCGCTGCATTACATCATGAATTAGGTCATGAGAGCGACCACTTAGCTGACTGCACAGGGGTGTAATTTGAATTACATATTTACTGTCTGAGAATATCAAGTGTTCGCTAGCATTCTTGCACGTTTTACTGTAAAGAAATAACAAAACAACTATGCTTTAGCATTATTGTACTGTACATATAGTTATATTATGTTTGCTATGCATACTGAGGCCCCCGTGGCTGAGTGGTTGCGGTCGCTGACTTCAAAACATCACTTGCCCCTCACCGCTCAAGATTAGATCTCACATTATTTCACATAAGGAAACTAACCAGCTGGCATGCGGAAGATCGGTGGTTTTACCATGGAGCCATTCCGTGTCTGAAGTACGTCTCGGAGGGGTCATATGACATAGGCTATCAGTGAGACCTGAAATACGTCTCGGAGGGGTCATATGACATAGGCTATCAGTGAGACCTGAAATACGTCTCGGAGGGGTCATATGACATAGGCTATCAGTGAGACCTGAAATACGTCTCGGAGGGGTCATATGACATAGGCTATCAGTGAGACCTGAAATACGTCTCGGAGGGGTCATATGACATAGGCTATCAGTGAGACCTGAAATACGTCTCGGAGGGGTCATATGACATAGGCTATCAGTGAGACATTTTAAACACAAAAATGCAAACAAACAGCTGTACATACTTGTATATAAAACAACAGATTGGATAGTTTGCTATTGTAGGTAGACAGGTGGGTGAATTTTTTAATTTTTTTAATTGTTGAGATATCAAAATGTATTTATTGTTGAGATATGAAACGTACATTTCAGGTACAGAACCATGAATCAAATATGTGTCGCTGTGCTCGTGGTAACTCTTCTTGCTGCTGCAGTTGAAGGTAACATACATAAATGTGCAGGCAATAGACCAGCGTTGGAGAACTGCAGGAGGAACGACGATTTATGGCGCTATAACGGATATGTTTGCGTGCCCTTGCCAAATGGCTGCTATGAGACTATTACGATTAATCACAACGCATTCAGAACTAAGAATATATGCGAAATCTTGTGCATACATTGATGTGGCTGCATTGTATTGTCTCTAGTTGTCTAGTTGACATATACCAGAATAAATCTGACATAATGATATTCTGTTCATCATTCTATATAGGCCTACAAAAATAAAATTAAAATGTAGAGTGGTGGAACCTGTGCTCGGCGTAAATCCCACATATAATGACCAGTATAAAATGTTAATTGCACATTCCGTATATTATTATTTTCTTAAGTCGTGAAAACAACTTTCAAAATACTCTTGTCGATAGTTTTAGCTTCATCACGTGACCTTGCTGCTCAATACAGCTATCGCAACGGTGTCGGTCGGCACCCGTTTATATGGGAAACTGAAGACTTAAGGGCACCTATGCACGGCGTACGTGTTATTTTTTTATTTATCCACCATAACTTGTTGAATATCTTATTTTGATATAGTACATCATTGAGTAAAACATGTATTGGTCTTAAACAGAAATGGTATAGAAACTATGTTTCGGGTTAGGTGTAGATTTTTTTAATTCGGATAGCTACCTGAATTGCTCATACACCGTTACGATTTCGTTGGAAATATTCTCCCAATGATTTGCTTGTTTATATTCGTCTGTTGGACAAGTCACGTGACAGTTGCATAAGCTTACCGATACACTCAACGGAATGCTATTGAACCATGCTTCAGCTATGTCGACGAAATTAGTCTAGAACTATATAAATATTTAAATACGGATGAAAATGGAAAATTTCTTTTGTTTTACCCTATAGTCCTAGTGTGGCGTCCGTGGTCCAGTGGTAGAGCGTCGGATTTGGAATCAAACGGTCCCGGGATCAATACTCGGTCAGGCCACGTATG
>CM026395.1:21744331-21780476 GCA_014843695.1 Archivesica marissinica | reverse complement strand
GTATATGTGTAAGTCACCATTTGGATACGGGGTCCGGGAGTATCTTCACAGGACGATTTGGTTTAAACATATTTATTTTCTATCATGTACATGGTTATTTACAACAATTGAAATAAGGAATTGGACAGAAAGCTATACAGTTCCTTATTTCAATATTTCAACACAGGACGATTTGGACAGTCTATATCACAACAGTTGCATTCTGATGCACTTAAGGCATATATTGACGACATCGGCTAGCCTGGGTTCCAGTCTGTCGATTTTTCACTTTTTAACTTCTGGCAAAATGACATATGATCAGAAACCCAATACGGCCCAATTAATAGTCTCGGTGTTAACATATATTTATTTGACTGACCAGGCAACATATATCGACGCCTGTTCCCAGGCTAGACCTCGGCCACTGAGGTCCTTGTATATATGAGCCATATATCAATATGTACATTATGCTTAGACATCTTAGAAGTATACGTGCACCGGGTATTGTATTCACCCGGTCTACCCCCGACTGTCGCTGGCACAAATTCTTGTGTGAGCGACAGTTGGAGATATGAAAACAGAACACACACTGAGATTACAGCAGCCCTCATAGCCAACTAAACATCTAGTTATTATAATGGTCGATAGCAGCGAGTTGTCGTTACTTCCTAGGTGGCGCAATATGTCCCGGTCCATCATTCGGATTACCTCTAGATTTATCTCGCATAAAACAAAGGAAATTTACTTCCGTGTTCTAAAAATTCAGTTATTAATTATTAATATGCCGCAAACGTGTTGTTCCGTACCGGGTTGTCATGAAAGAGGAGGACATGCGTATCCGAGTGATCCTATAAGAAGGGCGAAATGGGTACAGGCCGTTCGACGACATGATGATGAAAATACAATGAAAATGTGGACACCAACAAAGTCTGACGTCGTATGTAAGAAACACTTCACACCAGATGACTACATAAATGAGACTATTTTCGGTATGATAATATTATAAAAACTGTATAATTTCTCACCTGTAACATGTTTCATTGCTGTTATTTGATTTATTTCAAAACGAAAGTACCCACAGTGACACTGACAATTTATTTATAATATAAGAGAGTGGGAGGGGTAATGCTTGTGTCAATAGTTCTTCTTATTTATTTCATCATACATAATGGGTTATTTGTCAGGTATGTAACATGATTGACTGTCTTTCAATCTATCATTCAGTATCAGGGCCTGACATTCTGGTCCGAGAGGCTTTTAGTCAAAATAATTCAACATTCAGATTGTTTATATTTGTGACTGGCATTCTAAACGTCAACACTTGGGAGGACTTACATAATGGACTCCATGAGTACACAGCGAGCCTCATTGCCGGTCTTTATTTTCAGGACTGAAACCTGGATATGAACGGCTTCTCGGAACAGCTATGCCTAGTATTTTTCCTCGGACATCAGAGGAAGGGGAGACAGCAAAATATAGGAATGAAAGAGCTTTGAGGCGGGATTTTACAAAAAGTGTATGTGATATGTCTTGTAAAATGGAATTGGAAAACAGTTTTACTGAACATGTTGATTGCACAGAAGAAGTAATAGATTCTGAGACATTGATAGCAACTCCTCTATTTGAAGATGAATTCACTGTAACAAACTGTATGACCCAGACTGATGAGACGCCAATGTTTTCAATTGAGCGATTTTCTTCGAACAATGAGCTGATACATTTTTATACTGGTGACTGGTCTGGAGTCACATGCTCAATTTATGTTTGTGTTGAATACTTTGGGACCCGCAACATACTGTTTGAAATACATATATTTTCAAATAACAGGTATATCTGTTGAAAACCAACTGTTTATGACTTTGATTAAGTTAAGGCGATATTCAACCAACTTTGAACTGTCAACGTTTTTCTCCGTTTCTGAATCAAGTGTGAAAAATATTGTTTATACATGGATTATATTTATGTCCAAACAGTGGAGGGAAGCCAATATATGGCCAAGTCAGAATCTAGTGAGATATTTTATGCCGTCTGATTTTAAATTAATATTCCCAAATACAAGAATCATTATTGATGGAACTGAATGCCCTATTAAAAAACCTCAAGCACCTAGAGCTCAACAGTCAACATATTCAACATACAAGAACAGGAACACTATCAAAATTCTTGTTGGTTCAACTCCTGGTGGATTAGTTAACTATATATCTGAAGCTTATGGTGGGTCTACAAGTGACAGACAAATTGTTGAAAGGTGTAAAATTGTTAAAGCATGTGACCCTGGTGATAGTGTTATGGCCGATAAAGGTTTTAATGTGCAAGATTTGTTTGCAACAGCTGTACGCGTAAATGTACCAACATTCTTCAGAAAGAAAAATAGAATGTCTGGTAAAGTAGTTATTAAGGACCGGAAAATATCCAGTAAAAGAGTACATATTGAGAGAATTATTGGACTAGGGAAAACCTACAAGATCTTGACGTGTCCATTAACGGGTACAGAAACAAAGTTGTCATCTCATATAACTTATGTCTGTTTTATGTTGTGTAACTTCAAAACATGTATTGTTCCAAAACATGCTTAGACTAGTACATTGAGTCCAACAGAGTTTCTGTTGATAATTGTTGATGTTTTAAAGAGAACACAACACTTTGATGTAATAATGTGTATACATCTATCTATACAGATTTATTTTAGCTCGATTGCGAAACAAGTTCTTACAACTTATATTAATCACTCTCGAGAAATGTGTATACATATTGAATACTTTCTGCATTTTATTAGCTGACCTGAGCATGAAATGATCATGTGAGCTTTTCTGATAGTTGAATGTCCGGTGTCTGTCAACAATTTGCTTGTGTATACTCTAGAAGGCACAGTTTTGATCTAATCTGCATGACAATTCATGAAACTTGGTCATGTGAGTTAAACAAGAGATTAAAAACAAGTTAAAATTTTAAACTTTATTTTGTGTTTATTCCTGTAGTTAAACTTGGAAAATAACTATGAACTCAGTCTATGTATGGCTTGTAGAAATGTTTTTCCAGCAAGACCCCTTTGAAATTGCTTTCAAAGAAAGTTTTTAACTGGTCAACCATTCCTGATATGAAAGTGTCATTTTTTTCAATATCAAAATATTTGATGTCCCTAACCTTTAGGTTATCTGCTGAACAGATTATCAGTGAACATTTTTCAGCTCCAGTGCACAATAACTGGCCTTGGATTTGATAATAGTAATTATGATTCGTATTAAGATAATATTGCCCACAGTCGTTACAATTTAAATAAGGCACTGTGACAGGAGATATATCTTTGTCTCTTGCAGAATAAGGACATTTTAATTCAATAACATGCTTTGCATTAATAAATCCATCCGGTGAAGATGCCAAACATAGAAATGGTTTCGAGACCACTAAACCACAGGAATGCACAGTGTTGCCGGTGTCTTCCATAAATCTTGTTATAGCGATTGCTTCATGTTTGCGTCCATGTTCCAAGGGGGGGGCGCTTTTATTTCTCTTGTATCAACTAAAGATCTGGCTAGTTTATCTTTATCGGTCCGGTCAGTGGACTTGCATATTTTACCAAACATTGAGGATGGTAGATGCTTTGTACGTCCCTCCTTCCATAGTTTATTTGCACTCTGACCCATTGTTTTTTTTTCGATGTCGATAACCGTTTCATCACTGATTTTGGTAACGCTAATCTTTTCGAGGACATTTTCTTCTGGCGAAAGTTTTAAATAGTCATGATCTAATGCAACAGCTTTAAAGTTTGAAATATTGGCATTTTGGAAATGCCAGGAAAATTCAAGCATGTATTTCTGAAATGGTCTTGATAGTTAACAGAATTTCTAAACTGCTCTGGTCTTGGGTCAAAGTCAATGTTTGTTAATTCAGCTGCACCTGGCATATCAAGTTTATTAGCCGTTAATGGACTTCCTAAATATTTTTTACATTTATGGAAACTTTGCAATTTTTGTGTGTATGTTTTTACTGTCTTTTTCTGGAGAACATTACTGCACCATAACGTACTGTGCACACATGTTTGCAGTGCGCTTGAGGCCCCATACCAGAGCACATTCACACTGTGCCCCAATAACTGACCCCCAGAGTTAAGTTCAACATCTACAGTGTAGCACACACCTTTCTTCATCTCTGCATGACAACTTGATTTAATATATACAACATCCTCTCCGGGTGACATACGGAAATACTTCAAAAATTGCTCATTGTATAGTCGTTGAATACGAGTACCCAGGGTCTTCTCATGCTGTGCCAGATACGTATGCACACTGTCTAGTTCTGTTTTCGGAAATTTTGAATCCGAGTTGACATCCGCATATTTTGTGGGATCTGGTAATGTCATGTTGTATTCAGGCTCTAAAGTCTCTACATTTCCAAAGTTTTGATTTCTCTCGTAAGACACTAATCTGAAAATAGAATAGGGAAATGTTTCAAGATGTATAACATGGCAGAACAATAAATTCGTAATGAAAACGTTAAAAGCAAACCCCACCCACTCACAGGTGTATGAGCAATAACGTAAACAATTAAAATAAACATCTCTGGAAATAAAGAAAATATCAAGGAATAAAGGAAAATATTTTAGATTTATATTTTATTTTTAAATAAATCTACAATTTAGTCTTCAAACATATGGTAAATAGCAAATTACAAGCGAAATAAATGTTGCCCTTTGCCGCGACGGCATTCTATTTTCGTTTTCAAAATATTTTTTATCTCTAAAATAACGGTACATTTTAAACGGTAAACACACCTTTCAACCAATTCATTCTTGAGTCCAGAAAGTCTAGCACCCCTTTTCTTCAATTCTGCTTTCAGTTGCGGAATTATAAGTGATCCGAACTTAGATTCCATTGTTAAAGTATGGACGTTTGTTTTGACTTCTCTCAGAATTATGCTAATCGATACGGGATACTGATGGACCGGGATCAGTGGCGCCACCTATCGGGTGACAGGGGAAGATAACCAGCTATTCTCCCCCATTACGATAGGCAACACCATCACTTTTAGATGATGGGTATTTTAATTTTCTTAGAAAACTCAGTTGCCCAAATGCATTTATGCGGTGGCGACTTTAAATAAACGTATTAGTTAATTGTACATTATGCACAATTTCCACCTCTATTCTGAATTCACTGCAATGGTTGGCAAGCGTGTCGTGTCCTTGTATGTATTCTAACAAGGAGAGGCATGCAGTTGGACGGGGTAGCGGTTAAATGTTTGCATCCCAACTATATTGATTGCCATGTAATTGTGTTCAAGAAGCCAACCCCTGAGTTCTAGCTCGGATGGGCAGTTTATTCGTGTGTGTCTGCTTATTTGCACACAGAGTAGATAGCTAGCGTATAATTATAGACCACATTTTCAATATTCATCAAACGAATAATAAAAGATAGCAATTTAAACAGCTGTACCAAGTTTATAAATAAATAGATAGCGATCAACCGTCACATATATCCTGTGCTACCTTTTTGTTTTTAAGATGCAAAGCGAAATAATTTAACAGAAATAATAAATACATGTATATACATGCAATATCTGGTCTAAACTACATATCGTTGCACCCCTCGCCCACATTGATGAGTGTGGCCCCGGTTCTTATCTATCGAATAATTGTAAAACTGCATTCTCTTCATGGGGTGTCGCTCATATAGGCTACGAATAAACGCAAAGCACGCAATGATACCCCATATACAAGTGTTTGTATCTGTTTGTGCCATCAACATAACGTTTTACCCATGTGTGTATAATCGTGCAAGTTCAATAGCGCACTATTTGTATTCAATTCCAGGTGTTTGTATAGCGCACTATTTGTATTCAATTCCAGGTGTTTGTATAGCGCACTATTTGTATTCAATTCCATGTGTTTGTATAACGCACTATTTGTATTCATTACAGGTGTTTGTATAGCGCACTATTTGTATTCAATTCCAGGTGTTTGTATAGCGCACTATTTGTATTCAATTACAGGTGTTTGTATAGCGCACTATTTGTATTCAATTACAGGTGTTTGTATAGCGCACTATTTGTATTCAATTACAGGTGTTTGTATAGCGCACTGCTAGTATTTGTATTCAATTCCAGGTGTTTGTATAGCGCACTATTTGTATTCATTAAGGTGTTTGTATAGCGCACTATTTGTATTCAATTACAGGTGTTTGTATAGTATTTGTATTCAATTACATGTGTTTGTATAGCGCACTGCTAGTATTTGTATTCAATTACAGGTGTTTGTATAGCGCACTATTTGTATTCAATTAATGTGTTTGTATAGCGCACTATTTGTATTCAATTACAGGTGTTTGTATAGCGCACTATTTGTATTCAATTACAGGTGTTTGTATAGCGCACTATTTGTATTCAATTCAGGTGTTTGTATAGCGCACTATTTGTATTCAATTCAGTGTTTGTATCGACTATTTTATTCAATTACATGTGTTTGTATAGCGACTGTAGTATTTGTATTCAATTCAGGTGTTTGTATAGCGCACTATTTGTATTCAATTCAGGTGTTTGTATAGCGCACTATTTGTATTCAATTACAGGTGTTTGTATAGCGCACTATTTGTATTCAATTCCATGTGTTTGTATAACGCACTATTTGTATTCAATTCCATGTGTTTGTATAACGCACTATTTGTATTCAATTACATGTGTTTGTATAGCGCACTGCTAGTATTTGTATTCAATTACAGGTGTTTGTATAGCGCACTATTTGTATTCAATTCAGGTGTTTGATAGCGCACTATTTGTATTCAATTACAGGTGTTTGTATAGCGCACTTGTTTGTGGTATTTGTATTCAATTACATGTGTTTGTATAGCGCACTGCTAGTATTTGTATTCAATTCCAGGTGTTTGTATAGCGCACTATTTGTATTCAATTATAGGTGTTTGTATAGCGCACTATTTGTATTCAATTACAGGTGTTTGTATAGCGCACTGCTAGTATTTGTATTCAATTCCAGGTGTTTGTATAGCGCACTATTTGTAATCAATTACATGTGTTTGATAGCCACTGCTAGTATTGTATTCAATTCCAGGTGTTTGTATAGCGCACTATTTGTATTCATTAGTGTTTGTATAGCGCACTATTTGTATCAATTACAGGTGGTTGTATAGCGCACTGCTAGTATTTGTATTCAATTCCAGGTGTTTGTATAGCGCACTATTTGTAATCATTACATGTGTTTGTATAGCACACTGCTAGTATTTGTATTCAATTCCAGGTGTTTGTATAGCGCACTATTTGTATTCAATTCCAGGTGTTTGTATAGCGCACTGCTAGTATGTGTATTCAATTACAGGTGTTTGTATAGCGCACTATTTGTATTCAATTACATGTGTTTGTATAGCGCACTATTTGTATTCAATTACCGGTGTTTCTATAGCGCACTATTTGTATTCAAGTACAGGTGTTTGTATAGCGCACTATATGTATTCAATTCCAGGTGTTTGATAGCGCACTATTTGTATTCAATAGGTGTTTGATAGCGCACTATTTGTATTCAATTACAGGTGTTTGTATAGCGCACTATGTGTATTCAATTGCAGGTGTTTGTATAGCGCACTATTTGTATTCAATTCCAGGTGTTTGTATAGCGCACTATTTGTATTAAATCCCAGGTGTTTGTATAACGCACTATTTGTATTCAATTACAGGTGTTTGTATAGTGCACTATTTGTATTCAATTACAGTTGTTTGTATAGCGCACTATTTGTATTCAATTCCAGGTGATTGTATAGCGCACTATTTGTATTCAATTCCAGGTGTTTGTATAGCGCACTATTTGTATTCAATTCCAGGTGTTTGAATAGCGCACTATTTGTATTCAATTCCAGGTGTTTGTATAGCGCACTATTTGTATTCAATTGTGTTTGTTGGTTTTTTTTTGGTGTTTGTGGTTTTGTTTTTTGTTTGTATAGCGCACTATTTGTATTCAATTCCAGGTGTTTGCATAGCGCACTATTTGTATCAATTCCAGGTGTTTGTATAGCGCACTATTTGTATTCAATTACAGGTGTTTGTATAACGCACTATTTGTATTCAATTCCAGGTGTTTGTATAGCGCACTATTTGTATTCAATTACAGGTGTTTGTATAGTGCACTATTTGTATTCAAGTATAGGTGTTTGTATAGCGCACTATTTGTATTCAATTACAGGTGTTTGTATAGCGCACTGCTAGTATTTGTATTCAATTACAGGTGTTTGTAAAGCGCACTATTTGTATTCAATTACATGTGTTTGCATAGCGCACTGCTAGTATTTGTATTCAATTACATGTGTTTGTATAGCGCACTGCTAGTATTTGTATTCAAGTACATGTGTTTGTATAGCGCACTGCTAGTATTTGTATTCAATTCCAGGTGTTTGTATAGCGCACTATTTGTATTCAATTACAGGTGTTTGTATAGCGCACTATTTGTATTCAATTCCAGGTGTTTGTATAGCGCATTATTTGTATTAATTCCATGTGTTTGTATGCTATTTTATTCATTACAGTTTTGTTGGACTGCTAGTATTTGTATTCAATTCAGGTGTTTGTATAGCGCACTATTTGTTTTGCATATTTGTATTATTCAGGCCACTATTTGTATTCAATTCAGGTGTTTGTATAGCGCACTATTTGTATTCAATTACAGGTGTTTGTATAACGCACTATTTGTATTCAATTCCAGGTGTTTGTATAGCGCACTGCATATTTGTATTCAATTCAGTGTTTGTATAGCGCACTATTTGTATTCAATCCAGGTGTTTTATAGCGCACTATTTGTATTCAATTCAGTGTTTGTATAGCGCACTATTTGTATTCATTCAGTTTGTATAGCGCACTTTTGTTGTGTTGTGGTTTTGTATTCAATTACAGGTGTTTGTATAGCGCACTTTTTTTGTTTGGTGCTAGTATTTGTATTCAATTCCAGGTGTTTGTATAGCGCACTATTTGTATTCAATTACATGTGTTTGTATAGCGCACTATATTTGTATTCAATTCCAGGTGTTTGTATAGCGCACTATTTGTATTCAATTACATGTGTTTGTATAGCGCACTGCTAGTATTTGTATTCAATTCAGGTGTTTGTATAGCGCACTATTTGTATTCAATTACATGTGTTTGTATAGCGACTGTAGTATTTGTATTCAATTACATGTGTTTGTATAGCGCACTGATTTGTATTCAATTACATGTGTTTGTATAGCGCACTGTAGTATTTGTATTCAATTCCAGGTGTTTGTATAGCGCACTATTTGTATTCAATTACAGGTGTTTGTATAGCGCACTATTTGTATTCAATTCCATGTGTTTGTATACGCACTATTTGTATTCAATTCCATGTGTTTGTATACGCACTATTTGTATTCAATTACAGTGTTGTATAGCGCACATTTGTATTAATTCAGGTGTTTGTATAGCGACTATTTGTATTCAATTCCAGGTGTTTGTATAGCGCACTATTTGTATTCAATTACATGTGTTTGTATAGCGCACTGCTAGTATTTGTATTCAATTACAGGTGTTTGTATAGCGCACTATTTGTATTCAATTACAGGTGTTTGTATAGCGCACTATTTGTATTCAATTACATGTGTTTGTATAGCGCACTGCTAGTATTTGTATTCAATTACAGGTGTTTGTATAGCGCACTATTTGTATCAATTAAGTGTTTGTATAGCGCACTGCTAGTATTTGTATTCAATTCAGGTGTTTGTATAGCGCACTATTTGTATTCAATTCAGGTGTTTGTATAGCGCACTTTTGTATCAATTCGAGCGCACTTATTTGTATTCAATTACAGGTGTTTGTATAGCGCACTATTTGTATTCAATTAGTGTTTGTATACGCACTATTTGTATTCAATTCAGTGTTTGTATAGCGCACTGCTAGTATTTGTATTCAATTACAGGTGTTTGTATAGCGCACTATTTGTATTCAATTACATGTGTTTGTATAGCGCACTGCTAGTATTTGTATTCAATTCCAGGTGTTTGTATAGCGCACTATTTGTATTCAATTACATGTGTTTGTATAGCGCACTGCTGTATTTGTATTCAATTACACGTGTTTGTATAGCGTACTGCTAGTATTTGTATTCAATTACATGTGTTTGTATAGCGCACTGCTAGTATTTGTATTCAATTCCAGGTGTTTGTATAGCCCACTATTTGTATTCACTTAAAGGTGTTTGTATAGCGCACTATTTGTATTCACTTACAGGTGTTTGTATAGTGCACTATTTGTATTCAATTACAGGTGTTTATATCTACTTGTTCCATCGACATAACGTTCTACCCATTTGATGTACAGACATGTCAGTTGCAATTCGTAGCATGGAGCTATGGAAAAGACGAGGTACATTAATTGTAAATTGTGTCAATGTTTTGATATACACCTTTCTTATTGGTTAACCGTTCTTATCACGTAATGCTTAAACGTAACCACGTGCCTTTAAATTATATAAACAATAATGAAATGCAATAATTCGATCCCCCATCTGACCATAATAAAATTAACAGCCTTTCAGAGGGGACGTTAAACCGAGGTCTCGTGTCAGTGCTCTACACCGTGCACGTAAAAGAACCAGAGGAGACTCTGGAATGGGTCTCTCTCTGTATCATTGCACTATCCTCCAATACCTAAAATGACTAATCTCTTCAGGAGGCGTCGCTCATATGGGCAACCGGTAGCGACGATAAATAAACGTAAAACACACACAATATTTTCATTTGCAATACCACACATAGCTACCAATATCTCAAAGTGTCCCACTCTTCGCAAACGATACAAGTTTTAAAAAAATGTTTTATAGAGATCACAAGATTTTAGTATTTCTTAAAGCAAGTAAATAATCTGTTAACTGATAAACGTCATAATCACGTGACAAATGAACCTTAGCAACCGAAAGCGGCCTCCGTGGCTGAGTGGTTACGGTTAGTTTTACTTCAAATCACTTCGAAACCCTCGTGTGATGTCGACTTATTTGATGTGAGGAATCTGTCAACCTGACTTGTGGAAGGTGGATGGTTCTACACGGATGCCCGTGGCTAACATAGTGTTCTAATGGACAAACATAGTGTTCTAATGGACAAACATAGTGTTCTAATGGACAAACACAGTGTTCTAATGGACACACATAGTGTTCTAATGGACATACATAGTGTTCTAATGGACACACATAGTGTTCTAATGGACACACATAGTGTTCTAATGGACACACATAGTGTTCTAATGGACAACAGTGTGTTCTAATGGACACAAATAGTGTTCTAATGGACACAAATAGTGTTCTAATGGACATACAGGGACTTACTCCATCAATACTAACATAGTGTTCTAATGGACAAACATAGTGTTCTAATGGACATACAGGGACTTACTCCATCAATACTATCTGGAGAGTCGACATATGGCCGAAGCTGTTGGTGCAACTTTAACTTGACACAAAAACATTAGAAACTGACATAGCATGTTGGTGAGGAAATGCTACATTATTTTGTACGTGTTTCATATCAAACATAATACTACTACTACTACCTACTAATAATAATAAAGACTTTATTTAACATAATGGTAAACATCTGCCAATTAATACTATTATTTTTCAGAATTAGTAATATTTGTGAATGTCTTCTCTATAAGTATTTTTGTTGATAGCATATAATTATATTATCGAAGTGTACGTTACACGTTTCAAACATAACGTAGTGTATTATTTACAAAATGAAATTATTATTTCTGGATATTTTATACTTGAAAAATTAATGCCGATTGCAATGCACTTTCACCAATGTTACTTCCCGATTTCAATGCACTTTCACCAATGTTAATTCTCGATTTCAATGCACGTTCACCAATGTTAATTCCCGATTTCAATACACTTTCACCAATGTTAATTCTCGATTTCAATGCACTTTCACCAATGTTAATTCCCGATTGCAATGCACTTTCCACAATGTTAATTCCCGATTGCAATGCACTTTCACCAATGTCAGTTCCCGATTTCAATGCACTTTCACCAATGTCAATTCTCGATTTCAATACACTTTCACCAACGTCAGTTCCCGATTTCAATGCACTTTCACCAATGTCAGTTCCCGATTTCAATGCACTTTCACCAATGTCCATTCTCGATTTCAATGCACTTTCACCAACGTCAGTTCCCGATTTCAATGCACTTTCACCAATGTCAGTTCCCGATTTCAATGCACTTTCACCAATGTTAATTCTCGATTTCAATGCACTTTCACCAATGTTAATTCCCGATTGCAATGCACTTTCACCAATGTTAATTCCCGATTGCAATGCACTTTCACCAATGTCAATTCTCGATTTCAATGCACTTTCACCAATGTCAGTTCCCGATTTCAATGCACTTTCACCAATGTCAATTCCCGATTTCAATGCACTTTCACCAATGTCAGTTCCCGATTTCAATGCACTTTCACCAATGTCAATTCCCGATTTCAATGCACTTTCACCAATGTCAGTTCCCGATTTCAATGCACTTTACCAATGTTAATTCCCGATTTCAATGCACTTTCACCAATGTCAGTTCCCGATTTCAATGCACTTTCACCAATGTCAGTTCCCGATTTCAATGCACTTTCACCAATGTTAATTCCGATTTCAATCACTTTCACCAATGTAATTCTCGATTTCAATGCACTTTCACCAATGTTAATCCCGTTGCAATGCACTTTCCACAATGTTAATTCCCGATTGCAATGCACTTTCACCAATGTCAGTTCCCGATTTCAATGCACTTTCACCAATGTCAATTCTCGATTTCAATGCACTTTCACCAACGTCAGTTCCCGATTTCAATGCACTTTCACCAATGTCAGTTCCCGATTTCAATGCACTTTCACCAATGTCAATTCTCGATTTCAATGCACTTTCACCAACGTCAGTTCCCGATTTCAATGCACTTTCACCAATGTCAGTTCCCGATTTCAATGCACTTTCACCAATGTCCATTCTCGATTTCAATGCACTTTCACCAACGTCAGTTCCCGATTTCAATGCACTTTCACCAATGTCAGCCCCATTTCAATGCACTTTCACCAATGTCAGTTCCAGATTTCAATGCACTTTCACCAATGTAATTCTCGATTTCAATGCACTTTCACCATGTCAGTTCCCGTTTCAATGCACTTTAACCAATGTTAATTCTCGATTTCAATGCACTTCACCAATGTCAGTTCCCGATTTCAATGCACTTTAACCAATGTTAATTCCCGATTTCAATGCACTTTCACCAATGTCAGTTCCCCATTTCAAGCACTTTACCAATGTCAGTTCCCGATTTCAATGCACTTTCACCAATGTTAATTCTCGATTTCAATGCACTTTCACCAACGTCAGTTCCCGATTTCAATGCACTTTCACCAATGTCAGTTCCCGATTTCAATGCACTTTCACCAATGTTAATTCTCGATTTCAATGCACTTTCACCAACGTCAGTTCCCGATTTCAATGCACTTTCACCAACGTCAGTTCCCGATATCAATGCACTTTCACCAATGTCAGTTCCCGATTTCAATGCACTTTCACAAATGTCAGTTCCCGATTTCAATGCACTTTCACCGAATTTAATAAATTTCCATGGATGTCAATTCCCGATTTCAATAGATTTTACCAGTGTGAGTGTACGATTTCAATAGATTTTACCAGTGTGAGTGTACGATTTCAATAGATTTTACCAGTGTGAGTGTACGATTTCAATAGATTTTACCAGTATGAGTGTACGATTTCAATAGATTTTACCAGTATGAGTGTACGATTTCAATAGATTTTACCAGTGTGAGTGTACGATTTCAATAGATTTTACCAGTGTGAGTACGATTTCAATAGATGTTACTAGTGTGAGTGTACGATTTCAATATATGTTACCAGTGTGAGTGTACTACGATTTCAATAGATTTTTATTAGTGTTAATGTCCGATTTATATACCTTTTTACATCATTGTAAATTCCCGATTACACATGTTGTAAAAAGTTGTTGATTAACACCCCATTAGTGGGGCATTTCAAGGAGCAGTGATATTCTAAATGTCTTCCATCAACGCATTTAAAGAAATAATACCGCATAAAGACATCTTAAGGAGTAACTATGAAGCTTAGTTTATACAAATTTATTTTAGCTCGATTGCGAACAAGTTCTTACAACTTATATTAATCACTCTCATTCCTGATGGAATCCATCGCCACGAGAGAGAGAGAGAGAGGGGAGAGGAGAGGCAACGTGGAATTTAAATGCCTTGCCTATGCTTAGTTTTCGTTAATGTGCGAACATATCAGCTGTTCACTTTATAGCTGTATCAAGGTGTGCATATTATATTTCAGGTATATCTAAGAAGCTATGGCAAAGGAATAGACTTAATAGGTTATGAGCCGAATCCTACATGGGATCTACTTGATACATCATATGCTGAAGAAGTGCTCAGTGCAGACGCTGCAATCACATTTACACTCAAAGTAAAACGAAAACCTCTGTACACAATCATCAGTGTAGTTTTTCCAATCTTGATGTTGGCCATCTTGAATCTGTTTGTTTTTGTTCTTCCGTGCGAGAGCGGGGAGAAAAGCGGTTATGCCGTCACGGTATTTCTAGCATTTGCGGTGTTTCTAACAATTGTTGAAGCGACAATGCCGGAGAACTCGACGTCAGTGGCATTGTTCTCAATTTATATAATATTGATGACGGCACAGAGTACTATTATTACAATGATTGCCCTGGTTATGCTGCGATGCTCCACGTTTAACGAAGAAGTGACCGCTGTTCCAAACTGGCTGATCGCGTTATCCAACGTTGGCAGGTACAAGCCGTGCAGAGGAAGGAGTGCAAACCAGGTGGATAATGTAGATGTGGCGGCTGGTGAGGTACATGAAGATACAAAGAACGGTCTGGACGGCAACAGCATTGCCATGGAGACGAAGTATACGTGGAAACACGTGATCAATGGGGTTGACTCCTTTTGTTTAACGTTATTCACGTTATTTTATATAATAATTACAGTCTTATTTCTGGCTATAAGCAGCGGAGCAGCTGGTGCTTCCTAGAACATAATGGTCCCCATTCTGTGTTCAAAACAGCCCAGAAATGCGCCCTTAACATTAATTTGATAGTACATTTGAAAAACATGGTGAACGATACAACCACAGATTTAGTATGAGCATATTTTATTTCCAAATATTATACATTTTACACATATATATGTTTATCACATAACTTTGCTTGTATTCAATTTTATACAGAAATCACTGCTTGTACGTACACACGAGTAATACAACATGGAAGAATTCTGATTGGTCTCAGCACGACGTCTTACTTTTCACACATTCGACATATAGCTTGTGTCCATGCTTTCTTTGTTGAAGATCAACTGTTTAAATGACTAAAATGCTAAATATGCACTAGCAGGATAGTATTGTTTCGGTTATTTTCGTGGATTTGTTTGCTTGATTATCAGGGACTATTTACTACGGCGTATGGATGCACGTTGTTCACTTTCGTGGATTTGTTTGCCTGATTATCAGGGACTATTTACTACGGCGTACGGATGCACGTTGTTCACTCTCGTGGATTTGTTTGCTTGATTATCAGGGACTATTTACTACGGCGTACGGATGCACGTTGTTCACTTTCGTGGATTTGTTTGCCTGATTATCAGGGACTATTTACTACGGCGTACGGATGCACGTTGTTCACTTTCGTGGATTTGTTTGCCTGATTATCAGGGACTATTTACTACGGCGTACGGATGCACGTTGTTCACTTTCGTGGATTTGTTTGCTGATTATCAGGGACTATTTACTACGGCGTACGGTGCACGTTGTTCACTTTCGTGGATTTGTTTGCCTGATTATCAGGGACTATTTACTACGGCGTACGGATGCACGTTGTTCACTTTCGTGGATTTGTTTGCTTGATTATCAGGGACTATTTACTACGGCGTACGGATGCACGTTGTTCACTTTCGTGGATTTGTTTGCTTGATTATCAGGGACTATTTACTACGGCGTACGGATGCACGTTGTTCACTTTCGTGGATTTGTTTGCCTGATTATCAGGGACTATTTACTACGGCGTACGGATGCACGTTGTTCACTTTCGTGGATTTGTTTGCCTGATTATCAGGGACTATTTACTACGGCGTACGGATGCACGTTGTTCACTTTCGTGGATTTGTTTGCCTGATTATCAGGGACTATTTACTACGGCGTACGGTGCACGTTGTTCACTTTCGTGGATTTGTTTGCTGATTATCAGGGATATTTACTACGGCGTACGGATGCACGTTGTTCACTTTCGTGGATTTGTTTGCTGATTATCAGGGACTATTTACTACGGCGTACGGATGCACGTTGTTCACTTTGTTGTGTTGGTTTTGGGTGGTGGTTGTTTTGTGGTTGTTGTGTTTGGTCGTGGATTTGTTTGCTGATATCAGGACTATTTACTACGGCGTAGGATGCACGTTGTTCACTTTCGTGGATTTGTTTGCTGATTATCAGGGACTATTTACTACGGCGTACGGATGCACGTTGTTCACTTTCGTGGATTTGTTTGCCTGATTATCAGGGACTATTTACTACGGCGCACGGATGCACGTTGTTCACTCTCGTGATTTGTTTGCTTGATTATCAGGGACTATTTACTACGGCGTACGGATGCACGTTGTTCACTTCGTGATTTTGTGTTATGGACTATTTACTACGGCGTACGGATGACGTTGTTCACTTCGTGGATTTGTTTGCTTGATTATCAGGGACTATTTACTACGGCGTAGGATGCACGTTGTTCACTTTCGTGGATTTGTTTGCTTGATTATCAGGGACTATTTACTACGGCGTACGGATGCACGTTGTTCACTTTCTGGTTTTTGTGTTATCAGGACTATTTACTACGGCGTATTTCGTGGATTTGTTTGCCTGATTATCAGGGACTATTTACTACGGCGTACGGATGCACGTTGTTCACTTTCGTGGATTTGTTTGCCTGATTATCAGGGACTATGTACTACGGCGTACGGATGCACGTTGTTCACTTTCGTGGATTTGTTTGCCTGATTATCAGGGACTATTTACTACGGCGTATGGATGCACGTTGTTCACTTTCCTGAGATGGAATAAGGCACATAAAAGAATTGTTTTCCCTTCAAATTAATGGTTGTTGCAAATCATCTCAGGATTTGCAAAACAGCATTGACTTACTGCACACATATTGTACAAACTGGGGACTCGATGTTGACATAGCTAAAACTAAACTTATGGTATCTAGAAATTATTTGGGGATAGTGTTTAACTATACCGGCAATTTTTCCATAAATCAAAACTATGTAACCGATGAAGCACTGAAAGCACTTAACATATTATGGTTAAATTGCATAAAAGTTCAAATGTAACCCAACATTCATTGTCAATTATTTGATGTCTTTGTTGGTTCTACGTTAAGCTATGGGTCCGAGGTCTGGATTTTTTTCTAAATATACCGGAATAGAAAGGATTCATTTAAAATTCTGCAAAAGACTTCTTAATGTCCGATGCAGTACCAGCACTTCCGGTGTTTATGGTGAATTAGGACGCTACCCATTCTATGTTATACGCTATATTCGAATACTTAAATATTGATGTAAACTTATTAACACGGATAATATAATTTTAGTAACTGTACAAGCAAGCACTTTCATACTGTAGACTGGGACGTAAAAATTGGGCCGCAAATGTTAAAAAGTTGCTGTGCGACTATGGCTGTGCTTAAGTTTTTGAAGAACAACGCGTAGATAATCCTTCTTTCTTCATCAGTGTTTTCAAACAACGCATAATTGACTCATTCATAAGCAATGGTATGGTTCTCTCGAAACTTCACAATACTTGAGAATTATAAATTATTTAAACTTCATTTTGAGTATGATATTTACTTGGATGTTTTACCAAGTAATTTGAGGTTTTATTTATCTAGATTACGCTTATCTGCCCACTCTCTAATAATACAAACTGATCGCTATACTCTCAATAGAATACCTAGAAATGAACGATATTGCAGTAACTGCAATACCAATGACTTAGAAGATGAATATCACTTTGTTTGAGTTTGTCCATGCTACATTAACATTTGGCATAAGTATTTAAAACAGTTCTATTACAGAAGACCGTCCGTGTATAAATATCTAGAACTATTAAAAACATCCGATAAATCAATCCTATTTAAATTAGCAAATTATTTGAAAAGAGCTTTGTACCTCAGAAACTCTCTAACGACAGTGTAATGTCTTCCTTGATAAATAATTTCCATTTACATAATTATGTTAAAGACAAAAACCAATAATAATTTGTATCTAATAAAATTGTTTCTTCTTGTTAAATGTACTTGATATTATACGATAGTCTGCTTAAATATAATGTTCATCCTCTGTTACTAATACAATGAACACACTTGAATATGTAACTAATAAGTCACGTGATGTAAATAAATATATTATATATTCTGTATTATATGATTATGTACTATGTACAAGTCTGATAATAAAATGTTGTTCTGTTCTGTTACTTTATATGTGTGGTTCTGAAATATGTACTGATTTAAGAATTGTCTGCCAAATGTATAACAAGTATATGATGCAAATGCTGTGTGAAACGTTCTTTCATGAAAATGCAACGTTTCTCGTGCTAGACATATTTTACCGCACATAACGCTGCGATGTGCAACGCCATCACGTGATTTCATATGACGCGCAAAACGGTCATCATTTGTAAACTGTGCACCACATACTGAACATACACAATAACCTTCAGCTTGATGCATACAAATATGATGAGTCAGCTTTTTCTTACGTTTGAACACCATTCCACAAATATCACATAACCAGCTTGGTTCTTCCCGATGTTTTACGAGAACATATGGTGACGCAGAATACCTTTAGTCCGGCCCCGAAATTGGGGACACAGCGCACATACACAGTCTCCACATACCTCTTTGATATAATCTTCAACTAGATGCGTTTGTAAATGACGCTTCAATCCATCATTACCGCCGTATACTTCCTGACAGACACCGCAAACTACTACAGTACGTTGTTCATCCATTGTGGATGGTTAGTTGAACCGGTTGCTCATCCGCATCCTCGCAATCTTGTTTGTGGATAGTCATATCTTTCACAGTTTCAAATGAAGTATTACACAGGTCACAATCATACTTGAGATTCCCATGAACCTCTTTTCTATGCCGTTTTAGTAATCCTCCTGTGGCATATTTAGTATCACAAATTTCACAAATAAAATCACAAGGACCAATGTGAGTTAGTTTATGTCTTCTTAATGAAATCTGGCTACCAAATGATAACCTGCAACTCTGACAATGGTAGCGGCATCTCTCACGAACGTTTTCAATGTGTTTATGCAACGAATCTGACGTCTTCAAATGGTTATCACACAATGGTCACGTATATGTAATACCCAAATCAGACTGTCTCCTATGACGGCACTGCCCCGATTGATATGTATACGTGTTCGCACACAACATATTTGCTATATTGCCTAACGGTTTAGAAATAAATGTTCAAACATTGCATATGATCAGAACTATTCCTTTGGTGAAATGGATACGGTATCCACCTCGTAATCCAGATTGTTAGTTTGAGCCCAGGTAGAACCATGATGGTTATGTCCTTACGCATGCCACTTAAATCCATGACGTAATGAGGTATCAAAACCGATTAGTATAAGTTAGAATTCTCTCTAAATGCTGTACGAGCTATAGCTACTGCACTTATATATGAAGATAGAATTAGAAACTCAATACCATGACGGCACAGTTAGGCTGTCTTAATAGCGCACAATTAGGCTGTTTCTTAACAATATGTTCACTGAATGCCGCCATTTTATATATGGATAATTAGTGCAAACATCTGGCAATACATGAATCACAAATTACATTACATTTGTCTTACTCTGTATATATAAATATAGATTTTAGATTTTATTCTTTATTTACGTCTCATCAATGTACAACAAACAACATTCAATATAATAAAAACATATCGATGTACATTGCCACTCAATAATGAATTATAAGAGACAGTAACAGTAACAATTCACAATAGAACACGATTCAACATATAAGTTTCTTAAAACTAGTTTATATAGGTTGATCCAGACCGATACTCTCACAAACTGAAGACAATCGTCAAAATGGTGACGGGCACATTGCCACCATTACACCACAGCCGCAAAACGTCACCATGGGTAACCGCTATCAGTGAGATTCTCGGTCCAAAACAAGACCTACTCTTAGATATAAATGTGTTAAATCTAAATTGCCTACGCTAATCTTATCTAAGAAGTGCTTAAAATATTTATTAAAACACTGATATTGAAAAAGAGCACTAACGCGCTTATTAATTAAAAAATGGTATAAAAAAACAATTATCACCTCTGATCAGATCAGTGATGAACTGATTAGCATAGACTATTTAGTTGGCAATAAAAAAGTATTCATAGTATTAAGAAACAATTGAGATACATTATTTACATGCTAAATATATATATATTACAATCTATGGACTGCATAACATACTGATTTTATTTACACGTCAAAAACCGTCGTTTTTGAAGAATTTCAAAACAGGTTTTGGCACATAAACTTATCAGTTCCTTGCTGGAGAAAATATATGTACCGTCAACATCTCCGATCTCTATTTGTATGCAGGACAATGTGAAGATCTATATATTCTAGAATTCCACAACATCTCCGATATCTATTTGTATCTATCTGTCAGAGATAGATCGCATAGACATAGTCATCGCACGATCAACATGTACAATGAGCTGAGGATCTGCTGATACCACACACAGAAACAACGTCCTGGAACGTACTGTATCAAGTGGAGCAGCTTGTTTAGTGTACTATTCATTGCTACACACCCGCAACACATTTCCTGGAAATTCCTGGAAATTCGAATATGAAACAGACATAAAGTTTTCCAAATGATTCGATTAGTGCTTAGAGGTTATAGAAGAAAGATGAAGGTGTCTTTCAAGTTTTGGTTTTGTTCTCACTCTATTTCTTTGCTGCGGATACTTACAATGTAAATTAAACAAAACCAGAACAATGTCATGTAAATGCACTCTATATTTAATAAACAAGCGTGTGTGTAATTTAATACACGTGTATACACGAAGATTTTTAAAAGTTTATTTATCGTCGCTACCGGTTGCCCATATGAGCGACGCCTCCTGAAGATATTAGTCATTTTAGATTGTGGAGGATAGTGCAATGATACAGAGAGAGAGAGACCCATTTCAGAGTCTCCTCTGGTTCTTTTACGTGCACGGTGTAAAGCACCGACACGAGACCTCGGTTTAACGTCCCATTTGAGACTGTTAATTTTATTAGGGTCAGACGGGGGATCGAACCTGCGATCCATGGATTACCAGTCCAGCGTGTTACCACTGGGTTATAGATCCGTATGTACACGAAGCGCGATCTTAAATGGTTTAAATAGAATAATGTTGGTGTAAGCACAGAATGAGCGCTTTTTTATTTTAGCAGTTTGAGGAATGCTAATTATTCTCATTTGAATCAAGCTTTATTTTACTGGAGAGAATTATTATTTTATTATTTTATTCTTTATTTCAGTCTCATCAATGTACAGCATATAACAAACATAGAATATAGTTTACATGTTAAAACTACTGCGCACACTAAAAATTGTCTGGTATTTATTGGTGAGGTCAGCTATGCTGCATTTGGCACTTACACCATTTACAACAACACTAAATATCTCACAATTGGTAACTCATCTGCATGCTCATATATCTGACTGTGTATTCATTTCATTTCAATATACAACAAGGCTAGTTTCAAGTACAACAATAACATGGTGAAACTACACCCACCACAAGGTCATTTTTAGATGAAAGAATATTTCCATTAAGCATAGATTGTTGTTTACTGTTGATAAAAATAAAATAGCATCCATGAAATCATACATATAAACACATTCTTAGAATTACTTCATAATGAAAACAGAATTTCTTGCCAAGTAACTAGCGATGTGATTAGATTATTAGAATAGCATTGACTGTTTTTCTTTGCAATAATTGAATAATGTTATTTTACCATTCATATGCCATATTGTGCATAATAAAATTACACGGTATAATGACTTAGTAGCTACACCAACAAACATCTCCATTGAATCAACCGTTTCTAGTGATAATCTACGATACAATACACCACCGCAAACTAAGTATTATATTAATTGGTTATGGGATCATATGTGATGTACTAAGAGGGGTGAAGGACTCACGAAGTAGTAATAAATAAAGTGCACTCGACCCACGAAAAAATACAGTGTTGTGCCACAAGGCACTGTATTAAGACCAACTATGTTCTTGATATTCATAACCGATCTGACAGAGGTAGCTGAAACAGTTGTTAACCTGTTCGCAGATGACATAAAATCCTACAGCACTGTCTACTCTGTAGAAGACATGAACTACTACAGTGTACCACCAATCATTTTAGCGATTGACCAATTATTTGGGAAGTTGTGATAGCGATGTGGTAGCCCCGCTGCAGCCGTTACGAGTGTGACCTTAGGCAAGGCATTTAAATTCCACGTTTGATTGTTTGGCAGTAGAAAGTAGAAAATGAACATAAGCACACTAATTGACGATAAAATAGTACATGCCTGCCTCCATTAGGTTCCTATTAAATAACACATATTGAATAATCTGCGTTCCAGAATAAACATTGATTCAAGACAGGCTTGCAGAATATTAATTTGAATGCATACACCCGGAGTACGTCAATAATGTTTGTTTGTTTTTGTTGGCATAATTTGGGATCTTAATTAATTACAATTTTATAAATCAAGTAGCTCAACTGCAACTGGTGGCGGAATGCTATTTAAAATGACTGTGAAAAGGAAAGATGACACAAGTAATGTTTTACTATAGATACAACACGTACTATATGGGGTAGTACAATTAGTTTAGTTTAAACATATTTTATTTCCCAATATAATACATATTGAACAATGCATACACCACGCATAATCAGAATACAGAAACAGGATTAGAATGGAAGACAAGAGTCTTATATAATTCTTCTCCTCATGGTACAATTACATGGTACATTAAAATAGTAATCTCAAGCTGCCAATGAAGTAAACTAGATCAACATACAAGCGTAAAGAACATGGCATGTTAGAATGTTAATAAATATGCTGCAGCCTGGCACGTAGCTACTCAAAGGCACCGAAGGTGCCTGCAGATAGTCCCAAACATTAAAAATCTAAAACCCCGATAATGTAATAAAAATACTGTAAGGGATATGGTGGGTTACGTCTAAGACGTACATTAAAATGCGTCAGAATGCACCATTGACGTTCTAGGATTCAGAGTGTTTTATGTTATGCTAATTGGTGAAAAACAAACACAAAATGAAGAAATTAAAATAGCTGGCCGTCGTGTTTTTGCGCGGATGAATACATTGACGACTATATGTCGCGAGTCGATACACAAATCTGCCGCCATCTTGAATTTAAAGTTGAATCGAGGAAAAATACATGAAAACATTTATTGGATTTATTGTTTCAATTTGCAGTATCAAAATTCGAAATATTGTCAGATGTATTTCGCTTTTGATTTGTTTCATAACAAAAACAATAATACAGGTAAATAGTGTCATTGAAGCCAGGTAAACGGTGACAATTAAATGACACGTGTGACACGGTGAAGAATAGTGTATTGGGAAGGGAGATAATAAAAAAGTAGTCCGGCAAAATACAGTGAGTGATATGCAGTGAGTGATATGGATTATATAGCACTGATAGAACACTGTATTTCATCAATTAGCATAAAAGTGTATAATCCTACTGTTTGACAATCGAAGCATATATACATAGACATTTATCTGTGAACATTGTTTGCCTGGCTACAGAAATATTGCAGATCATGTATTTTTCAGTTATGGCGGCCACTATTTGCATATTAAATGATAGAAGAATACCATGGCTCAGATTTATACAGACAGACAGAATATTTTATTGTCGTAAACTATGCAAAGTTTCTTGACACGCATGTACAGCATAACACATGCTTACGTACCAATCAACATAGCACGATATTCAAAAACTGTATACACATAAGTTCTAGAATCCGCTTAAACCACAATCATTTTATTGGAAACAATCCGCCGCTCTAATGTATGGCTGAACACCTATCCACCAATCAGGTCTGGGCAGTTTGAACAATCGCAACTCGTAATACAACGTTCTACATACATGCATATTAAAACAAATTATTTAAGCTTTGGACGAGATCATTAATATGTACTATTTATGTTATATTCATATGTGTGCTTTGTTGATGTTAATAAAATGCAAAAATAGTTATTCTAGTGTTTGTATAAGTTTGCCCTATTTAACTACATTAGCGAATATCTATATTTCAGATCATTTGTTTTTACAAATCCATAAAAACAATTAACGGTATGCGTTAGATATGCTTAATGTATTTGTCACGCCTCAAAATGATGATGATTCCGTTTATTTACCCTCGCCGACGGTAAGCCATATGGGCGAGCAAAATACTGCAGGTGATAGTTTTTATAGATCATAGATTGTATGACCATTCCCGTATTCGGTAACAGTTGACTGATTTCAATGTCAGCAATTATCGGGGAAAGGCAGCCCAATCTAAGAGAGATAATCGAGATAATATAAGCGCAAATTGGACTGATAAACAAGGGAGATAAAACCCGATATTTATCCATAAAAGCTGGACATGATAATGCGGCTGCTGCACTAGATTGCACTAGATTGCAGTGACACGTCTTATAATGAGATAGAATAGTTATAGCCTATGAATATTAATGAGATATACTTGTTTTGCGTTTGATAGGGTTATGAATGTCGATCGCATGGGCTGAATCTGCCAATTAGAATCGCGGCATTGCAAGAAGTTGTAATTATTATATTATAGAAACACCGAGAGAAAACGTTGGAATGGTATTCAGGTTACCCCCAAAATATGTAATTTACCCCGGATTACTGTTGCTACACAATGACACGCACGCATGCACACACGCACGCACGCGCACACACACACACACGCACACACACCACACGAGGTTCAGCTAAGCTACCAAAGGGTGATTAATAGACCAACCTTTATCTCGTGGCGGTACTCTGGAGTGTATATCTAATGGCGATTGCTATATGGCACATTGTTATAATCAGTGGGATGTTAATGAAGGTGTGAAAGGAAGTCCGATTCAGTCTCATGTAAACGTATACATAGGTTCATCTGTGATATGAGCATCTTAGTAGAACATTTGACACAAATGATGCACGGACGGACACATTTTGTTTGTGTTTGGTGATTAAAGTATCACCGACAGCTTAGGTCAAATGGCAACTCTCCAACTAATATGGACCTTATGCTCACAAATGCTGATTTGTCCGTCCGTTCGTCTGTTCCGTAGCATAGTACACGTCTTGGGGTGGGGTGCAGCTGGAAAGAGTGAGATAGGGCAATCCATTTTGGTTAATCCATAAACATCTATATAATTATATCATTTAAAATAATTTACTGAGTAGACCTAATTATCAATCTGCATTTCTCCGAGGGACAGCAAAACAACACGTATACATATGCATGTACAATGCCATCAGTAAACAGAGAGATAAGGCTAATAATTATATGCGCCTTAGTCTTTGGTGTGTGTGTGTTTTACGTTTATTTATCGTCGCTACCGGTTGCCCATATGAGCGACGTCTCCTGAAGAGATTAGTCATTTTAGATGTGTGGAGGATAATGCAATGATACAGACAGAGACACATTCCAGAATATCCTCTGGTTCGTTTACGTGCACGATGTACAGCACCGACACGAGATCTCGGTTTAAATTCCCATCTGAAAGACTGGATTACCAGTGCTACCACTGGACTACAGATCCGTCTGTGTACTCGTACTAGACTGGTTGCTAGTTCTCTAAAACGACATTGTATTGCAATTAGTTGGCTTTGTTAGTATGCGGTGACATTGTAAAAGCAGCAACGGTACTGCCGGAACAAGCATAAAAAAACAGGATATGTTTTTTTCTTCCCCTCATAAAGCTGTAACCATGTAGCAATTATTAGGAATACTATAATGAAAAATGATATCATTAGACTGTATTGCTCCGCGAGGCATTAACATCTGTGTCTACATGTGTACCGACACGACCTGAGGGTATAACAGGCATTGTTTTAAAACAAAATATGTCCGAAATCGAGACTACTGGAACAAGACAGCTATGTTGAACAGCTATTTCTAGTGTTTGTTCAGAGCAAATTATATACAATGTACGATAACACTATTTCCCTTATTGTCATATACATGTATATACAATGTACGATAACACTATTTCCCTTCTTGTCATATACATGTATATACCATGTACGATAACACTATTTCCCTTCTTGTCATATACATGTATATACAATGTACGATAACACTATTTCCCTCGTTCTTGTCACATGCATGTATATACAATGTACGATAACACTATTTCCCTCGTTCTTGTCATATACATGTATATACAATGTACGAAAACACTATTTCCCTTATTGTCATATACATGTATATACAATGTACGATGACACTATTTCTCTTCTTGTCATATACATGTATATAAAATGTACGATAACACTATTTCCCTCGTTCTTGTCATATACATGTATATACAATGTACGATAACACTATTTCCCTCCTTCTTGTCATATACATGTATATACAATGTACGATAACACTATTTCCCTCGTTCTTGTCATATACATGTATATACAATGTACGATAACACTATTTCCCTCGTTCTTGTCATATACATGTATATACAATGTACGATAACACTATTTCCCTCGTTCTTGTCATATACATGTATATACAATGTACGATAACACTATTTCCCTCGTTCTTGTCATATACATGTATATACAATGTACGATAACACTATTCCCTCCTTCTTGTCATATACATGTATATACAATGTACGATAACACTATTTCCCTCGTTCTTGTCATATACATGTATATACAATGTACGATAACACTATTTCCCTCGTTCTTGTCATATACATGTATATACAATGTACGATAACACTATTTCCCTCGTTCTTGTCATATACATGTATATACAATGTACGATAACACTATTTCCCTCGTTCTTGTCATATACATGTATATACAATGTACGATAACACTATTTCCCTCGTTCTTGTCATATACATGTATATACAATGTACGATAACACTATTTCCCTTTCTTGTCATATACATGTATATACAATGTACGATAACACTATTTCCCTCGTTCTTGACATATACATGTATATACAATGTACGATAACACTATTTCCCTTCTTGTCATATACATGTATATACAATGTACGACAACACTATTTCCCTTCTTGTCATATACATGTATATACAATGTGCGATAACACTATTTCCTTTCTTGTCATATACATATATATACAATGTACGATAACACTATTTCCCTCGTTCTTGTCATATACATGTATATACAATGTACGATAACACTATTTCTCTCGTTCATGTCAATTACATGTATATACAATGTACGATAACACTATTTCCTTCGTTCTTGTCTTATACATGTAAATACAATGTACGATAACACTATTTCCCTCGTTCTTGTCATAAACATGTATATACAATGTACGATAACACTATTTCCCTCGTTCTTGTCATATACATGTATATACAATGTACGATAACACTATTTCCCTCGTTCTTGTCATATACATGTATATACAATGTACGATTACTCTATTTCCCTCCTTCTTGTCATATACAATCATGCATGTATATACAATGTACGATAACACTATTTCCCTCGTTTTTGCCATATACATGTATATACAATGTACGACAACACTATTTCCCTCGTTCTTGTCATATACATGTATATACAATATACAATAACACTATTTCCCTCGTTCTTGTCATATACATGTATATACAATGTACGATAACACTATTTCCCTCGTTCTTGTCATATACATGTATATACAATGTACGATAACACTATTTCCTTCGTTCTTGTCATATACATGTATATACAATGTACGATAACACTATTTCCCTCGTTCTTGTCATATACATGTATATACAATGTGCGATAACACTATTTCCTTTCTTGTCATATACATGTATATACAATGTACGATAACACTATTTCCCTCGTTCTTGTCATATACATGTATATACAATGTACGATAACACTATATCCCTCGTTCTTGTCATATACATGTATATACAATGTGCGATAACACTATTTCCTTTCTTGTCATATACATGTATATACAATGTACGATACACTATTTCCCTCGTTCTTGTCATATACATGTATATACAATGTGCGATAACACTATTTCCTTTCTTGTCATATACATGTATATACAATGTGCGATAACACTATTTCCTTTCTTGTCATATACATGTATATACAATGTACGATAGCACTATTTCCTTCGTTCTTGTCTTATACATGTAAATACAATGTACGATAACACTATTTCCCTCGTTCTTGTCATATACATGTATATACAATGTACGATAACACTATCTCCCTTCTTGTCACATACATGTATATACAATGTGCGATAACACTATCTCCCTTCTTGTCACATACATGTATATACAATGTACGATAACACTATCTCCCTTCTTGTCACATACATGTATATACAATGTACGATAACACTATTTCCCTCGTTCTTGTCATATACATGTATATACAATGTACGATAACACTATTTCCCTCGTTCTTGTTATATACATGTATATACAATGTACGATAACACTATTTCCCTTCTTGTCATATACATGTATATACAATGTACGATAACACTATTTCCCTTTTGTCATATACATGTATATACAATGTACGATGACACTATTTCTCTTCTTGTCATATACATGTATATAAAATGTACGATAACACTATTTCCCTCGTTCTTGTCACATACATGTATATACAATGTACGATAACACTATTTCCCTTCTTGTCATATACATGTATATACAATGTACGATAACACTATTTCCCTTCTTGTCATATACATGTATATACAATGTACGATAACACTATTTCCCTTTTGTCATATACATGTATATACAATGTACGATGACACTATTTCTCTTCTTGTCATATACATGTATATACAATGTACGATAACACTATTTCCCTTCGTTCTTGTCATATACATGTATATACAATGTACGATAACACTATTTCCCTTCTTGTCATATACATGTATATACAATGTACGATAACACTATTCCCCTTCTTGTCATATACATGTATATACAATGTACGATAACACTATTTCCCTTCTTGTCATATACATGTATATACAATGTACGATAACACTATTTCCCTCCTTGTCATATACATGTATATACAATGTACGATAACACTATTTCCCTCGTTCTTGTCATATACATGTATATACAATGTACGATAACACTATTTCCCTCGTTCTTGTCATATACATGTATATACAATGTACGATAACACTATTTCCCTTCTTGTCATATACATGTATATACAATGTACGATAACACTATTTCCCTCTTCTTGTCATATACATGTATATACAATGTACGATAACACTATTTCCCTCGTTCTTGTTATATACATGTATATACAATGTACGATAACACTATTTCCCTCGTTCTTGTCATATACATGTATATACAATGTACGATAACACTATTTCCCTCGTTCTTGTCATATACATGTATATACAATGTACGATAACACTATTTCCCTCGTTCTTGTCATATACATGTATATACAATGTACGATAACACTATTTCCGTCGTTCTTGTCACATACATGTATATAAAATGTACGATAACACTATTTCCCTCGTTCTTGTCATATACATGTATATACAATGTACGATAACACTATTTCCCTCGTTCTTGTCATATACATGTATATACAATGTACGATAACACTATTTCCCTCGTTCTTGTCATATACATGTATATACAATGTACGATAACACTATTTCCCTCGTTCTTGTCATATACATGTATTACAATGTACGATAACACTTTTCCCCTTGTCATATACATGTATATACAATGTACGATAACACTATTTCCCTCGTTCTTGTCATATACATGTATATACAATGTACGATAACACTATTTCCCTCGTTCTTGTCATATACATGTATATACAATGTACGATAACACTATTTCCCTCGTTCTTGTCATATACATGTATATACAATGTACGATAACACTATTTCCCTTCTTGTCATATACATGTATATACAATGTACGATAACACTATTTCCTCGTTCTTGTCATATACATGTATATACAATGTACGATAACACTATTTCCCTCGTTCTTGTCATATACATGTATATACAATGTACGATAACACTATTTCCCTCGTTCTTGTCATATACATGTATATACAATGTACGATAACACTATTTCCCTCGTTCTTGTTATATACACGTATATACAATGTACATAACACTATTTCCCTCGTTCTTGTTATATACATGTATATACAATGTACGATAACACCATTTCCGTCGTTCTTGTCACATACATGTATATAAAATGTACGATACACTATTCCCTCTTCTTGCCATATACATGTATATAAAATGTACGATAACACTATTTCCCTCGTTCTTGTCATATACATGTATATACAATGTACGATAACACTATTTCCCTCGTTCTTGTCATATACATGTATATACAATGTACGATAACACTATTTCCCTCCCTCTGGTCACATACATGTATATAAAATGTACGATAACACTATTTCCCTCGTTCTTGTCATATACATGTATATACAATGTACGATAACACTATTTCCCTCGTTCTTGTTATATACATGTATATACAATGTACGATAACACTATTTCCCTCGTTCTTGTTATATACATGTATATACAATGTACGACAACACCATTTCCGTCGTTCTTGTCATATACATGTATATACAATGTACGATAACACTATTTCCCTCCGTCTTGTCACATACATGTATATAAAATTTATGTTCATGCTACAATATATAGATAATAATTATTTTAATTAATATATGAACAGAACAGAACATACATTTTTAACGTCTACACATTGGTATATGGTTACACATATATATATTAATGACAAAGTATACACATTATAAATTGAAAAGAAGTATCAACATTTAAAACACGGTCGCGACGTCATACCTTTGTACTTGCAGTCCATTATTATTAATTTATATTGGACTGTTGTCAAATGGCCTGAATATTATATTAAATCCTACATGTAAATGTACGAAATTAACAATTTTAATTAGTAGGATCTTGTTATATAAGTGTGTATTTTATGCAAGATATAAACCTCAAACGGATCCAATATGTAAACTATTGGTACTGTCTTCGGCGCAACGCGCCTCGCACAGTCCAATATTTTACATATTGGATCGTTTTCGGCTTATATCCTATGCATATATAACATTGACTAAATTAATATTTAAGGTACATATGCACGATACAAGCACGTACTATATCGATAGAGAATTGAAAGTGTATTCAAGAATACTAAAAACTTCAATGTTTTTTTTTGTAATTTCAGCAAAACATGTTTGCCCATTTATTGGTCCCCGTCAACATTGTAGAGTGGGGTCGGAGGGTCATCCCCACTACCCCTTACAAATATTGATTCATGTATTTCATATAGCAAGCACAAAGAATAATAAAAATATTTAATACGGCGAAATGTATATGAAAATAATACTTGATGAATGGGTTTTTTTAATCCAATTTTATTATGGTAGTTTATTGTTCCTTTTTTTAGACCAAATCCAATATAAATATTGTTCTTCGCGGGATTAAAATAGTTATATTACTAGTATTGAGTTTTTCAGCAAATCTTAACAAACTCGGACTAACTCGATAACGTGTATATGATTGCCAAAATTGTATATACACTGCATTTGAAAATAAAATGAAATTCATCCTCTATATATCATGATTTGCAAAGTACACATGTTCTATTGTGGCTATCAAGCCTATCTCTGGCATACCTTCCGGTTCCTATCAACGAGAGATACTAGAATTGTTGTTATATTACATCCAAGTTGATTTCATACAATATTTTTTCCGGGCCCCATTAGGGATAACCCCACTTATTAGTCTCCGTATTAGGTGTGGTAGGGGCCGTACATTTTCTGGTTACATCTATATGTAATAATTAATAGGATGATATCATATGGACATAAACAGTTTGTTTTTATTTTACTCTATGTACTAATATTAAGCAAAATTATATTTTATTTATATTTATTATTGAATGGAAATTTTGAATGAATGAATGGTGTTTTACGGCGCATCGAAATCTAAGGTCATGCGCGCATTAAAGTTATGTTTATTGTCGAGAGTATGAAATAAAATTCTATATAAGTATATGCATTACGTAAAAATTAATACTAAGAAGTTATAAAGACGTAAGATTAATTTTGATATACAGCACATATCAGACAATCTTCTGTGCAAGAATGTGTTACTATATGTTTGTTTTACACAATTGTGGATAACAGCTTCGATCCCCCACTTATAATCCTAACAATATTAACAGTATTTCAGATGGGATTTTAAACCGAGGTCTCGTGTCGGTGCTTTATACCATGCACGTATAAGAACCAGAGGAGACTCGGGAATGGGTCTCTGTCTGTATCATTGCACTATCATCCAACAATCTAAAATGACTTAATTTCTTCAGGAGACGTCGCTCATATGGGCAACCGGTAGCGACGATAAATAAACGTAAAACACACTGTAAGCGACGGCATTCTTCATCTGGGTATTTAATGATGCAAGTCGTAACGCTGTAACATTGCAGGCAAATAATTTTTAGAAACAATATAATGAAAAATGATGTTTTGATACTATATAGCTCTGTGGGGCACGAACAGCTGTGCCTGCGCGTGTGGTGACAAGACCCGGGGGTTGGTATTTGTGATAACAAATGGAAATGGTAAGTATATAAACAGGCATTAATTCAAAAACAAAATATATCTGAAGTCTAGACTATTGGAAAAAGACAGGTATGTTGAACCGCTATCATTAGCATTTGTTCAGAGAATATTTTCTTTTTGATAACACTACTTCCATCGCTCTTGCGGCATACATGTACATGTACAACCAAACTAGCTCGAAAGACCACTTGTATTAAGATACCACTTGTATTAAGATACCACTGTTTTCTTACCCGTTTATGTTGTTAAGCAACAAACTAACGTGTATTCAGGGGCCGGGCCGTTCATGCTTAGAGCCCACGTTTTGCCCTTTCATTTAGTGGTTGGTTTAAACATATGTATTCGATAATAATGTACATTACATATACATTGTATACAAAACGAAAATGGATTAAATCGGAAGCTTAAAGCTTATTGAGATTTTCTCCATTGCATATATAATGTTGTGCTCAAATGGCGATTAAGAGATAAACATATAATGTAGTAATACCAAAATATATAATAAGTATTTGAAAATATAGCTTGTGATCAGGTGAAAAGCTAACAGTAAAAGGGAGGTTGGGGAGGGTGGGTAGAAAGCGATGAAACCATAAGTAAGCACACTGTTTGAAGTGAATCACTCTGCTAGTGCGTCAGTCTCTGTTCACATAATACTAAAAACGTTTAGACTTTTCTATGAATTTGTGGACAGCTAAGACTATTAATTCATTATGTTCAGATGGCAATGAAATATCACATTTAGTGGTTTAATATTAATACAAGTTGACTGTATATTAAATTATGCTACAATATATTGTTGGAGTCAAACATAAAGATAATAATTGTTTTAATTAATGTAAATACACTTATATCCTGATATCCATATAACACATTTAACATTTTCTCTCTTAGTCTGTAAGAACGGGCTTTTTGGGGGATATTTTATCAAACGTTATACACATTTATTTTAGCTCGATTGCTAAACAAATTCATGCAACATTTCATTTGATTAAACGCTCTGAAGACCTCATTCCTATAGTGGAATCTATCACCATGAGGGAGAGCGAAGAGGCAATGTGAAGTTTAAGTTCTAATGCGCTACTGCTGTGCTATTACCGACACGAATCTCTCTTGGTGCTTGTAGTATCTGTTTGTTTGTTGTAGTGTAGTTGGGTAACTCGCTTGGCGTGAGGTACCGGGGCGGGTCGGGCTAGAATTAAATTTTTATTTATTTAATTCGTACATCTGTTTTAGGATTCTGGTGCAAGCGCCAGGCCTCCAGAATATTATGTTGCGTGTCCTAATCAGACACTGTTATGATGTACACACATATGTAACAGAACAAATAATTAATGTTTAAATTAATCTGACACAGGCTATGACATGAACAGGCTATGAAATGAACAGACTATGACATGAACAGGCTATGACATGAACAGGCTATGACATGAACAGGCTAAGAAATGTACAGGCTATGACATGAACAGGCTAATAAATGAACAGGCTATGAAATGAACAGGCTAAGAAATGAACAGGCTAAGAAATTAAGAAATGAACAGGCTAAGAAATGAACAGGCTATGAAATGAACAGGCTAAGAAATGAACAGGCTATGACATGAACAGGCTATGAAATGAACAGGCTATGCCATGAACACGCTATGAAATGAACAGGCTATGACATGAACAGGCTAAGAAATGAACAGTTTCTATGACATGAACAGGATATCAATTTGAGCTTGATAGCACTATCATGACGTCCACATGTGTTGGGTGTTGAAAGTAGCATCAACAGCTAGAGGTCATATAGCAACTATATGTGGAGGAACACCCTGAGTGCCCAATCGGAGCAGTAATTCAGACACGGACGGGCACCCTGGTAGAACCACTGATAATCCAATTCGAACATACAGAGGTTAGGGGCAAGTGATTTTAATTCACGATCTTAAACACTCATCATTGGACGCTCCGGACTTCATATTACAGTCAAGCTAGTGTTAAGCAGCCGGCCACGAACATCACAGAATGTGGCTGCTTAGCATAGTATGGTTGCTTAATAGGGGTGACACCTGACGCAGGTTTAACTGTAGTGCATACAATCATATAAACTTACAACAGTAAATAACGCCCCACCCCACCCACTTGGAACATACTATCGGGAACATAGAATTCTAATTTTAATAGATAGTTTGCCAATATAAGCAAGAAAGAAGAATTGACCGGCCGTACCGATGGACTTGCAGAATATATAGTATATGTATGTGCCTCCATAAACATAAAAGTATTACTACTAAATTTAGTAAACTAAGTGACTTGACAGGACGTCTTACTATGTGTGTGTTTTACGTTTATTTATCGTCGCTACCGGTTGCCAATATGAGCGACGCCTCCTGAAGAGATTAGTCATTTTAGATTTTTGGAGGATAGTGCATGATACAGACAGAGACCCATTCCAGAGTATCCTCTGGTTCTTTTACGTGCATGGTGTAAAGCACCGACACGAGACCTCGGTTTAACGTCCCATCTGAAAGACTGTTAATTTTATTTAGGTCAGACGGGGGATCGAACCTACGATCCCTGGATTAGCCGTAATGTGGCACATTTAAATATGATGGCATAGTCATTGATAAACAATAGAGGTGCAAATACAGTCGAACCTGTGTTAGTGGTCACCTCCATTAAGCAGCCAACCTGTATTAAGCAGCCAGTTTCCAGATTCCCAATCAGTTGTTTTATTATATATCTGACCTCTGTTAAGCAGCCACTTGTGCTAAGCAGCCACTTTCTCTGACTCCCTTGGCTGGCTGCTTAAGACAGATTTGACTGTATACTGAATCAAAACCTGAATTGCTGTAGACCACAGTAACCCAATGGATATGGTGTCCGTCGCTTAGTCGATGTGATGTGAGTTCGAGGCCAGCCAGAACCGCGTTTGTCTTGTTTGGTTTAAGGTTTAAAGTCCCATAAATACGTATGACTATTCCCCAGCTATTATGTGTGGGGGGAAGACCCGGTGCAATATTTCATACCCGCAAGCAAGTTGCTTTCTCCTCAATCCTACATGTATGTACATATTATGTGTTCTTGACTAT